>CM064572.1:60701413-60763447 GCA_032716605.1 Paralithodes platypus
GGCGGCGGGATACATATTTAAGGGAGCCCACCTCGCTTTGTTTATCTTTCTCTCCCTCTCTCTTTTGATTGTGTCCATTCGGCCCCATTCAGCTTACTGTTTTAAGACATTTACCCCCATCCAGGTGTCAATATTTTCCTGGCGAGCGGTAGCGAGCCAGCATATATATATTTTTGTTTTGACAGCAAGCTAAATTTGTACATTTTTCGATAGAAAAATGTCTCCAGCGAAGTCGGATGTCTCCATACAATGCTGGCTCGCTATCGCTCGCCAGGAAGAAATCGACACCTGGATGGGGATAAACGTCTTAAAACAGTTGGCTGAATGGGGCCGAATGGATACAAGCCAGGGAAAGAGAGAAAAGGAGAGAAAAAAAAAAAAAAAAAACGGTGACCCCCTCCCCCCTTGAATACACACACACACACACACACACACACACACACACACACACACACACACACGGTCTGATGTTGATGAAACTGTCAGTATTTTAATTTGCTAACGGACTAGAAACCATTAATTATTATTCATGTTCTGCCTACGTTTAGTTTCATTCTCTGTAATCCTGAGTCCTGTTTCCCTTCCTTATTTTTATACATAAGAACATAAGAAAACGGGAGTCTGCAAAAGCCGATCGGCCCACACAAGGCAGATCCCTGTCACACCCAACCCCAATTTCTTTTGAAGTAATGTTGATATGACTCAATAACAATAACAATAACAAATTCAGCTATTAATTACCTTAATTCTCTATTTCCCATTGTGATATGTGAACACAAAACCTCAGGAAGGAATTTTGACTCAAGCTAGGGATAATAGCAGAGATAATGTGCTTCCAAGGCCCAACCACCTGGAAACCAGAACAATAAATATATATAGATATAGAGATAGCTACTATGATAACTGTGATAATGTTTTTTTTTTTTTTGTTTTAGGATATCAGAGCACACAGAACATTGATGTGACGTAATCAGTTATCAGCTCCATGATACAAATATATAGACATAATATAATAGTAAACGCAGATCCCCCCCCCCCCCCACTATCTCTCTCTCTCTCTCTCTCTCTCTCTCTCTCATTACCATCTGACGTAAACATTGGTTGGTCTTGGAACAGAATAGGAAACGCGTGAATAGAAAACGTGTGAATAGAAAACGCGTGAATAGAAAACACGTGCATAGAAAACGGTGACAAAACAACGCCCCGCGGAGCAAAGGAAAGTGAAAATTATACAGGGAAAAAAATAAAAAAAAAAATAAAAAAAAAATAGGCATATGTTGTGGTGTAAAAGAAACATTATGGTCTTTCTGAAGGTCCTGGTTCGGTATCCTGGGATGTATATACACAACTATTATGTGCACCCATGTGATATTATCTTTATTGCATAATAACTATATCAAGTTATAATATATACTGGGACTACTGTGGACTTTTGTAAAGTTCTTAGTAATACAAAATAACAAAAACAATCACTACAGTAATTAATGGCCTAATGTGTGTCTTTGTTTTCACATTATATATATATATATATATATATATATATATATATATATATATATATATATATATATATACAGTATATACCGTATATCAGCAACATTACATATTGTATTACCTGGTATGTATATGATTTGATTCCCACACACTAATGATACGAACTATGACAGTAAATATTCAAAGATATGCTGCATATATATTATTTTCTGCTATATGTTTTAGTCACCAAAATGACACCTTTGTGAGAAGTTGTCCAATGTCTGTATTGTAAAGGGTCTGTGGTGTGAGCTAACTAGAGGGATTAGCTCGGATTATCCCTACCTTCCCTTCCTCTTCAATCATTCTCTCTCTCTCTCTCTCTCTCTCCATTGTTTCCTTTCAGCTTACTTCTCTTCCTTGTTTCCTTTGTTTACGTCCTTGTCTTCCATGCTGTTTACGTCCTCGTCCTCCATGCTGTTTAGGAAGGTCCCAATTATACACCTTTTGACTCTCTAGATTTATAATAAGCGACCTTTAAATTGTCTAATGATGGCCAGAATCAAGTGAAATAACGAGTTCTCATTAGCTGAAATAATTGAATAAATACAATATGTTTATCATTTATAAGTGAACAATTTGTACACGTATACATTTCATACAGATTAGACAACATTTCTAGGGTGTAAGGTTGTTCACTAAACCGGCCCCCCCCCCCCCCCCCCCCCCGCCCAAGGATGTATTCGTTAGGACCCGGATACTCTAAACATTTACGGCACCTTTTATCTCCCTCTAACCGCCGCATCCTAATAATAGTGCCATTGATACTCACAGACAAATCGATACTGGGTATTCTATTTATCTATCAATTGACCACTTGCGAGTTTCGGTCTATAAGGAAGTTCGGCCTGTAAACATCGATATTAAACACAAATACAGTAATTATGTAGGTTTCTGATGGATAAATAGTATGTTGAAAATTATTTTATGTGTTTATAAATACACTACAACCATGTTTTAGCTGTAAATTATGTTAAATATCGATGTTTACAGCTCCAACTTCCTTATAGAACGAAACTCGCAAGTGGTCAATGATACCCGAGCCATGCACCTCTGTCCCCCATCAGCCGACACCCTTCCTCCCATCCAACGCCGCTTTCATGCATATAATTCTTAACCCCATCCTTCCATAGGTGGGTCGTTGTTGGGATGGATTAGGTGGTTGAGAAGAAAAAGTGCTTGAAAAGAAGAAAAAGTGCTTGAAGATAAGAAAAAGTGCTTGAAAAGAAGAAAAAGTGCTTGAAGAGAAGAAAAAGTGCTTGAAGAGAAGAAAAGGAGAAGAACAAGTGCTTGAAGAGAAGAACAAGTGCTTGAAGAGAAGACAAAGAGAAGAACAAGTGCTTGAAGAGAAGAACAAGTGCTTGAAAAGAAGAAAATTGCTTGAAGAGAAGAACAAGTGCTTGAAGAGAAGAAAAAGTGCTTGAAGAGAAGAAAAAGAGAAGAACAAGTGCTTGAAGAGAAGAACAAGTGCTTGAAAAGAAGAAAAAGTGCTTGAAGAGAAAAAGTGCTTGAAGAGAAGAACAAGTGCTTGAAGAGAAGAAAAAGAGAAGAACAAGTGCTTGAAGAGAAGAAAGTGCTTGAAAAGAAGTAAAAGATAAGAACAAGTGCTTGAAAAGAAGAAAAAGTGCTTGAAGAGAAGAAAAAGTGCTTGAGCAGAAGAAAGAAAGTTCCTGCAGAGAAGAAAATAAGTCCTTGAGGAGAAGAATGTAAAAGCTTGAGATGAAAGAAAGTGCTTGGAGAGAAGGAAGTAAGTGCTTGAGGAGAAGAAAGACAAATAAAAGTTTGAGGAGAAGAAAGACGGTGTTTGAAAAGACAGTAAGTGCTTGAAGAGAAGAAAGTAAGTGCTTGAGAAGAAAGAAAGTACTTGAAGAGAAGAAAGTACCAGTAAGTGCTTGAGGAGAAGAAAGTAAGTGTTTGAGAAGAAGAAAGTGCTTGAAGAGAAGGAAGAAAGTGCTTGAGGAGAAGGAAGAAAGTGCTTGAACAGAAGAGAGTAAGTGCTTGAGGAGAAGAAAGTAAGTGTTTGAGAAGAAGAAAGTGCTTGAGGAGAAGAAAGATAGCGCTTGAGGAGAAGGAAGAAAGTGCTTGAACAGAAGAGAGTAAGTGCTTGAGGAGAAGAAAGTAAGTGTTTGAGAAGAAGAAAGTGCTTGAGGAGAAGAAAGATAGCGCTTGAGGAGAAGGAAGAAAGTGCTTGAACAGAAGAGAGTAAGTGCTTGGGGAGAAGAAAGTAAGAGTTTGAGAAGAGAAAGTGTTTGAAGAGAAGAAAGTAAATGTTTGAGGAGAAGAAAGTAAGTGTTTGAGAAGAAGAAAGTGCTTGAGGAGAAGAAAGATAGCGCTTGAGGAGAAGAAGAAAGTGCTTGAGGAGAAGGTAAGTGCTTGAAGAAAAGAAAGTAAGAGTTTGAGGAGATAAATAGTAGTGCTTAAGACGTAGGAGGTGTGAATTAGGGGACATTTAATAATTATCCCAAGGTCCGCAGTGGAGTGGTGTGTGGTCATTAGGGCAGCTTCCGACCCGACCCGTGAGACGCTATAACTAAGATGAATGATGATGTTTGGCCTTGAAGAGAGATGATGAGGAAGGAGGAGAAGAAGGACGGAGGAGGTGGAGGGAGGAGAAGAAAAAAGGAGGAGGTGGAGGAAGGGGGAGAAGAAGACAGGGCGAGGTGGAGGAAGGAGGAGGTGCAGAAGTGGAAGGAGGAAGCTAGGGAAAGAGCGGACGAAGATACGGTTGGAATGATAGAGTAGACAGAAACGAAAACACGCATTCAAGGGACAATATAGGATAACAGAGAAGAACAGAAAAGGGAGAAAGGCACCAAGTAGTAAGAGGGCATTATTAAGGTAAAGGAAAAATTGACCTTGAAGGAATAAGAAAGCATAAGAAGGGAGGAGGCATGCTAGAGGGTGGAGGATGGAAAGAAGGTATCATCCATAGGTGCAATCTTGTCATCTTTTAAAAGTTCCAGAAACTTTGATGAGGCACCGTTGACGTTGCCAATTTACTTTTATCAGTCCCATTATAGTCCATACGATCCATTTCTGTCTAATTGGGGATCAAAAACTATCCTTGAATATATAGTTATTGACTACATGGTTCCCTGTTAGTCTATTTAACAGGAATGCCATTATAAAATCTTTCTTGACAAATATCAAAGAAAAAGACACACTGGGAAAAAATAGATTAAAAAATAAATAATAAATATAAAATGAAATCAGAATAAAACAAATTATTGATTTTAAGGGGAGATCTCCACTTGAGGGACTTTTTTCTTGACCCCTTTCTCCCTCATGTTTAGCCCCATTGCTTTTGCTATTATAAAACGTTTGCCCCATTAGTTTAACGATTTTAAGAACTTTCACCCTTTCGTGCAATTCAGGTGTCGATTTTATCCTGGCGAGCGATAGCGAGCCTGTAATATAAGAGGAACCGGCCTTCGGCCGGGACATTTTTCTACCGAAAAATGTACAAATTTATCTTGAAAGGGGGTCAAGGGGGTGTAATTTCAAGCTTGATGGAAGTCTAGGAAACACACTAAAAACCTCCCCTTAAACAGTTTCGGTGACAACTTCCACTACATAATATTATACATTAAGTAATGATATATTTCCTGGAAAATAAAGTGGGCAACATGACAAACACTAGGGCACATTGTGTCGTTGAATTAAGTCGAGTTACTGAAATGGGTTAAGCCCATGGGTTGGGAGTAGGGAGTGGGGGTGAGGTGAGGAGGTCATCAGATGTTATCCAAATGTTAATTGTTTCTATTCGGATACCAAGTGAGGGTACTGATCAAGTTTCATGTAAATAAGTCCAATAGATTTAAAGAAACCCTGCTGACAAACAAATCGACAGGCAGACAACGACGATCATGGAATCTCTGCAAACTCCCCTTGTCGGGGTATAAATAGGTACCGGTAGTTGTAAGGGTCACATACCCAACATGTTTACATGGGAATAAAGTAGAATTCGCAAAGTCATTTAGTAGGTGTCAGTAGACCTTTAATCAGGTGAAGTAAAAGAGTGGTGCCAAAAATGGAGATAGACTGAGAGACAGAGTGAGACGGATGGGGCAACACCGTCACTGGGACACGTACAGTCACCAACAAAAACACTCAAGCTCCACATTAACATTTTCAAAACAGGTTATCTATCTGGCAAGCAAATATAAATATCAATTATAAAATATAAAACATAATGCCTCGAAATTCTCGTTTTGTCTACGCTAAATAAAATACGCCACACTTCCTTAATATTAACATGTGTTATCTTTCTAGCTAAAACAATATAGACATCCTTAGTACACATGACTAACTTAATGTTTGGCTCAGTATTATTCACGCCATAAACTAAATACGTAATTTAAGAATATGTTATCTCTATACCTTAAGGGGAGATCTCCACTTGAGGGATTTTTTTCTTGACCCCTTTCTCCCTCATGTTTAGCCCCATTGCTTTTGATATTATAAAACGTTTGCTCGATTAGTTTAGCGATTTTAAGAACTTTCGCCCCATATTAAGACCTTTCGTGCAATTCAGGTGTCGATTTTATCCTGGCGAGCGATAGCGAGCCTGTAATATAAGAGGAACCGGCCTTCGGCCGGGACATTTTTCTACCGAAAAATGTACAAATTTATCTTGAAAGGGGGTCAAGGGGGTGTAATTTCAAGCTTGATGGAAGTCTAGGAAACACACTAAAAACCTCCCCTTAAAGAGAGGCTCAACACACATGGCAAAACTCGTTAAATTCAAGTTTAGTTCCGTTTCGTTGAGGAGTTTGTCTTATATGGAGAGGAGAAACAAAACATGAAGTTGGTAAATTATGATACGACTTTTGAGCGTAACTGTACGCAAACATGCCAATGGAGACCCCAGACAGACGGGGACAGGCAGGCAAGCAAACACACAGACAGACAGACAGACAGACAGACTTGCAGGCGGACGTAAGAGAACACATTTCGATCGTCAGGTTGGCTATATGGTTGAATTGACAGATAGACAGGCATCTATTAATTAATGTATTCATATATTTTTAAAGTTTCCTCCCTAGACCTCCATCAAGCTTAGAAAAACACCCCCTAGACCCCTCTTCAAGATAAATTTGTACATTTTTCGGTAGAAAAATGTCCCGGCCGAAGGCCGATTCCACTTAAAATTGCAGGCTCGCTATCGCTCGCCAGGAAATAATCGACACCTAAATGGCACAAAAGGTCTTACATTGATAACGAAATGGGGCGAAAGGTGTTAAAATCGCCAAACTAATGGACGTTCGCGAACGTCTTATAATCTCAAAACTAGTGGGGCTAAACATTAGGGAGAAGGGGGTCCAGAGAAACGGTCTGCCTCCCCTTAAATAAAGAAAGCTAAGGCTATTGGCAGGATTACATCATTAGTTAACGTATCGATGGAAGAGTGTGATTTTCAAATAAAGAAAGCTACATACAATAAAATAAAATGTGTGAGAAGATGTACTGAAGATTATTGAACACTTCGTGGATCATTCACATTTGCAACAGTTTTAACAAAATTCGACATTGCAAATTCCCTATTAAATATTGCAATATTTTAAAATAATAACTTGCTAAACAAAATATTGAATGGGGTAAAAATACTCTAGTTCCTTAATGCAAATTAAGGGGAGGTATTTAGTTTGTTCCCAAGACCTCCATCAAGCTTAAAATTACCCCCCCTTGAGTCCCTTTCAAGATAAATTTGTACATTTTTCGGTAGAAAAATGTCCCGGCCGAAGGCCGGTTCCTCTTAAATTACAGGCTCGCTATCGCTCGCCAGGATAAAATCGACATCTGAATGGCACGAAAGGTCTTAATATGAGGTGAAAGTTCTTAAAATCGCTAAACTAATGGGGCAAACGTTTTATAATATCAAAAGCAATGGGGCTAAACATGAGGGAGAACGGGATCCAGAAAACAATCCCTCAAGTGGAAATCTCCCCTTAAACCAGCTACATTCAGCTCACTAATGGATAGCATCCACACGAATACTACATAACGTTCAACCAATTAACCCCTTGAAGCTCTGACACGTTACAACAGTTTATTTTGGCTATCATTAAACGATTTTATGCAGCTTAGGAAAGATCTGTGGGTAAATACTATCTCAATCAACCCTTTGACTTCCCTATACCGTTACTAATCTGCATACAATCGTCTAATAATCGTCTAATAATCGTCTAATAATAGCCAGAAAACAGAACAGAAACGCGTATTGGAGCTTGAAAGGGTTAAATATTCCCATATCACGACCCTTTGTGTAACCCTCAAACTAAAGCTTAAGTTGGACATCTCACATCAGATCTCTTGTCAAAAATGTCACACAGAAAAGTGAAATTCTTTATAGAGTTTGTGAATTATTCTCTGACGAGCAGTTAGTATTTATTTATAACAGCCATGTGTGCTCACAAACGGAATATGGCTCACCTTTGTGGAGTGGAAATGGAGAGGTGCAACTTAGGTGGATAGAGAATGAGAAAAAAGCGGGTTTAATATATTGTCAGGCCTACAGAGATGTCAAGCAAAGAGAAAGAAATGCTCATAGAAATGCTCATAGAAATGAATGTTAATCAATATCCCCTACAAATCAGACTACTGAACACAAATTGGCCAGTCTACCCCATGCAAAACTCCCCCTATAGAAGAGCAACCTTGTTATAAACGGGTTCTGGCATATGGGGTCTTCGCTCTCGTATAGCCACAAAGAGGGAACGGCAAAAATGTACAGATCAAAAGATACGCCATATGATAACAAACATCACAAGCAAAACTCCCCCGCATTGAAAGCGCTCAAAGACACTGAGGAAGCAAGCACTTGATAAAAAAGAGAAGCCCCCCCCTCCCTCCTACGCTCCCTACCAAAGATTAAAAAAATGGATTGAGGGTGGTATTATTAAAACGAAGGAGACCGCCAGAGATCCTATAGTAAGAGAGAGAGAGAGAGAGAGAGTACAAAGGAAATCAAGCAACAACAGGTCCAGTGATCCTTCTAGGCTGTTTGTCCTCCAAAACACTGAGGATCAAGTGTCCAAACAGTGGTTTAGAGTGGGTAAGCGAACATTGGAAAGGGAACTACTGCCCTGGAACTAATGTCCGTGGCAGGATTAGGAAGTTAGTAGGGGACAGATGGGTTAGTAGAGAGAGAGAGAGAGAGAGAGAGAGAGAGAGAGAGAGAGAGAGGGAGAGAGAGAGGAGAGAGAGAGAGAGAGAGAGAGAGAGAGAGAGAGAGAGAGAGAGAGAGAGAGAGAGAGAGAGAGAGAGAGAGAGAGAGAGAGAGAGAGAGAGAGAGAGAGAGAGAGAGGGGGGGGGGGAGAGAGAGGGAGGGAGGGAGAGAGAGAGAGAGAGAGAGGACTTCTTCAGGTCTGGATGTAATATTGGAGGACAAATTATATAATTAAATAGTGATATTTAATTGGAAACACATATACACAATAGCATCAGAGGTTCTGATTATATTTCCTGTAAAACCATTTGAAAATCTCTATTTTGGATATAATGAAACACAAGAAAAACAACTGTAGATAGAGAATGTATTCTATCAGTGTCACCCATCTTAAGGGGAGGTTTTTAGTTGATGCCCTAGACTTCCATCAAGCTTAAAATTACTCCCACTAGACCCCCTTTCAAGATAAATTTGTAAATTTTTCGGTAGATAAATGTCCCGGCCATAGGCCGGTTCCCCTTAAATTACAGGCTCGCTATCGCTCGCCAGGAAAAAATCGACACCTAAATGGCACGAATGTTCTTAAAATTGACTTAAATGGGGCGAGGGTTCTTAAAATCGTCAAACTAATGGGGCGAACGTCTTAAAATCTCAAAAGCAACGGTGCTAAACATGAGGGAGAAAGGGGTCCAGAAAAAAATCCTCCAGGTGGATATCTCCCCTTAATGGAAAACATACAGTATATTGATGGTTCCTTGGAAAGACTGGGGGCAGAGTTTGTGATGTGGCTGCTGGGGGGGGGGGGGGGGGGGGTAGTAGGGCTTGCAACGTAAACGGTACCCGTGGCATGTTCAAAGAGTGGGATGACCATAAAGAACGCACCGATTGATGGGTATATTTTTCTAGTTCTCTCTGGTACCTAGGTCACTGATGCGATGCGTCTTAAGAGGTGTAGAGAGTGTGTTGATGTTACTGCCAATATACTATTATTAGGCAGCTTGGGGAACAACAACAACAACAACAACAACAACAACAACAACAACAACAACAACAAGAATAGATTATTACCGTGACTTAATTTGGTGACCGGTCAACTCAACCAGTAGACTATTTCAACCAGTAGCTCTCAACCAGTACCAAATCAACCAATACGGTTAGGTTAGGTTAGGTTAGTACTATATTTTGGCACTGGTTTGGTTGGTCTGGGTTAATTTGGCACTGGTTGAGAGCTACTGGTTGAAATGGTCTACTGGTTGAGATGACATGGAACCAGTTAATTTACCCTTTTCATACCTATATGTGTTAACAGTGTAGTAATGCTAATGTCACCAATATGGAAGAGGATGGTCGACCTCTGTTACCAGCCAAGAGGACAAAGAGAGACGGTCGGATATAAAGAAGCGGAAATGTTTATCCTGGACAAAAATCTCTCCCCCGGGGGCTTGCTGAGAAGGAGGCCATTCACTGATCGCGTTTTAAGGGGGGATGGTTAAATTTTTGGGCGATTTTTGCATGTATTAATTGTTTTTCTAGTTTTCTCCCTAGACCTCCATCAAATTAAAAAAAAAAAAATCCATTAGATCCCCCTTCTAGATTAATTTGTACATTTTTCGGTAGAAAAATTCTTTCAACACTATCGTTCGCCAGGGAAAAAATCGACACCTAAATAGCACGAAAGGTCTAAATATTGACGACGAAATGGGGCGAAAGGTCTTAAAATCGACTAACTAATGGTGCAAACATCTTAACATCTGAAAACTAATGGGGCTAAACATGAGGGAGAAAGTGGTCCAGAAAACCGGCCCAAGGGGCTCACTATAAAACACAACTAAGAAAATTAATAGTTTTATTTACTTTTTCATTTTTAGTTTTACATACTGGAATACATGAAGGGACAAACAAAATCAGTGAAAACAAAATCCATGCACATGAAGGCTCCATAGCATACTTTTTGGTTGAGTTCTCGCAACAAGCGAGATAATAAATAATAAAATAAAAAATAAAATAATAATAATAATAATAATAATAATAATCCGTGCATGTGCGACCCCACTCACAGAGTCGCCCCTGTTACTGCCTGGTTCACACATTGGCGAGTCAGAGCGCGAGGCCAACGCGAGTCACACTCGCCGCATACCGCCGTTGATGGAGCCCGAACCCAACGCGAGTAGCATCTGATGCGAGTAAACACGCATATAACACGAATATAACACTAGTTTACACGAGTTTACATGAGTTTACACGAGTTCACAGGAGTATCCGCGTGTGTCGGCGAGTGTAACACGACCCCAACACGCACCGCCGAAATTTGAAAAATAACGGTCACATTCCAGGGTACGAATAGTGCGAGTCTACAGGAGTCTACACGAGTGTCACAGGAGTTTACATGAGTTTACACGTGTTTACACGAGATGAACGCGAGTCTACAGGAAGTTAACAGGAGTGAATGGGAGTCTAACATGAGTGTGTGCGAGTGTTGGCGAGTGTCAGGAAACGTATAAAGAGGCCCCCACTGGCACCATTTCTCACACCACGCAACACCACCACGGACGGACGTACGTGTTACTCTGCAGGATACAGCCCAACCCACCCACCCACCCACACACCATGTCCATTACGAGGCGCAGAGCGGCCACTGTGGTCATACTCCTGCAGATGCAGATGCATCTCGTAGACCTAGAGGAGCTGGAGGAGAAAGAGGCTGAAGAAAGACATCAAGGGGAAAGGTCCCGAAGGACAGTTTGGGCTAGGAGGTGGCTACTGAGACGGCCACAGTTCGGTGTGTACGAACAACTTATGGAGGAGCTTGAGAGAGAGGACCCCAAAGGATTCCGGAACTTCCTACGTGTGGACGTCCACATGTTTAGGGAGTTGGTGGCACGTGTCGGGCCTAGGGTAGAGAAGCAGGACACCTTCTGGAGGCAGGCTTTGTCACCTGGGCTGAGGATTGCAATCACACTCCGCTACCTGGCCACTGGTGACTCATATCCTAGCCTACAGTACGCATTCCGTGTGGCCCGGAACACCATCTCCCTCATTGTGCCTGCAACATGCGAAGCCATCATTGCAGAATACCAGGAGGAGGTTATACGTTGCCCCAGGACACCGGCGGAGTGGAAGGTGGTTGCCAGTGAGTTTGCCAAGCGCTGGGATTTTCCGCATACCATTGGTGCCATCGACGGAAAGCACTGCGCCATCAAATGCCCTCCACATGCCGGTACGGAATTCTACAACGATGGGTCCTTGCTGGGGTCACGGTGGAGAGTGGAGTAGGCAGCGTGGGCGGTACTTTTATAGGGGGTGTATGACACGGTGGTGCCACCTACTCGCGCGGTGTTGCCAGCAGTCGCACACCGCTCGCGTAGACTCTCGTTGGTTTCGCCGTTCCTCGCATAGACTCACGTTGGTTTTGCCGTTCCTCGCGTAGACTCGCATAGACCCGCGTTAATATCGCGTAAACTCATGTATACTCATGTTGGTTTCGCATAGACTCGCCACACATATTGTGAAATTCAGACCACAACGTGGGTACTCTCGTTTACGCGTGTTACACTCGCGTTACCCCGTGTTAACTCACGTTAGGGTCGTGTTGACTCCTGTTTGACTCTTGTTAAACTCGCCTTTGCCAATATTGGCACCCACATGGTTATTTGCATATAGTGTTGACTCATGTTGTACTCGTGTAGACTCACGTAGACCCGCGTAGACTTATGTAGACTCATGTAGACTCGCGATCATTTAATGTCTAAATAGTACAACGCGAGTCTACATGAGTGTCACGCGAGTCTACATGAGTGTTACACGAGTCTACAGGAGTGTACAGGAGTCTACGCGAGTATACGCGAGTCTATGTGGTTTGGCGTCCTAGTCCCACTTGACTCTCCAAATTTCATGCATGCATGAAATCTTTTCCCGCGTTCGCGAGTGTACGCGGTGCAGCCCGAGTCAACGCGAGTCTGTGCGAGTGTCGGCGAATTTGGGATAATCATTGGCGAGTGCAAGAATTTCATCACTCGTGTTGGCCTCGCGCTCCGACTCGCCAATGTGTGAACCATCATACCTCATACGACAACTCACTCGGCTTATATACATTATCTTGCATAACAGATAAACTCCACTTAGTATTCGCCAGCCATATTGGTGTTAAAGGTACAGTATAACGCAACATTCTTTCCATCTAAGTATTACAATATTCACACCAATAGTTTAATCATAATAGTTTGATTTTGAATCTCTGGTATAAACTTTAAATGGTCCATACTAAGACATCGGTATGCAATTTGAAATAAAACAAATAAAGAAGTCCAGACCGGTAGATAATTACTCATGTTACAGTATAGTTTGTACTACTGACCTGCAGCTCCACTCCGTCAATGAGTGTGAGTTATGCCGACCGGGGTGTGTGCAGGTTATGCAGTCCGGGGTAGATGCAGGTGGTGTAAAGGTTGTACTCGGGTTTCACAGACCTTCAAATACACCACCGTCTGGAGGATAGAGAGAGGAAGCAGAAATAATAAAAATTGTACTGCAGAAGATCAGTTTTAGCTGATATATAAACTACATACTGCAAGTGAGTCCCATCATCTGTTAAGGGGAGATATCCACTTGAGGGAGTTTTTTTCTGGACTCCTTTCTCCCTCATGTTTAGCCCCATTGTTTTTCTAATTTTAAGACGTTCGCCCCATTATTTTGATGATTTTAAGAACTTTGAACCCATTTCTGTCAATTTTAAGACCTTTCGTGCAATTTAGGTGTCGATTTTATCCTGGCGAGCGATAGCGAGCCTGCAATTTAAGAGATACCGGCTTTTAGCCGGGACATTTTTCTACCGAAAAATGTACAAATTTATCTTGAAAGGGGCTCATGGGGGGGGGGGGGGGGCTCAATCTTAAGCTTGATGGATATCTAGAGACCAAACTAAAAAACCTCCCATTAATATATTTGATATTAGTTTTACACATTATTATACCATCCATATTGTACCTAAACAATTCTTTTGGTTTACAATATTCCTAACATTAGGTTAGCTACTTTATGCCATGTTATTTAAATAAAATTAAGTAGGATTAGGTTAGGTTATTCTAAAGTCTGTGGGAAGTATTGTATGTTTGTCAACAAACAGTGGAATTAATAATAATGGCTTAATTACGACTGTGATATACTCATTGGCCAACTTTGTGTAATTATGTTTTTCATTTGTGATACATTGATGTCACGTAGCAAACAAGGAGCTTAGCATCACAAGTATCTCAATAAGATAATAAAATGTTATCAAGCAGTAGCAGCAGATTCCCTGACACTTTATTGTGGAATAAGAAACTATTTCGTCTGTGCTTCACATTAATAGTTTACTTTCGTACTTGCTGAAATATGTCATTGTTAAAATAATTTCTCATCTCAGTAATGGAGATAGGATGAGATGAGCGAAGTAGGAAATAGTATAGAGTTAAGGGGAGGCAGACCGTTTTTCTGGACCCCCTTCTCCCTAAAGTTTAGCCCCACTAGTTTTGAGATTATAAGACGTTCGGCCCATTAGTTTGGCGATTTTAACACCTTTCGCCCCATTTCGTTGTCAATTTTAAGACCTATCGTGCCATTTAGGTGTCGATTTTTTCCTGGCGAGCGAGATCGAGCTTGCAATTTTAAGAGGAAGCAGCCTTCGGCTGGGACATTTTTCTACCGAGAAATGCACAAATTTATCTTGAAGGGGGGTCTAGGGGGTGTTTTTCTAAGCTTGATGGAGGTCTAGGGAGGAAACTAAAAAAATATATGAATAAATGAATTAATAGACCAAACAAACGGCCAGTCTCCCCTTAAGTGTATAGTGAGAGGAAGCCGCCAAGGACAGGTCATATTACGTACAGTACACTCGGATACCATAGTTTCTAGTCTACTCATAAACATTCGTGGACCCACTCTGTTTTTGCTTATGCAATTTTAACTATCTGGATTGATTCTTGGATTGAACTTGTTTTTCAATTATTAGTATATATAATTTTGTAGTTGATGCATAGGAAATTATATTCATAAATGCGTTTCCAGAAATATACTTCAATAATCAAAAATAGGTGAAGTCCACAACTATTGATGAGACTATGGGATCTGAGGGTACCTAGCTTCTCCACTGCCCTATATTGCTCTCATCTGGGTCTGGGGTTGAACCGATAGTAGGAAGAAGACTCCATTCACAGCCTCTTCATTCATATTAACATGAGGGGAAGGCTGTGTTAGGAAGCCTTCCGTAATTTATAGTTATACTGGTAGGCTATAGCTGTAGACATGCTTATGAAACAAATTTTTTTTTTTTTTTTTTTTTTAGCTGGCGAGATATTGGCTTCTTCTTATCTTAGTTACTCGGCTAAGACAACGCTTTCGTAACCAAAGATGTCATTAATTTGGACATTTTGACAATAATAGGATGCAGATACTTAGTATTTTACTTATTTTCCATTTGTTACCGATAACGTAGCTTATAAGGGACTAAGCTTTTCGCCAAGCTAAACAAATAAAAAAGAAAGGTTATAGTGTAAAACTGTGACTTTGATATGATGTGCTAATAGAGTTGTTTATAATTTAAAGAGGAATGAACAAAATAGATTTTAGTTACTTGAAATGGGTAGAGTTAATTATTAATTATAAAAGACAATCCTTGGTAGCGATAAAATATACTCGACCATCCTCAGCACTTGTGTATAATTACTTTACTTAATTTAATGAAAGTGTTTTAAAGGCAAGCAAGATAAAACATATACAATATCTTAGTGTCGTTCAAAGGACTTCTGAGGGGTGCTTCACGCAGTATGAGGTGGTAAAAGTGCGCACGAAGTAATAAATAATCTATCTATCTATCTATTACCGGACGCCTTACTCCCCTTACGAGGGTGGCCATACACAGAATGCCCCCAAGCGGACCTATTCCCTGTGAGAGGGACAACCCGAGCCAGTTTAGTGAAGGACTTACAGGATTGACCACTCAATTTAGGATCCGTCCGACTCAGAGGCCCTCTGTGTATCTTGTTAGCACTATTTTTCTACAGTGGTGTTCGGCTAATCCATCCACTAACCCGCCTTACCCTTAGGTAAGCAGTACGGATTTGTATCAGGTTTACTCCCCTAGATAGGTTACCAACCAAGGCTGATGAGTCCCATCCACCCGGATTTGTATAAGGTTGTCTCCCCTAGATGAGTTGCCGACCAATGCTAACGAGTTCCATCCACCCGATAATAATAGTAATAATAATAAATAATAATAGTAATAATAATCGGTTTATTTCAAGCCGGCAGCCAATGGGGCTGAAAATACACAGACTTAACCTAAATCTTATCCTAAGGGATCAACAGACTGATCCTGGCTGCTAACGAAAGCGCCTACATACCCCCGAGGGAGTAAGACGTGGGCAGGAGACTTTGTGGGTCCCCCGAGACGGTCCGTCCAGACCTTGCCTTCATGGCCAGGGAAAGTTTTTGAGAGAAATTCCCCTGCCGGCGCGTGGGATCGAACCCCTGACATCAGAGCTAAGCGCGCTCGGCCACCGTGACCGTAATGAATGCAGCTGTACGTTAGACAATACAGTAGGCACAAAGAATTAACAGATAGCCAGAGGCGTTTTAAGTACAATAGCAGGTGATGAGCGGTATGCCTTATATTTAAAGATTCTGATGTAATATGTAATTTTCTAAAATATTCCCTTTGGTTACATGCCCGGAATCGGTATTTTCCCTCAAAACAATACATACTATCTCATGTTATCATAGAACAGTGTAAGGGCTTCTTGTACAGGTGATTTATTGCACAGACGTGAACAGGAATACCATTCAGTTATCTAGAACAGAATTTATGATACATTGACTCAGTATTTATATAAAATGATTGAACCACAAGAAGAGAACTGCTGGTTTACAACAGTAATTTCTCTCTGTACTGTTGTACTCTTAAGGGGGGTGACCTGTTTTTGTTCTGTCCTTTTCTATCTTTCTCTGGCTTGTATCCATTCGGCCCCATTCAGCCTACTGTTTTAAGACGTTTATCCCCATCCAGGTGTCAATTTTTTACTGGTGAGCGGTAGCGAGCCAGCATATGTGTTAAATGTTTTTGACAGCAGCCTAAATTTGTACATTTTTCGATAGAAAAATGTCTCCGGCGAAGCCGGACTTCTTCATATAATACTGGCTCGCTATCGCTCGCCAGAAAGAAATCAACACCTAGATGGGGATAAACGTCTTAAAATAGTTGGCTGAATGGGGCCGAATAGATACAAGTCAGAGAAAGTGAGAAAAGGAGAGAAAATATAAAAAAGCAGGTCACCCCCCTTGAGGTGTATTTCAAGTATTCATAGCCACGACTATACATGATGGTTTATAAACTAGGTATACATAGCCACGACTATACATGATGGTTTATAAACTAGGTATACAACATGGCTGAAGGTGGTGTAGTACTGCCTTTGGGCGAATTACAGCCTGGGCACCCCCTGGTGCTACCTGTTGTTACTGAGACGAGAAGAAAGCGGGATTTACATAGCGTTTTCTAATACAGGGGTTAGTGGCTCTCTAACCTAAGGCAGGGGGATGTTCTGTGCTCTACTGATGAACTACCCTCGGTCAATGACATCTAGGCCTTATCTACCAACTTTGCATCTACTTGTTTGTCTGCCTGGTGGTGGTGTAATGGTTAAAGTGGCAAAAATCTGTGTGTGATAACCCGGGTTCGAATCCCGGCGGATCATATATACTTTAATTAATTTCATTGGGGGTGTTTGGTGTTGTGGTGGAATTAATAAAATATAGATTATTGACTGTCTGTCCGTCTGTGTAGGTATCTATCTAGCTGTCAATATATCTGGCTATCTGTATTGAAATTAATTGTAAAATTTTGTAATGCGAGTTTCCTTGGAGCTCTCAAATTATTTACATTGCTAAAAATATTCGATCTTACAAAATTTCACAACAATACCACAAATTGCACTGAAATGACACACATACACAATTTGAGTAACCAATATTTTGCCGGGGGAGTGCTGGAGCGACCTTGGTGACCCTGGTCTCTGGGTCTTCTCCTGGGTGACCTAGATGTGTGTGAATTTGTGTTTTGTCTGTGTTTGTTCGTTGTTTTATGTTGTGTCTTGTGTTTTCCCTGTTCTTGCTCTGTCTTGAGGCGGCCACCCCCAAGAAAAAATAAATAAATAAATAAATAAAATAGAATTAAATAGAAAATAAAAAATACAAATAGGAAAAGTGGGGATCGGGCCTGAGCATATAGATAGATAGATAGAATATGTTGTATGTTCTGATGGCTGTATACTTAGTTGACACACAACCCAATCGATCGGAAACACCAAAGTATGGATGAACTCATAACCAGATGGGAAATAAAATGGATTGGTTTTGCCAGTCTTCCAATTTGCATATTATGTCGACAACCTTGATAGGAGCTTCACGACCTACCAATTAGATGACACCTCCCTTTTACTATGTCATGATCTCATGAGCCATCGGGAAGAGTATTGTTTTGTGATGAGAAAAGTGCCCTTAAAGATAGTTAATTATTCACAGTATTCTTCAAATTAAACGAAAGAGTAAGCATTGATTAGTGAAATTTAATCTAAACGTTGACAAGTGGGTTGGCTTGACTAACTATCCAGTCGGATATTTAAAGGAGAGGGTGAAATGCGAGTACTAACTAATAAATACATTTAGTAAAGTTCTTCGAACTCCATAACAAATTACCTATTGTAGAAAGACTCAGCATCTCGAAGACCTGAAAGCCACATTTACAACTGGCACTGTCTCTTTTACAACAGTGCCCCCCCCCCCCCCCCACCCCTCACTTCATGTACAACTGGTAAGCTGTAGGCCATATTATTAACTGACACACCTGCTTTGTTTATAACAAAATTTATTCCCCTCACTTTGTTCTCATCTGGTGAACTACAATAATTGTTTACGACACGTACTCACTCAGACTCCACGAGTTTAGGCAGATGAAAACGCCCTCCAACCACACCCTTCAGGGATTACAGATTTCACAGTTGTATGGGTAAATCACCCGAGGTCTCTGGTGGATGTTGGGACCAACTAGTGACCTGCATGACTTTATATAAATCAGTACCGGTAGTCCAAATAAGCCTTATAGTTACCACAGTGCGAGTTTAATCGAACCCAGTGATTTATCTCAGATCTCAAAAATTATAGACAGAGTAATAGAGACAGTCACATTCAAAAATCGTATTCCACCTTCATACATTATACTTAATTATAATATAAAGGCTTCATTCTAGTGCTCTGTATATATACTTTTTATTAGACGTATAATTAAGTTTGATATGATGGAAGTACAACACAGCTTCTGAGCGCTAATTTGCATGTAATTTGTGAAATTAAATATAAAACAACAATCAGATGTGTTCTCTGATGATATGGCCACTGACTAGAATGTCTGAAGTAATGTTTCAAAGATGGTGTACGAGAATTTTCTAAAAACGAGGAGAACATGTGGAGGGGTGAGGATAAGATGTTATGGCATGATGTTTTAGTGTCCCAGTATGTGAAAAGTTAATGGATGAAGGAAGAGAATCTGAAAATTATAGGGATAAATCAAAATAGTTTGTATGGGAAAAGGTTGTTAAAGTTTTTACCTTTTCAAATGTACTGTAATATTCATTAGTGATGTTCGCCCTAGAATTAGATGTTGTCACAAAGCCGTATTGCTTTGGTAATGATATCACCTGTCAAACGAAGCTGATGATATTGGATATTATGAATGAATGGTGATTTAATGAGGTGTTGCATGATTTTGTTAGGATTTTTTCCCTTATGCTTAATTACTTCTGTGTCATCTAGTTTCCTCTGCTGATCCATGACTTCTTTAATTGATTCCGGGGTTGAGTGATAAAGTATAAGACGGAATAAAGCTCTTGGTCACTAATTTGTTTTCTCTTCAGTTTATCCCTCTCCTTTTTGTCTCTTCTCTCTCTCTCTAACCGCCCCCTTTCAATACCAACCCCTCCACCTCCACCAGCGCCCCTCCACCCACCCCGTAAACACCCTCACGGATACATGAGCAGTACAGCAGCCCCTTGGTACAGACCACCAGCACCGTAGGCCCGTCACACCTCCAATTAGTGTACAGGAAGGGTGAAATGTATGTCCCGGCATGCTGAGGGAGGTGGTTGACCGGGTGGGGTGTAGCAGGAACTATAGTCGCTATATTTTCACCTGACGGTAAATTGCCATACCCCATCTTGATTACTCGGCTATTTCAAAGATGTTTGTAGCGAAATATGCTGTTAATTATGAAAACTTTGCATTCTTACGACGCTGAGATAGAGTAGTTTTACATTTTTCCATTAAGTGTCGAGACATTATCTAACCAGGGATTGAATATATCATCGGGTGAAAACATACATATTATAGTAATAGATGGCCCAGATCCCAAAACAACATTACTCGGTACCATCCAAGGAGGCCAAACTTTCACCATCCATCTATCTATCTATCTATCTATCTATTGCCTGACGCCAATAAACGTCTACTTAGTGATATGGGAACTCAATTACTAAGGTTATCAGGCCGTAATAACATCACTACACTGAGAACATTTCCTGTAGATTATACTTGTAGATAAAACCCTTACCATCCTGGTTTATGAACTATAAGGAGGAATGGATGTATGGAACTTCTATATAAATACCTCATATATTATTATCTTATATATAAATACCTCATATATTATTATCTTTTTCCACCAACCAACTTCACCTCTAAACTCAATTAATGAAATCAACAAATACATGTGGCACTCCTCCAAGGACTCGAACCTAGGATACTCACATCGAGATTCCGCACACTTATGCATTACGCTATCAAGACAGTTATAAAAGAAAACATGGGGGTATCGATGTATGGAACTTATAAATAAATACCTTATTTATAAATTGAGAGAGAGGGGAATGGATATAAGGCACTTATATATAAATTCCTTATATATATAATATATAATTCATTAATTTCACTCCTACACCAAACACCTCCCAATGAAATTAATGAAAGCATGTGATCCTCCCGGGATTCGAATCTAGGTTACCACAATCAGAAAACAAGGAGGAAAGGATGTATGGAACTGATATATATTATACCTTTATATATACAGTATATATATACTTTTTGTCTATGTGAGTGAAGGAGACAAAAGGCAAAGCTGTATGTAACAAGTGTCTCCCCCAAAGTTGAAGAGTGACAGAGAGCCAAATTCAAGCTACGTTAGAGTCAAAATGCCTGGACACACAGATCTTGAAGCAGTTTAAGTCGTAGGATGAGGGAAAGACAGATTGAGGAAGAGTTCTAAAGCTTTTATGTTGAGTAAAAGAAAGACTGGGAAATCGGTTCACTCTTGGCCAGAATAGGGGTGGTAGTGTGTTGAAGGGAATGTGTCCCCCACACAGTAAACTTAAGGAATCGCCTACCTAGCAATATTATAAACTGAAGCACTTTTGAAACCTTAACAAATTGCTTAGACAAATATCTCACTCTAAGATCAAGTGATTGCATTTACAGATGAATAACAAGACATGCCCACATTACCTCTTGTGTTAGTATAGATAGAGTAAGATAGTTATATTTTCATATTTTTCTGTCGAGTACCATGTCAGTTTATCCATTCTACATGGAAAAGATGAATCCCGTCCCTTCTAAGCCGTCTTTTCTCTCCTACATAATAGAGGTAGTTTGGATACAAGCAGCCTCGAAAGGATCAGTTGATCTGCTGTTGCTTGGTTTCCCTTTGTACTCTCTATAAACGAGGAGGCATATACTGAAAAAGTTCTGAAGAATACTGATTATTGTAGTAGCGTTAGAAGAGTGGAAGAGATGCAACATTGCAGCATTTAGAGAGAGATTGTAGGGAATTAATAAGAGGAGGTGAGTTGAGTCGAAATCCTTTTTTTTTTTATAGGTGGGAACCTCCACACACTTGTGAACAATACTCAATATATGGGCACAATGTGCCCATATACAGAGCAAGAACATGTGATTGGGTGAAGAACCCATGGAGACAGTTGAGCACACCTAACGTCTGGGAAGCTGTTTTTAGCAAGAGTGGTAATATGATATTTCCAAGAAAGGTCAGGAAAAAACAAAAGAAACGCCAAGAATACTGAGAACAGATGAAAGGTTGATTTGTGTATTATTGACGAATAAGGGAAAGTCGTGTGGAGGATCATGACGGGTAGAGAGAGATGGAGAAATTGTCTTTTAGAAGCATTGAAAGTAACAAGATTTTATCTACCCCAATCAGAGATAGTTGATAAATCAGAAGATAGGTCGTTGTGGAAAAGTAGTTGAATAGTTTAAGGTAGAGTCATCAGCTTATGAGAGGATAGAACTAAAAGTATAGTTGAGATCATTACTGAATAATTGAAAGAGAACTGGAGACAGGAGAGAACCCTGAGGAACACCGGAGTTGATACGTTGAGGAAGTGAGTGACGGTCCTCCACAACCACAGCTATGGAACGGCCAGCAAGGAAATTAGAGATAAAGGCGCAGATGGAGGGATAGAAACCGAATGACCAAGAGTTAGTAAGATAAGAAAGAAGATCACCTAAAGGAAACCATACTGGCGATAGGATAGGATAATTAAAGTGTCCATAACAATATGCTAATTTAAAGGTATATTGGAAGTAATAAACCCATTTAATTAGACAAAAAAAGTAAATCACTATCATTATACCCAATGATTTTACATACCCTTGATTTTAAAATTGTATGCAGATGATCAAATTTGCAAACTAAAGTAACAAGGAGTCCACGAACATCTCTGAGTGACTGTAGCAGGAATAGCCGAGTCAACTGTAGAGTGTGGTGAGGTAGACAGAGGTAGGTAGAGTGAGGAGGGTAGACAGATGTAGGTAGTGTGGTGGGGTAGACAGCTGTGGGTAGTGTGTGGTGTGGTAGATAGTTGTGGGTCGAGTGATGTGGAGTAGATAACTGTGGGTAGAGTTGTGTGGGGTACACAGGTGTGGATATAGTGTTTTTATTTGGGTGTGTGTATGAGTGTGTGTGTGTGGGGGGGGGGGGGTAGACAGATGGTACTCAGGCCTGTCTACCCTCTTTCATCTACTGTCTACCCTCCCAACCTACACCATCAATACAGGTTATCAGCCCTCCTGGGTCATTCAACTGTGTGGTGTGGTGTGGTGTGTTGTGTTGTGTTGTGTTGTGTTGTGTTGTGTTGTGAGTGTGTGTGTGTGTGTGTCTGTGTGCTGTGTTGTGTTGTGTTGTGTTGTGTTGTGTTGTGATGTGTGTGTGTGTGTGTGTTGTGATGTGTGTGTGTGTTGTGATGTGTGTGTGTGTGTGTGTGTTGTGTTGTGTGTGTGTGTTGTGTTGTGTTGTGTTGTGTTGTGTTTTGTTTTGTGGTGTTGTGTGTGTGTGTGTGTGTGTTGTGATGTGTGTGTGTGTGTTGTGTTGTGTTGTGTTGTGATGTGTGTGTGTTGTGTTGTGTTGTGTTGTGATGTGTGTGTGTGTGTGTGTTGTGTTGTGTTGTGTTTTGTGGTGTTGTGTTGTGTTGTGTTGTGTTGTGTTTTGTTTTGTTTTGTGGTGTTGTGTGTGTGTGTGTGTTGTGATGTGTGTGTGTTGTGATGTGTGTGTGTTGTGATGTGTGTGTGTTGTATTGTGTGTGTATATTAATGTATGTATGTATGAATATACACAGGGAATAAATACCCCATAGCTAGGGGTGGCCGACTCGAGACAGCCCGAACAGAATCAACAATATACTGTATATTAAAATAAAACATTCACACACATCTGCATCGCCCAGGAGTCTTGAAGACCCAGAGACCAAGGACCATGAGGGGTCTCCAGCAAAAGATTCCCAGGTCCCAGATCTCCGGGAGAGGTTCTGGTCACAGCAGGCAGACAACCAGCAGAACTACTTCATAATGCCCCCCTACATACTTCCAGGCAGGGACCTTCATATATAAAGTGGCTCCCCGGGCCGGGTGCCTGACGGACTATTATCTAGCTCAACTGGCACCCGAACTTTACTCCCTATGACCGTGTTATCACTAATTTATTCACAAGCATTCTCCACTCATTCCTATCCATCACCATTTTTTTTGCCTGTTCTTCAGTTATCTCTCTATCTTCCAACGCTTTTTTCACACCATCTCTCCATCCCCACTGAGGTCTTCCTCTCAATCTATTGTTTCTGACTCCTATATTATCTTTGTAAGCCTTTCATCACCCATTAGTTCAACATGTCCATACCAGTATATCACCTTTCTTTCCACTCTGACCAATTAAGGTTCTTGTTGTTCCACTCTCCTACGTACCTCTTCATTCCTCATTCTGTCTCTACGCGCCACTCCACACATAGGCCTACTCCTCAAGCAGCTCATCTCCATCACATCCAACCTTCTTTTCTCTTGTACATTCAAACCCCATGTCTCAGCCCCAAATATCACTGTTGGTACAACTATCTCTTGATACATTGCACTTTTACCTTCCAAATACTTCCCATTGCTCCGAAAACTTTCCTTCCCTCACACACTCTCTGTCTTGCCTCTATTCCCACACCTGCGTCCCTGTATAATATTAATATTATTAACAATAGTAATACAAATAATACTATAAACTATAATGAAAAAATAAATAATAATGATAATGATAATTTATAATAAATAATACTGTAATTATAGTTAACATATACTTACATTTTGAGCAGAAAAATAACATAAAAGTTGGAGCCACACAGTTTCCCAACGTCTCTTATTGTAAGTGCTCAACAGACTGACCTTGGCTGCCACGAGAATACTGTTATACCTTTGGGTGAGTAAGAGTCCAGTCAGAACTAATCCTCACGACCAGGAAAGGTTTAGAGAGACACCTCACCTGCGTACAGTTGGATAGAACCCTTGTTGAATTACCCAGCAACTTTAATACAGAGTACTCAGTGTGTGTGTGTGTGTGTGTGTGTGTGTGTGTGTGTGTGTGTGTGTGTGTGTGTGTGTGTGTGTGTGTGTGTGTGTGTATGTGTGAGAGAGAGAGAGAGAGAGAGAGAGAGAGAGAAATAACCACTTTCTTCAACCATTTTAACCTGGCATTTGAGTCTTGCCTATTCTGAATCAAATCTTCTAGTTTTACCCTAACGTGGCTAACAGATTGAAAGAAAACAAACCGATGTTTGCCTCTCTCTCTCTCATACATCAATACCCATACCACGCCCGCAACAACAACAACAACAACAACAACAACAGTACTCGCCTTCCATTTATTCTATGACTTAGCCATCTTTATGAGACGGCCGTAATGTTAGTGGTTGACCGCCTAGTGTTCAGTATTATGATAGAACGACCAACCACCCTTATGGAGCAATGACGTTGATAGGGAGAATTTTGATACTCACTCCCTAGTACTTCCACTGTCACTATCCCTGTTGCTTTAAGACTTTGTACGATCAAATGTAACACTAGCTCATCCGATCTCCTGGGTGTTTATTGTGTATATTTGTTATTATATTATTATTTATGAATGTTATTGTTTTGCCGTTTTCTAACATAGTATCTATAGTTTGTTTAGATTAATAAAAAAATCCCCTCCCCAGATTCCCTTCAAATTGCCCCCCAGACCCGTTTGATAAATTTATATATTTTTCGGTAGGACAATCTCATAAAATGTAGGCTCACTCTCGTTCGCCCCCCAAAATAATCAACACTTGAATGGCAACAACATGTCTTACAATCGCCAAGTATCGCCTAGTATCGGATACATGGCCTAGTGTGACATCGACTTAAGGGGAGATATCGACTTGAGGGATTTTTTCTGGACTCCTTTCTCCCTCATGTTTAGCCCCATTGCTTTTGAGATTTTAAGACAGTCTCCCCATTAGTTTGGCGATTTTAAGAACTTTCGCCCCATTTCCGTCAATTTTAAGACCTTTCGTGCAATTTAGGTGTCGATTTTATCCAGGCGAGCGATAGCGAGCCTGTAATTTAAGAGGAACCGGCTTTCAGCCGGGACATTTTTCTACCGAAAAATTTACAAATTTATCTTGAAAGGGGCTCAAGGGGGTGTAATCTGAAGCTTGATGGATATCTAGGGACCAAACTAAAAACCTCCCCTTAATAACGTAATACTTAGTATAGCCATACTATACTGTACTTCTGGATTCAGCTACAGATGTCTATTAGCTTTCACTCACATATCTCTCAACTCCATCCCTCCACCTCACTCTCGGTCTGTCCCCCCCTAGGGTCACACAAACAATGAACTCAAAGACAGCTATATCAGAGCACCAACTTCTTTGTGACTCTGGGTAGAAAATGTATTCTCGTTACGTTAGCATGGTAATCGTTTCCCCCTTCCACATCACTCTCATACACTCTTTTAGTCATTCTCATGCTAGTGCAAATATACTGTAGTTATAGTTATTTTCTGCTTACACGATAATAGTTTAGACAGCAGGGTATAGAACATGGATGCCAATATAACTAACTTAGTAAGGTTTACCATAGGTTCTCCCTATGAAGGCCAAGGACTACAAGGCTACCATCCCCTTAGGGCCTAGCCAGTAATGCCGTGTTTAACAAGGCATTAAACCTTTTCTTTGTTGGCACTCGGAGCGTTGACCTTACCCTCATACATTACTCTGGTGTTTGGTGGTTCTATACAGAACACACGGTTTCACACGACCACTTTTTTTTGATCGAAAGTTGACGATAAAACCTCTCGTGTGATATCCCTTTTAACCAAATAAAAACATTACGGGGAAAGATATGTTCTTCCTTGCTATCCTTTCCTTCTACTTTCAATTACTTTCGGGATTGCTATCTCTGCTAGCATTAAGTCTTGACCATTTAGCTGTGATTGTAAGATCTGTGTGATCCTTGTATTTTTGTATATATATGCAAATCGAATGTTATTGTCAATAATGGTCAGGCAGCTTCTGAGGTCAACCTTTTATAACTGTATCTCTTAAGAACATCCATTTTCAGTTGTTTCTGGTAACGATATAAAGTATCAAAGATATTTGGCAAGAAAATGTGTAGCTATCGAAAGTTGATTAAAAAAAAAAAAAAAAAAAAAAATATATATATAATTATATATACTGTATATATATATATATATATATATATATATATATATATATA
The DNA here is from genome assembly GCA_032716605.1 of Paralithodes platypus. NCBI lineage: Eukaryota > Metazoa > Arthropoda > Malacostraca > Decapoda > Lithodidae > Paralithodes > Paralithodes platypus. The sequence continues at coordinate 60,728,259 of CM064572.1, forward strand.
TATATATATATATATATATATATATATAATCAGTATTATATATATATATATTAATACGGGAGTTTTTATTTATTTTTATATATTTTTTAAGGGAAAGATCTATTGACATAATGTGTTCGTTCCTATTGAATCGAAACCTGTTTATAAATTATATGGTTGACACTCAGAGCATTGACCTTAGCTTTTTCGTTTGTACTTGTTTATTGCTTATAGACAGAAACATAATTATGGGACATATTAAAGTAGAATATCTTAATTGAAGATCTACTGACATTTGATTTTCGCACCTGATATATTGTGCCTAACGCAACATACACATATATAATTAAGTACATTCACATATTATAAACAGGTAAATAAATCTACAAAGTACATAAATACAATAAATACAAACTGAATATGGAAAGAAGTATATACTGCGATATACTGTATACAAACAAATATTAACGAAAATAGTGTTGTTAGTTGATAGGTACACTCGGTCAAAAAAGTATCTGCACCCCTACCCCGATAATCTGGTGTGTACAGCTTGGTAGTATAGGTTGTAGGTCGTAGGTAGTAGGTCTTAGGTAGTAGGTCTTAGGTAGTAGGTCTTAGGTAGTAGGTCTTAGGTAGTAGGTCTTAGGTAGTAGGTCTTAGGTAGTAGGTCTTAGGTAGTAGGTCTTAGGTAGTAGGTCTTAGGTAGTAGGTCTTAGGTAGTAGGTCTTAGGTAGTAGGTCGTAGGTAGTAGGTCTTAGGTAGTATAGGTAGATAGTAGTATAGATGGATATAGCTGCAGGTAGAGATGCCAACCCTACCAAGCTGTACACACCAGATTATCAGGGTAGGGGTGCAGATACTTTTTGGACCGAGTGTACATAGGGAGGGGTGGGGGAGGGGGGGGTTAGACAGTGAGATAAAAGGGTAATCAGAGGGTAGGGTGAAGAGAATGAAGAAAGGAAGATGGAAGTAGTAGTCAGAGGTTGCTATTTTGACAAATTATTTTTTATTTGTATATACATTTATGTATTTATATATTTATTTGTATTTCAGTTGTAGGTAGGTAGGTAGGCAGGGGGTGGATAGACAGATGAGAGTGTCTTTGTTCTAAGATGATAGAGTAGACAAGAGTAGAAAAGAAGACGGACGTAGAAGACAAAACAATGATGGGTTTTGCATAATGCCATTATGATAAAGGAATTAATTATTATTATTTGTTATTTATATATAATATTGTATTTATTTATTTAATTATTGATATATTTATTTATGCATTAATTTATGAATCTATTTTTTGTCTTCTTTATTTTAAAGGTATGGGGGGAAGGGGGGGGGGGAGAGAGGCACCTCAGAGTGGGTGGGGGGAAGAGAAAGTAGGAAAGATGAAATACAGTGGAAGAGAAAAGTTAGTGGGCCGTCCACCTTGCTGTTGTTGAAGGATGGGTGGCAATGAATAAATAAAGAAGTGACTGATGACCTTACGGTATTAACGGCCGAGTGGTTTAACATTTTACAGGGCAACTATTATAAACCATTGATGGAGGAATGTGTGAATTGCAAGGAACAATAGGAGTGAGTGGGAAGGGTAAATGAGGCTAAATTATAGAGGCTGGAATGAGGAGTAGATGGTAGATGGTAGATGACGTCACGGTTGAAAATAGACGACTGCACTGTAAACATAGAAAGGTATACTAAAGGTATATAAGATAATTGGATATATTAATAGTGATATACCGTACCTTTATATATATATATATTATATAAACGGGTCTATTACTGCCAATATACCTAATTGATAAGGGTATATTATGATGCATTATACCTTTTGCATACCCATATTTCTGCTAGAGTGTAGAAGGGTATATTCTAGATGTTGGAAATAGTAGGGGTAGACGTAGATGAGGGTGGGGTTGAAAATAGACGACTAGAGGTGCTAGATTATACAGGATGAAAGGAGTAGAGGTAGACAGAGATGAGGTATATATATATATATATATATATATATATATATATATATATATATATATATATATATATATATAAACACCCTGTATAATTATCCAATTGAATTGTGCCCGTAAAAGAACCAAATCCGAGATAAAAGCGTATGTCCCGAGGCGGCTCCCGTGAACAGACTGGAGGACGTGACTCGGCCTAATGACTGGCGGTACCTTTAACACATACGATATACCGGAATTATCACTTACATACACTTTATCACACTCGCACACATACGTACATGCACCAGACATACACATACATCCACACTCCCACTTTATTACACACATAAATTATACTATATACTGTAGACGTACAGTCGCGCGAATAAGTGATCTCGGCACCAAGTATGTTTTGATCAATAATTGGTATCAGCAATATCTAAGCTTCTTTTCTTCATATCGAGTGAAATATACAAACATGTTCCTACACTTACCCACCCTATTCAACATCTGACAGACATTAATTCAGCACAGAGCAAGCCAAACGTAATGACAGCTGGGAAATGACTTATTAGCGCGACCGTACATGCCCATATACTGTACACACTCACATCCACATGCATACACACTCAGCCTAATGAGAGGCGGTACCTTTAGCATATTAATTATCCCTTACATCAATTTATACACTCATAGATATACGGACATACACATATTATACACACCTACACACATATTTACATAAACTGTGGTCCAGTGGGCTAAGGTATTGCACCATGCGTTAATCACCCAGGCGAGGTTGAGGGCTCGATTCCTCCAGAATCTGAAATGTCTTCTGGCCATCCCGATGGGGGATTGTAGCATTAGCCCTCCCTAGCCAATCTCAACGTCAATTTATGTTAGCCTACATATCGTGCCATTAGTGCATCTGCATATGTACTATGGTCGGAACTCAGGCTCGCCAAAGGTTGCATGTGGCCTTATAAAGGTAGAATAAGCATTTTACTGTACCAAGCTTAAGAATAATGTAAATTTTAAGCCTCTGGGCTGCAAGTAAAAAGTAAACGAACAACTAATTATTATTATTATTTAATATAACACACAAATTAACTCGTACACTTACTTTATCACATTCATAAACAGACGTACACATGTACACCTACACACATACACACACATACATGCGATGCATCGAGTACTGTTCTCATGTGTGGGGAAGTTCCACCCATACCACACTTCTCGAAAAGGTAGGATCATAATAATTTCGTCTCCTCAACTCACCTCCTCTCCTCAACTCACCTCCTCTCCTCAACTCACCTCCTCTCCTCAACTCACCTCCTCTCCTCAACTCACCTCCTCTCCTCAACTCACCTCCTCTCCTCAACTCACCTCCTCTCCTCAACTCACCTCCTCTCCTCAACTCACCTCCTCTCCTCAACTCACCTCCTCTCCTCAACTCACCTCCTCTCCTCAACTCACCTCCTCTCCTCAACTCACCTCCTCTCCTCAACTCACCTCCTCTCCTCAACTCACCTCCTCTCCTCAACTCACCTCCTCTCCTCAACTCACCTCCTCTCCTCAACTCACCTCCTCTCCTCAACTCACCTCCTCTCCTCAACTCACCTCCTCTCCTCAACTCACCTCCTCTCCTCAACTCACCTCCTCTCCTCAACTCACCTCCTCTCCTCAACTCACCTCCTCTCCTCAACTCACCTCCTCTCCTCAACTCACCTCCTCTCAACTCACCTCCTCTCCTCAACTCACCTCCTCTCCTCAACTCACCTCCTCTCCTCAACTCACCTCCTCTCCTCAACTCACCTCCTCCTCCTCTTACTAATCAATATGCCAATTCAAATTGCTGTGCTAAATATATCATAATATAAACTGCTGATTAATTGTAATAAGCAAGGAATGTAAAATATGATGAATTAGTATTTGACTACTCAAAACATACCATATGTTTACAATATTTCAATTATTTACACATCAATATACACACGTATGACATGCCCCCACACAAAATCACTCTCACACAAACTTATCCTAATGACTGCCGGTGGTCAGGGTTTATATCACCCATGACTGCTGGTGGTCAGGGTTTATATCACCAATGACTGCCAGTGGTCAGGGTTTATATCACCTATGACTGCCAGTGGTCAGGGTTTATATCACCAATGACTGCCGGTGGTCAGGGTTTATATCACCAATGACTGCCGGTGGTCAGGGTTTATATCACCAATGACTGCCGGTGGTCAGGGTTTATATCACCTATGACTGCCGGTGGTCAGGGTTTATATCACCTATGACTGCCGGTGGTCAGGGTTTATATCACCTATGACTGCTGGTGGTCAGGGTTTATATCACCAATGACTGCCGGTGGTCAGGGTTTATATCACCTATGACTGCCGGTGGTCAGGGTTTATATCACCTATGACTGCCGGTGGTCAGGGTTTATATCACCTATGACTGCCGGTGGTCAGGGTTTATATCACCAATGACTGCCGGTGGTCAGGGTTTATATCACCAATGACTGCCGGTGGTCAGGGTTTATATCACCAATGACTGCCGGTGGTCAGGGTTTATATCACCAATGACTGCCGGTGGTCAGGGTTTATATCACCTATGACTGCCAGTGGTCAGGGTTTATATCACCTATGACTGCCGGTGGTCAGGGTTTATATCACCTATGACTGCTGGTGGTCAGGGTTTATATCACCAATGACTGCCGGTGGTCAGGGTTTATATCACCTATGACTGCCGGTGGTCAGGGTTTATATCACCTATGACTGCCGGTGGTCAGGGTTTATATCACCAATGACTGCCGGTGGTCAGGGTTTATATCACTAATGACTGCCGGTGGTCAGGGTTTATATCACCAATGACTGCCGGTGGTCAGGGTTTATATCACTAATGACTGCCGGTGGTCAGGGTTTATATCACCAATGACTGCCGGTGGTCAGGGTTTATATCACCAATGACTGCCGGTGGTCAGGGTTTATATCACCAATGACTGCCGGTGGTCAGGGTTTATATCACCAATGACTGCCGGTGGTCAGGGTTTATATATCACTCACCAATGACTGCCAGTGGTCAGGGTTTATATCACCAATGACTGCCGGTGGTCAGGGTTTATATCACCTATGACTGCCGGTGGTCAGGGTTTATATCACCAATGACTGCCGGTGGTCAGGGTTTATATCACCAATGACTGCCGGTGGTCAGGGTTTATATCACCAATGACTGCCGGTGGTCAGGGTTTATATCACCTATGACTGCCGGTGGTCAGGGTTTATATCACCAATGACTGCCGGTGGTCAGGGTTTATATCACTAATGACTGCCGGTGGTCAGGGTTTATATCACCAATGACTGCCGGTGGTCAGGGTTTATATCACCAATGACTGCCGGTGGTCAGGGTTTATATCACCTATGACTGCCGGTGGTCAGGGTTTATATCACCAATGACTGCCGGTGGTCAGGGTTTATATCACCAATGACTGCCGGTGGTCAGGGTTTATATCACCAATGACTGCCGGTGGTCAGGGTTTATATCACCAATGACTGCCGGTGGTCAGGGTTTATATCACCAATGACTGCCGGTGGTCAGGGTTTATATCACCAATGACTGCCGGTGGTCAGGGTTTATATCATTAATGACTGCCGGTGGTCAGGGTTTATATCACCAATGACTGCCGGTGGTCAGGGTTTATATCATTAATGACTGCCGGTGGTCAGGGTTTATATCATTAATGACTGCCGGTGGTCAGGGTTTATATCATTAATGACTGCCGGTGGTCAGGGTTTATATCATTAATGACTGCCGGTGGTCAGGGTTTATATCACCTATGACTGCCGGTGGTCAGGGTTTATATCACCAATGACTGCCGGTGGTCAGGGTTTATATCACCAAAGATTATAGCTGAATACACTCCCTTTCACACATACACAAACATACGCACATATACAGTACATACATACATACATACATATACAGATATATGTGCACAAACACACACAATAAGCACTCCCAGACACAAACACACAGGCACATAATTACATATACTTACACACACACACACACATATAGCCAACAAATGAACCCTATCTATGTACATACCGTCAGACGCCTTGATTCCCGAGGGGGTGGACTGGAATGAATCGCCTCCATGCACCTCTGTCATCCGTCAGCCGGCACCCCTCCTCCCACCCAACACCATTTTCACTCATATACCTCTCAACTCCATTCCTCTACCTCATTCTCGGTCTACCTCTCCCTCTCTGCCCTTCCACCTCACTCTCATACACTCTTTTAGTCATTCTCTCACTCACCGTACGTTCCACATGACCTAATAATCTCAAGGTGTTACTCTTCAGTCTTCAGAACTTCTACATCCACACCACAACAATCACGCACTTCCTGATCCGTCTCTCTATGTGACTCCAAGCACACACACACACACACACACACACACACACACACACACACACTTCTCACATAACTATTTTCCACCTCTCTCATTCTTGATTTATGTCTCTTCAATAACGTCCATGTTGCACTCTCATAATTATGTCAAAGTCGGGATCACCACATCATCATGCAATGACTTAGTAGTAATTTTTTTTTTAAATAAAAAAAATATATATACTGTATATACAGTATATATATATATATATACTGTATATATATATATATATATATATATATATATATATATATATATATATATATATATATATATATATAATTATATATATATATATATATATATATATATATATATATATATATATATATATCAAGAGTGAGAGAGGTGGAAATGAGTTACTTAAGAAGTGAGTATGGACACACATGGAGGGATACACAGCTGAATGAGGAAGTACGTGAGCATTGTGGTGTGGATGTGGATTACGCACATACATATACCGACACACACATTGCTAACACATAAACACACACGCACATATATACAGTGATACACATAGATAACCTACACACAAACACACACGCACATAATTACAGTGACACACAAACACTGAACAAAACATACATACAGTGACACATACATTGTCAACACACAAACTCACACGCACATACATAGCGATATACATAGATTGCCAACACACAAACACATACAGTGACACACATAGATTGCCAACACACAAACACATACAGTGACACACATAGACTGCCAAAACACAAACAAATACGCACATACACACAGTGTCGTGGCATATTTATAGACAATACAAAAATAAACAGACACAAATAATTATAGCTACACATATACATAGCCAACACACACACATACATACACGCACATACATACATATACACACATATACATACAGTGACGCACATTGATTACAACACACACACACACACACACACACACACACGTGTTTCCATACTCACTTCTTAAGTAACTCATTTCCACCTCTCTCGCTCTTGATATAAGTGGGTTTTTTTTAAACATGTGAAAAAGGTCTCAGCCTTACCCAATGATCGGACAATACGAGCTTTAAGCTCTCTTCCGGGAGGATATGGCTGGCGAGAGATCCTCAAGGATCCTCAAGATCGTAAGTGAATTACACACACACACACTTACAGTTAGACATATTGAATTGCTAGCACATACACTCACATACATACAGTACAGTGACACACATATATTTCTAACATACACACATACAGTGACACACATAGATTGCCAACCCACACTGGACCTAATGACGGCTGGGGTGGCACATTTACTGTAGGTTACACTAATCTACAGTCACATACTCAAAACATAAAGTACAGTTGGCTGCAGTTCAACCTTTACCAGGGCTGTTCACTTTTAATTAAATATAGCCATTCTGATTGCATAGATATTGTTTTATTTGACTAAATAATGCCAAAACACATTACCCTGTTAGATTATATATTGCAATGTCAAACACCATTATTGAAACTAAAACCGCTAAACTACACTAAAGCTGATCATCATGGGCAAGGTGAAAGTGCAGGCATCTGTACACACACACACACACACACACACACACACACACACACACAACATATACGGTACTCGCACATAACTACACACACATTAAAACACATTCACAGACTCTCCATCTTTGCTGAGTGTCATACCTCACAACTTCCCGAGAACGAAACATGAAGCCATTTATGTCAGAGGTGAATTAAACCCTCCAGTATTCGAGGACGGGTTATTTCCTTTATATATATATTTTGGCTATTATCAGACGACTTTATTCAGTTTAGGGAGACAGTTTTTGGAAGTCAAGATGGTTAATTAGGTAGTTTGACTCCTTTGAATCCTTGAGAACCTTCCTAATTGCGTAACACCATCTATTAATAGCCAGAATAGAATGGAGAACAGCGTCATCTTATCCTGAAGGGGTTAAATTGAAACTGAACAATTCATCGACCTTCCTATACCTTCCTCCCGAAACAGTATGGGATCTGAGTCAACAAGCATGTCATATGATTATGACAAGGAATAAGTGTAACCTTTAAGATGAGTGCAGACAAACAATTAGTATTATAATCAATATATAGATGTCTATGTACAGTAGAACGATAGATACATATGAAGAAAGATAGATATATGTGTGTGTGTGTGTGTGTGTGTGTGTGTGTGTGTGTGTGTGTGTGTGTGTGTGTGTGTGTGTGTGCAGTAATTTCGAGTAAGCTGGCGTCGCACAGAACGATTAATTTCTTAATAATGAAATTATTATTCTCTCTCTCTCTCTCTCTCTCTCTCTCTATATATATATATATATAATATATATATATATACATATCCACACTGTGGGTTGATAAATGAAGGTTATTAAATCAAGTAAAGTCTCTCTCTCTCTCTCTCTCTCTCTCCCCACAGTGTGAAGGCATGACTAATGACCGTCCATTTGTAGTTCTGCCATAGCAACCGATCACTTTATTCGCTCCAACAATTTCCTTGGTTTAAGTGGTTGTCAACAGAACAGCCTCCCGCCACTCAGTTGGATTCTACCTTTCATCGCGGCTATCATTACATGGTGCTAATCATCTCACGCATTCTACCTTTCATTGCGGCTATCATTACATGGTGCTAATCATCTCACGCATTCTACCTTTCATCGCGGCTATCATTACATGGTGCTAATCATCTCACGCATTCTACCTTTCATTGCGGCTATCATTACATGGTGCTAATCATCTCACGCATTCTACCTTTCATTGCGGCTATCATTACATGGTGCTAATCATCTCACGCATTCTACCTTTCATCGCGGCTATCATTACATGGTGCTAATCATCTCACGCATTCTACCTTTCATCGCGCTATCATTACATGGTGCTAATCATCTCACGCATTCTACCTTTCATCGCGGCTATCATTACATGGTGCTAATCATCTCACGCATTACATCTACGAATAAGAAGAATATAAACCAGCTAAATTAATCCTTTTCCTATTAGCACAAATCGTTTTCATTCTATTCTAGCTACCATTAAACGAATTTATTCGGTTTTGAAAGGCTCTCAGGAAATCAAAGGGGTATAAACTATCTCGAGTATCCCCGTGGCTTTCTAAACTCTTGCATCCAAATGTAGCAAAACAAAAATATATAAATACAAAATAAATAAATACAAAAGCAGAATATAATTGTCTACCATTAGCCAGTAAAAAGTGAGAGAGCGTCCTCGTATACGGAAATAGTTAATGCTATGTGTTCATTTGTAATTAAAATGTGTTCAATAAATTACATGATCTAGTTTAAATATTTTAGTCGATTAGTACTCATTCATGGTAACTTTTGTACTTGCAATGTTTATAATGTAGATGACAAATTCTTGATAGCTCATAAGATATACGTGTTGAATATGGCATTTCCTGAATATTAATTATCCTTTACAGTACCGGTATCGTCTTATATATTTGTTTTCATCTATATTTAGACGCTTTTATGAAGCTTAGCAGGGATATAATTATGGTACCGTAACTAAAAGGAATAATATTGTTGAGATAGTCTGTAGCCATTTAATGGATAGACGTTCTTCCTAAACAGAATAAAATCGTTTCATAGTTGCCAGAATATAATGGAAAGGACGTCACCAGTACTGAAAGGGGTAATGATAGGAATACACTTAATGTTTTAGTAATATATTTTAGGGTAAGTATACAGTTACTTATCACCCATTTAGTTATTCCTGTTACTGGTCTTTGTTTCTGATTTGATGATTCCTCGTCTCTGTTTATGTGGTTCGTGGTGTCTGGTTTGCTGGTTTGTAGTCTCTGTTTTGGTGGTTCGTGGTCTCTGGTTTAGTGGTTCATGGTCTCTGGTTCGGTAGCTCATGGTCTCTGGTTTAGTGGTTCGTGGTCTCTGGTTTAGTGGTTCATGGTCTCTGGTTCGGTAGCTCATGGTCTCTGGTTTAGTGGTTCGTGGTCTCTGGTTTAGTGGTTCATGGTCTCTGGTTCGGTAGCTCATGGTCTCTGGTTTAGTGGTTCGTGGTCTCTGGTTTAGTGGTTCGTGGTCTCTGGTTTAATGGTTCGTGGTCTCTGGTTTGATGGTTCGTGGTCTCTGGTTTGATGGTTCGTGGTCTCTGGTTTGATGGTTCGTGGTCTCTGGTTTGATGGTTCGTGGTCTCTGGTTTGATGGTTCGTGGTCTCTGGTTTGATGGTTCGTGGTCTCTGGTTTAGTGGTTCGTGGTCTCTGGTTTAATGGTTCGTGGTCTCTGGTTTGATGGTTCGTGGTCTCTGGTTTGATGGTTCGTGGTCTCTGGTTTGATGGTTCGTGGTCTCTGGTTTGATGGTTCGTGGTCTCTGGTTTGATGGTTCGTGGTCTCTGGTTTGATGGTTCGTGGTCTCTGGTTTGGTGGTGTAAGTGTATACTTCCCTAGATTGCTTCAGATTTTACTACTATCGTAATACTGCCACATGTAAGAGCGTTCAAACCTGGGGCCGCCCTAGATCCAGGAGGTAGCGACTGTGCCCCCCGAACTGTCTGCAGCAGTGTCTGGGTGGTGGCAGGCGGGGGGCGGGTGATTAAGACGGATCCTTCCACTATTTGTCTTGGCTCACGGGGTAATATTTGAGCAGGGTAGAGGGACGGCGGCACAATGGGATACCGCGGCGCAAGGGGGGGGCAGGGGTGGGGGGGAGGAGGACCTACTTTTTCGGGCGGACGAGTTGCGAGAGGGAGGCGTTGGGTGGGAGGAGGGGTGGAGGTTGGGGGGATAATGGCTGGGAAAAGGAGGTGGGGGATAGCAAGGGGGGCGTTGGGTGGGGGATAGCAAGGGGGGCGTTGGGTGGGGGAAGGTGGTTGGAGGATTGAGAGGTGGTCGTTGAGTGGAGGAAGAGGGTGGGAGGATAGAGAGAGGGGGTCGTTGAGTGGAGGAAGAGGGTGGGAGGATAGAGAGAGGGGGTCGTTGAGTGGAGGAAGAGGGTGGGAGGATAGAGAGAGGGGGTCGTTGAGTGGGGGTAGGGGGTAGAGAGAGGATTGATAAGTGGGGGGGAGGGGGTAAAGAGAGGACTGATGGGTTGTAGGTAAGGAGACGAGCAGGGATTGATTTTTGTTTTTGTATTAAATTTGACGTTTTAATGAGTAATGAGAGTCTCATATTATCAATACATATGCAGTCTCTCAAAAGCGTAAGGATGCCTACTATATACAGGCTTCATCCTTTTAATCTAAGTAAATATTGGGACAACATACAAAAGGACGAATTGAGAGAGGGGGTGTGGGGGTGGGTCGATTAAAAGCGGAATGGGTTAAAGGGGGTGGTGGTAGGGGTAGGGGAAGGAGGGGTGGTGGAGGGGGATGAAACAATGGGCTATATAGGAGATCATTGCATTCAAGATCTCTCTCTCTCTCTCGCTCTGTCTGTCTGTCTGTCTGTCTGTCTGTCTCTCTCTCTCTGTCTGTCTGTCTGTCTGTCTCTCTCTCTCTCTCACACAATAAAGGGAAGACAAACTGAAGCTTTCCAAAAGTAGGCCACCATTCATTTACTATCCTTAAGAAAGCGTACACCCCTTTCTAAAAAATCGTCACTTCTCAGTTAAACACAAATGTACTGTACATGAATAAAATTGCGTTCGTTGTATACGTTTTAAAAACTAGTTTATGAGTAATCCATCCACAATAATGGTTCGTGAAAAGAATGAAGGACTTATTCCCATTATATCACCGTATATAAGATGACAATTGTCTTCCTTTTCTGGCTAACAATAGGCGACTTAATTTATCTTAGGAATGTTCACTAAAAATATGCGGGTATTTAAATGCAGTCTTACTTAATCCTTTGGTTCTCATAGGCTCTTCCTAAGTTGAATATAATTGTCTAATACTAGCCAGACTAAAAGCATCTCCATACTAAAAGGGGCAATAATGACGTGGCTATGGCAGCATAATGTGTAAGCTTCTCTGCACGCTTAAATGTAACAAAATTGATAGAAAACAAATTGTTTCGTCGTTTACGTGTACAAATTTGAACACATAACCGACTGAAACACTTATTATATGTATCAATTTTGATGAGCAAGTCCTGGAAGATTCACTGGCACCATGACGATACCACCAACAAAACCACAGATGACACAGCAGGCGACGACACCCCAGGCTCCAACCCTGGACACACCACAACCCCAGATAAGGAGCAAAATCTACGTCCCCCCAGGCTTGAGGGTACCATAATGGAGACCTGAATACCTTAGGAAGTGCGACCACTTGACCGCCCCAGAGCCTGTGCCCTTCATGACGCTAAGGGTGGAAACCCCTACACCCCAGCCAAGATCCCCGACTGGGCAAGGAGATTGTCCTCGGCGTCAACACCGGACCAGGCCATAACGAGAAGAGAAGAGAAGACAGCCACGGAAGCTGATTTGCCAGCCAGAACCGCGTCTCTCTTCAACTTGCCCCAGACTTGGCCCAGGGAATCCCTGAATCCCAAACACCGCACCACCCCTGTCCATTGCCTTGCTCCTGGATCAAGGCTACGATCACGAGGTGGGCCTCGGAATGTGATGGTCCACAGTAAAGAAGCAGAGAGGCTTCTCAATCCAGAATGGGGCCTTATAAGACTCAGAATCCCCACCCTAGACATACAGGTTTGCAGACGCACCACACTTACAGACCCTCCTCCTCCTCACCTCTACCACTCTTGCAGCAGACACAACCCTTGTTAACATAAGGCAAAAAGCTGACAACCCTACTGAAAAAGAAAAGTGTTTTGACATTGAACCCGGTTACCTGCCTATCCTACCTGAGGAAGTGTCCCTGCCTTCAGAGTGGGATAAGTTGGAAGTACTACAAGACCTAGTGATTGCAGAGCCAGATGATTACTTCGAGGAGCTGTGTCGCCAGTGGCAGGAAGAGCTTCCCAGAACACTACAAGTGTGGCATGAAGGATTGTCCGCGACCAAGCCGGAAGTGTAGCGCCTCTGAAGCAGATGTCGAACACCGTCTCAGTACTGACCAACGCTCTGAGTAGCTCTGTTTCCTTGTTGTATCTGAAGGGCACCTGTTGCTGATGTCGGACACCATTACGGTGCTAACCAACGCCCTTAGCACTCCCAGTTGTCTTGTTGTGCCTGAAGGGCACCTGTCGCAGACGTCAGACACTGTCAAGGGTTTCTGACGAGTAATTTTTTTTTTTTTTTTTTTTTTTTAAAGAGACAATGAACGGAGGAAGGAAAAACACAGATAAAACAAAAAGGTCCATGTGCCTAAAGGCATCCTCCATTCATAACATGTTTGTAACAACTGGATTTAAACATTTGTAGATTGTAAGTTTGTGGAAAACAATTCGAGGGAAGTGAATTCCAAAGAGTAGTAGCTCTGGGGATAAATGAATTCTGATAAGCAGAAGTTCTGCATTGTGGAGGAGAAAGTGTAAACTTACATATATTTATATTTTATTTATTTGTTATGGGTGGATTGGGCATAGTGATGGAACATGAATAATTGCCTATTTTTCTATAGGCATTGCTCCTGCCTCAATTATATAATATATTTCGTCTTTCCTTTCCTTGCTCTTTCAGGTATCATGATCTTCCCACATGTATAGTTAGGTTAGTATACTGGCTGATTGATTGACAGACCGATTAACAGACTCACTTACGAACTTGTTCTCTTTTCCTAATTCTTAACCAACTTCTCCTTATCTTTTCATTCAGCGCATTGAATCACTTTGGTCATACTCTTACCTCCTCATAAACTACACATAATCACTTTGGTCATACTCTTACCTCCTCATAAACTACACATAATCACTTTGGTCATACTCTTACCTCCTCATAAACTACACATAATCACTTTGGTCATACTCTTACCTCCTCATAAACTACACATAATCACTTTGGTCATACTCTTACCTCCTCATAAACTACACATAATCACTTTGGTCATACTCTTACCTCCTCATAAACTACACATAATCACTTTGGTCATACTCTTACCTCCTCATAAACTACACATAATCACTTTGGTCATACTCTTACCTCCTCATAAACTACACATAATCACTTTGGTCATACTCTTACCTCCTCATAAACTACACATAATCAGACAGTATCGAGGCATTATTCCCATCATGTTTACATTTACACCTCACTATCTGCCCTCTGATACACACAACAAAATGATTATCCTATTGTAGCCACATACTGCATAACTACCGGTATATCAAGCTTGGCAGGTTTCACTCCAAATTTAAGGGATACTTGATTTCTGGAGGGCCTTCCTAAGCTGATTGTTAACAATAGCAACACTTATACATACAGTATAGTTACTATTTTATTGAAGTATTTTATTGTTCAGTTTCCACTCCCTTTATTCATAAATATTATCCTTGTAACACCCACCAGGTATCGCTGCAATACGCTACCAATTAGATATTTTCAAATATGCTCTCTCTCTCTCTCTCTCTCTCTCTCTCTCTCTCTCTCTCTCTCTCTCTCTCTCTCTCTCTCAGATACTAAATGGGGTTCACAATGTAGATTACAAGATGCTTAGCCTCAATATACTGTAAATGCAATATACTGTATATACATATAAATATAGAGGACATGTACAGCTACTGACTAATGTTCGTAAGCTCTTGCAAATCTTTATGCAAACATATACATTTAGATTGATGTTCAGATCAAATCTCTATATGTTAATAAATACATGGTATGCATATATTGATATAAAAGTGATTTGATCTGAACAGCAATTTAATTAAATGGATATATTTGCATAAAGAAAATCGCCAGAGCTCACGAACAAGCGTTTTGCTGTACCAAGATATTATGCCCGTAACTGTGCAGCCCTTGGAGAAGCAAAACACAACTTGGGGTATTCATAATGGACGATCCGAAAACAAAAGCAGCCGAAATTCTCTTCATAGAACACCCGCCCCCGTCTCTCTTTCTCCCTCCCACCGCCCTCGAATCTGACAAATGGATAAAAGACAAAGAATTTTCTGCTTGATATAATCGTTTGTAAATTTGCTCCGGGTGTGCTTGTATTGGGCCCTGCCTTGGTTCCCCTGTGTGTGTGTGTGTGTGTGTGTGTGTGTGTGTGTGTGTGTGTGTGTGTGTGTGTGTGTGTGTGTGTGTGTGTGTGTGTGTGTGTGTGTGTGTGTGTGTGTGTGTGTGTGTGTGTGTGTGTGTGTGTGTGTGTGTGTGTGTGTGTGTGTGTGTGTGTGTGTGTGTGTGTGTGTGCGCTAGTGCGTTTGTGTGTGTCTGTGTGTGCTAGTGTGTGTGTGTGTGTATGTGTGTGTGTGTTTCGGCATTGTGTGTGCTTGCTGGTGTATGTGCTTCGTGGTGTGTGTGTAAGCTTGCTGGTGTGTGTGTGTGTATGTGTATTTGCTAGTGTGTGTTTCAGGCATTGTTCCCTGCCTGAGTGAGTACTGTGGAGCGGTTAATGAGGAATGGGATGTGTGTGTATGTGTGTGTATGTGTATAGAGACTAATGGGGACTGGAGTGTATGTGAAAAGTTTTGGTCTGAGGTAATGGATTTAATAGTAGTAGTAGTAGTAGTAGTAGTAGTGGGGACCCAGTAGCAATGGCGATGTACGCATTAGGTCTCTCGGTGTTGCTATCATTAACAAGACATGAGACGACACATGTTAAGCAGGCGGCCTATGCAGATGATCTCACTGGAGCAGGGAAAGTCAATGATCTCAAGAGCTGGTGGGAGCAAGTATCACAAGTGGGACCAGAAATAGGATACTTTCCAAATGCTAGTAAGTCTATACTGATAGTAAAAGCAGAACATTACGAAAATGCCTTAGAAGCTTTCAACGGTAGTGAAGTGGTCGTAACAAAGGACGGACAGCGTCATCTAGGGGCAGTGATTGGCACAGAAGAGTTCAAGAAGCAATACATGGAAGAGAAGGTCAGGGAGTGGGTAAACGAAATAGAAATACTAGCCAAAATTGCAAAGACGGAACCACAGGCTGCATATTCGGCATTCACATATGGGGTCAAACACCGCTGGACCTACTTGATGCGTACCATTCCAAACGTGGGTCCACAACTTCAACCGCTAGAAGATGCCATCAGAGACAAACTCATCCCAGCTTGGATGAAGTCCCACACCCCAAATGCTACAGAGAGGGAGTTGCTCGCACTTCCTCCTAGGTTAGGAGGGCTTGGAATCATCAATCCGGTGAGGAGGGCGACAACGGAACACGAGAACTCAGTAAAGATAACAGAATCTCTCACTGAACGCATCGTAGCGCAAGATCCTGACGGCGAAGTGGACCAGGCGGACATCTACAACATCAGAAAGACCATCACGTCAGAGAGGCAAAACTCACAGAAAAATGACCTGGCACAATTGATGCGACAACTTTCCCCGAGACTAACAAGAAAAGTAAAAATAGCACAAGAAACGGGTGCTTCAAATTGGCTGACAACACTACCAATCAAGGCAAAAGGCTTCAATCTAAACAAACAAGAATTTAATGATGCTATTGCACTGAGGTATGATTGGCCGATTGAAGGACTGCCCGATCGATGCGTTTGTGGAATCAACAACGATGCAGACCACAGCATGATATGTAAGAAGGGAGGATTCATCAGCATCAGGCACGATGAAGTAAGAGATGTAACGGCGAACATGCTCAGGGAGGTGTGTCGAGATGTGGTGCGCGAACCATCACTCATTCCCTTGGAGGGAGAGATCTTGCAGCACAGGACGGCCAACACATCCAACGAAGCACGAGTGGACGTTAGTGCAAGAAGTTTTTGGACAAGAGCACAGCGAGCATTCTTTGACGTAAGAATATTCGACCCAATGGCCCATAGCTACAGCGGGCTGTCTCTGTAGGCTGCACACAAGAGGAATGAACAAGAGAAGGTCAAGGCATATGGGGAAAGGATCTTAAATATCGAACATGGCAGCTTTACCCCACTAGTCTTCACCACATCTGGAGGGATGGGACCTAGGGCCCAGTGCTTCTATTCAAGGCTTGCAGAGATCATCGCAGAGAAGAAGAAACAGCCCAGGAGCCACGTTGTAGCCTGGATGAGGTGCCGTCTATCTTTCTCGTTGCTCAGATCAGCACTACTATGCCTGCGGGAACAAGACTGTCTGCACCACAACCAGCGACGGTGGCAGAAGTGGACTACGAGGCAGCAGTGGCAGAGGGTCGCATAGGAAGAAGACTGGATTGAAGTTGCATGGTGTTGAATAGTAATATCTGATGCTTGTAAAATAAAATGTATGAACAATATTAAATAAAAACCAATGTAGTAGTAGAAAAGAAAAAAAAAAGTAGTATTAGTAGTAGTAGTAGTAGTAGTAGTATTAGTAGCGGGTTCACAGATCCACGAGTGTCATCTCGAGTTCTGCCGAGTTCCTACTCGTAACACATTCGGTTCCATACTCGGGATATATTCGGTAATATTAGTAACATAGTTGTAGCAGGCTCTGTAGCAATCAGGACTTGTACGGCGTACGTACGGAAGTTGTAGGGACTTGTAGGTATCGTTATGAACTCACAACGGAGTATTGGGTACTCTGGGACATTCGGTGTGTGTCTCACCACCACGAGTGGGCAAAAGTAGACAAAGAGTAGCCAAGAGCATCAAAAGATGGCAAAGAGTATCCACGCATACTGTGTACGAGTTGTCAATGCAGAGGCAAGAGTGTTTCATGAGTATGTTAAGAGTGGCCACGATGACTGGAGATAAATAAAGGTGATTATTATTTCGCCTAGTATTATTAATATTTATTGGCTAGTCTGATTTAGGCAGGCATAGACTCTTAACTCTTGTGGAGGTACTTAACTTAGAACAGAAATGCAGAGGACAACTTATGGGTTTTATTGATGAAATAACACAGAACAGTATATATGAAGAATATCATAATTAAAATGAATAGTGTCCTTGTGATTAAGAGATTATATACACACACACACACACACACATACATACACACACACACACACACACACACACACACACACACACACACACACACACACACATACACACACCCACACACACACACACACACACATACACACACACACACACACACACACATACATACACACACACACACACATATATTATATACACAAGTAGAACTTGCAAACAAGAATGACATCGTCACCTAGTAGTAACACAAGTAGGTACAGCACCAATGTAAACATTTCTGTTCACGTAAAATAAATCAATCAAATTATAGTTATTAAAATAAATAACTTGTATTAAAGTGACTTTGGTGGATGGGTAAAGTAACCAAAGTCCATGAAAACAGAAAAAGCTGCGAGAATTTCTCTCTCTCTCTCTCTCTCTCTCTCTCTCTCTCTCTCTCTCTCTCTCTCTCTCTCTCTCGGTCTCGTCTTCTCTCCTCATCTCTCATCTCTCTCTCCTCTCTCTCTTTTTTTTTTTTTTTTTTTTTTTTTTCTTTCTCTCTCTCTCCTCGGTCCATAAGTAAATTATATTTGGTGGTGTTAAAAGTCCTTCACTCGTTTCACATTTGGTTTCTTCCCGGTACGAAGTTGTGATTGGTGATGCAGCAAGTTTTGTCAAGGATTAATAGCTATTGGAAAAAATAAAAATAAAAATAAAAATATATATACTGCAAATAAATATATGAATACAATATAATACAATGGATACCTGTCCTACATTTGTTTCTCCTAAGATAATGCAAGCTTGAACTATGCAACTAGGACTCGGAACTGGAGGTGTCTGCCCCCTATTGTGTCATTTCTCTAGATTGCAGACAATTTTGTCCAGTTTCACGTTATTGTGAGACTCTAATTATTGCATCTAGAATGGAGGGTGATCTTGTTACCTCCGCAAACCAAGTTGAACGGAGGCTATGTTTTCGCCTCCATTTGTTTGGATGACTGTTTGTTTGTCTGCAAACAAAGATATCTCACAAAATGATATATAAATATTCATGACATTTGGTGGGTAGATAGAAAAATTAGAAAAGAAAAATAGGAAAAGTGGGAATTGGCCCTGAGCATATAGATAGATAGATAGATAGATAGATAGATAGATAGATAGATAGATAGATAGATAGATAGATAGATAGATAGATAGAGAGATTGATAGATAGATAGATAGATAGGATATGTAAGGAAGATATGATTAAATTTAGGTGATCCGTACATAATCCGTTTGTCTGCCTGCCTGCCTGCCTGCCTGCCTGCCTGCCTGCCTGCCTGCCTGCCTGCCTGCCTGCCTGCCTGCCTGCCTGCCTGCCTGCCTGCCTGCCTGCTTGCTTGTTTGTCGGTAAACAAAATATCTCGCAAAGTAATAAACTGATTTTAAGGGAGCCCAACTCGCTTTTGTTTTTCTCTTTCTCTAACTCTCTCTTTGGCTTGTATCCATTCGGCCCCATCCAGCCTACTGTTTTAAGACTTTTACCCCCATCCAGGTGTCAATATTTTCCTGGCGAGCGGTAGCGAGCTAGCATATATGTATTTTTGTTTTGACAGCAAGCTAAATGTGTACATTTTTCGACACCTAGATGGGAATAAACGTCTTAAAATAGTTGGCTGAATGGGGCCGAATGGATACAAGCCAGAGAAAGAGAGAAAACGAGAAAAACAAACAAAACAGGTGACCCTCCCTGAAGAGTCTACGCCTTCCCAAATCAGACACACCAGTATATATGCCTTTTGCCTTCCTCATTCACATAGAAAAAAAAAAAAAAAAAAAATAATAATAATAATAATAATAATAAAAATAATATAAGTTATGACGGGGCAAAATATGAATAATATAAGTTATGACGGGGCAAAATATGAATAATATAAGTTATGACGGGGCAAAATATGAATAATATAAGTTATGACGGGGCAAAATATGAATAATAAGTTATGACGGGGCAAAATATGATAATATAAGTTATGACGGGGCAAAATATGAATAATATAAGTTATGACGGGGCAAAATATGAATAATATAAGTTATGACGGGGCAAAATATGATAATATAAGTTATGACGGGGCAAAATATGAATAATAAGTTATGACGGGGCAAAATATGAATAATATAAGTTATGACGGGGCAAAATATGAATAATATAAGTTATGACGGGGCAAAATATGAATAATATAAGTTATGACGGGGCAAAATATGAATAATATAAGTTATGACGGGGCAAAATATGAATAATATAAGTTATGACGGGGCAAAATATGAATAATAGCTATTACCAATTAGTTGTTAAGGGGAGATATCCACCTTGAGGGATTTTGGTCTGGTTCTCTTGCTCCTACATGTTTAGCCCCATTGTTTTTTTTAGATTTTAAGAAGTTCGCCCCATTAGTTAGGCGAATTTATGAATTTTCGCACCATTTCTGTTAATTTTAAGAACTGTCGTGCCATTTAGATTTAGGTTTTTTCCTGGTGAGCGATAGCGAGCCTGTAATTTAAGAGGAACCGGCCTTCGGCCAAGACATTTTATTACCGATTTTTTTTCAAATTTATCTTGAATGGGGATCTAGGGGGTGTAATTTCAAGCTTGATGGAAGTCTAGGGAATAAACTAAAAACTTCCCCTTAACCCCTTCTATACCAGTGACGTCCTTTTCATCATATTCTGGCGACTGTTAGACGATTTTGTTCAGCTTGGGAGGGACCTTTAGCAATGATAAGGCTTCACACTATCTCAACCAACCCTTTTCACTACCACAGATCCTTCCCAAGCTACATAATGTCGCCTAAATACAGCTATAATACAATACAAGACGCGTCGCTGGTACTCAAAGGGTTAACCATTACGCAATCATATACTTTCCTAGAATATTAACTGCCAAGAATTATGTGTTACACCTCACCAAATTTTATCGCTGCCCTAGAATATTGGCTATCAAGAGTGAAGCCGGAGTCACACGAGCCGTTTTTCGAGCAATATTTACGGGCAATTATGGTCTGGCAACTTCAAAAATCACACTGTATCAGAATTCAGCCGCCTAACATACTCTACCTTCAGTCAAGTTACGGATACCAATGCAAAAAAGTCCTGAAATATAACGAGACAAAACTTGCTCATGGAAAATTGACGGAAAAATCACTCGTGTGACAGCGCCTTTAGTTACTATGCCTTACAAGATCTTATAGCTAACCCATAATATATAATTTTAATGCCAGGCTCCGAGTTACTAATTTACCAAGAATTGATGCCGCAATATGTTCGAGAACTTTACACGTCTTGGAAAAAAAAAAAAAAAAAAAAAAAAAACGGAAAAAACCACAAAGCATCCGGGTTCATCTGGGGCCGGATATTCACAAACGCTTTTACACGCAACTTTTGACGTAATTTTGATCTGGCAACCTCAGAAAAATTTGAGTAATAATGTTGCAGCATAGTATTATCTACCACCAGTCTGGTTGCCGGTACCAGTGCACAGTAGCCTCCAAATATTGCCAGGATAAAACCGGTATCACACGAGAGCATTACATTTTCTCGTCAACTTTTCTGGCATCTTATCCACTGGTATCGGACTTATGATAGATTACCGTAAGTGACAGCACTGTTTTAAATGTTTGCCTCATAAGCTGCCAGACCAGCGTTGAGGATAAATGTAGAGGTAATTAACCCGCCCGTGTGACACCATCCTGAGTGGTGTGAATCAAAAGTTGCCGGGAATTAAAATACCTGTTGTCAACCCGGCTTAAGGGGGGTCACCTGTTTTTGTTCTGTCCTTTTCTATCTTTCTCTGGCTTGTATCCATTTGGCCCCATTCAGCCTACTGTTTTAAGACGTTTATCCCCATCCAGGTGTCAATTTTTTACTGGTGAGCGGTAGCGAGCCAGCATATATTGTATTTTTGTTTGACAGCAGGCTAAATTTGTAAATTTTTCGATAGAAAAATTTCTCCGGCGAAGCCGGATTTCTTCATATAATGCTGGCTCGCTATCGCTCGCCAGGAAGAAATCGACACCTAGATGGGGATAAACGTCTTAAAATAGTTGGCTGAATGGGGCCGAATGGATACAAGCCAGAGAAAGAGAGAAAAAGGACAGAAATAACAAAAAGCAGGTCACCCCGGCTTAAGGTGGATGTAAACGAAGGATTTTTCCCGCAGCTTATGATCTGGCAACATTATCATCCGACAAAATTGTTATGGTAACATTTTGATATTATTATTATTACTTTTTATTTGTTTGGGGGAGAGCGGTACATTTTATCATTCACCGAACCTAATACCAGCTTTAACAAAGATACACAATAAATAACACAATTTTGCACTGGTAATGGTAATTAATCTGTGGGTACTATAGGTGACAATTTCTTTTATACGTATATCCCGGAAAGCTGCCAGATCAGTGTTGTGGATAAAAGTTGGTGGAAAATACAGTGGTGTAAATCCCGGAGCAGACTGTGTGGAGGACTGTGGCCTTGAGTGGAAGTTAAAGGCCTCTGCAACCCAGACAGTGTGTGTGTGTGTGTGTGTGTGTGTGTGTGTGTGTGTGTGTGTGTGTGTGTGTGTGTGTGTGTGTGTGTGTGTGTGTGTGTGTGTGTGTGTGTGTGTGTGTGTGTGTGTGTGTGTGTGCGTATGGGTGTGTGTGTGTGTGTGTGTGAGAGAGAGAGAGAGAGAGAGAGAGAGAGAGAGAGAGAGAGAGAGAGAGAGAGAGATAGATAGATAGATAGATAGATAGATAGATAGATAGATAGATAGAGAGATAGAGAGAGAGATATAATGATAATACTTGATGTACTAATAGACCTCACAGTTAATTCAAGGATAATGTGTAGTTTATATTAAGACACACCATTCGGTATCATATTAAGGGGAGGTCTTTAGTTGGTTCCCTAGACCTCCATCAAGCTTAAAATTACACCCCCTTGAGTCCCTTTCAAAATAAATTTGTACATTTTTCGGTAGAAAAATTTCCCGGCCGAAGGCCGGTTCCTCTTAAATTACAGGCTCGCTGTCGCTCGCCAGGATAAAATTGACACCTGAATGGCACGAAAGGTCTTAATATGGGATGAAAGTTCTTAAAATCGCTAAACTAATGGGGCAAACGTTTTATAATATCAAAAGCAATGGGGCTAAACATGAGGGAGAAAGGGGTCAAGAAAAAAATCCCTCGAGTGGAGACCTCCCCTTAATACTCACTATTAAAAACAAACAAGGTAGTTTTATACAGAAAACATATGGACATATTTAAGGTGGGAGGGTTGTTTTTTTCTGAGCCCCCTTTTCCCTCGTGTTTAGCCCCATTAGTATTGAGATTTTAAGACGTTCGACAAATTAGCTTGACGATTTTACCACCTTTCGCCCCAATTCGTTGTCAATTTTAAGACCTTTCGTGCCATTTAGGTGACGATTTTTTCCTGGCGAGCAATAGCGGCCCTGTAATTTTAATAGGAACCGGCCTTCGGCCGAGACAATTTTCTACCGAAAAACGTACAAATATATCTTGAAGGCTGGTGTTATTTTTGTTTTGTTTTTTGTAAGCTTAATGGAGTTCTAGCGAGGAAACAAAAACCCCGATATATACTGTATATACTGTATAATATATATATATATATATATATATATATATATTAGAGAGAGAGAGAGAGAGAGAGAGAGAGAGAGAGAGAGAGAGAGAGAGAGAGAGAGAGAAAGAGAGAGACAGAGAGAGAGAGAGAGTGAGAGAGACCAAATAATATATACTACCCCCTTAACCCTTTCAGTATATCGTGAGGCGCTTCTTAATTTGATCTTGGCTAACGATCCTGAAAACCAAAAAATCGAATTAATTGCATATAATTATTTGATAGTCGTGTTGTCTATAGTATATCATTATTTAGTACAGGAGATAAAAATAATAGCGCATTTTCTAAAAGTGTCTTGATTAAAGAAGTTATAAAAACATTAGAACTTAAAAACACCGAAAAAGTGACTGTATTACAAAGAAATAAAAAAACATTAGACTGGAAATATTACACATTTTCCTATAACATAATTGACTCTTACGACTAGAATTATATAATTTGTCTTATATTGTAAAACACACACACACTTGCATACACTCACAGACACACTTGCATACACACACACACACACACACACTTGCATGCACACACACACACACTTGCATACACACACACACACACTTGCACACACACACACTCCAACTCAAAATAGACCCTTAATTTTCACTTTAATACGCCGATCAGAGAAATTAAGGTCACTGATGTGTATGTGTGTGTGTGTGTGTGTGTGTGTGTGTGTGCAGGGTACGAATCCAGCCACCGTGACCATCTGAACCAGTGTTGACCGTCTCTCCACCGGGCCCCCCCCCCCCCCCCCTCCCCTCCCCTTGTCTCTTCTTCCATCCAATACAGGGGGAGGGATGAGAGGGGGAGGGGGGGAGACGAGAGAAGGAAACAGGCAAGAAGGGAGGGTGGGGGGTGGGGGTGAGATAAGAGGGGAGGGGAGAGAGAAAATAATTGGAGAGGGAGGGAAGGGGGAGAGTAAGAAGGGAGGGGACAGGTAAGAGGGAAGGGGAGTGAACAGACAACTGGGTGGAGGAGGGGGCAAAGGGGAGGGGGAGGGGGTAGACAAAACATTCTAGGTTAGCTATAAGAACAGAGGGGAGTAAACTATAGTAACTCATATCCTTATCTTGCTGGAGTATTTGCATTGAAGTACTCTGAAGGGGAACCAACGTTTAGAAATAAAGGGAGAGTGGAGGAAGAAAGGAGGGTGGAGGTAGAAGGGATGGGTGGAGGAAGAATGGAGGGGTCGAGGTAGAAGTGACGGTGGAGGAAGAAAGAAGGGTGGAGGTAGAAGGGATGGGTGGAGAAAGAATTAAAGGGTGGAGGAAGAAGGGAGAAGAGGAATGAGAAGGGAGGGTGGAAGAAGGGAGGGTGGAGGAAGAAGAAAGGGATGGAGGAATAAAGGAGGGTGGATGTAGAAGGGAGGGGTGGAGGAAGAAAGGAGGGGTGGATGTAGAAGGGAGGGGTAGAGGAAGAATCGAGGGTTGGAGGAATAAAGGAGGGGTGGATGTAGAAGGGTAGGGTTGAGGAAGAAGTAAAGGGTGGAGGAAGAAGGAAGAGGAATGAGAAGGGAGGGTGGAAGAAGGGAGGGGCGGAGGAAGAAGGGAGGGGTGGAGGAAGAAGGGAGAGTGGAAGAAAAGGGGATGAAGAAGGTATAGAACTACATTAATATACTATACAGTATATGCGAAAGATGGAGTAGCTAGTGGAGGAGGCTACTATGAGGCGATGGGGCGGATGAAGTAGGTTGGGGAAGCAGAAGTGGAAATAGGCCAAGGGGAGAGTGGAGATGCGGAGGTGGAGGTGGATGTTATATGTTTATGAGTTGGTGGTGGGGGAGGCTGGAAGAGGTGGAGGGGCATGGTGTTAGTGGTGGGGGGGGGAGGGGGGAAAAGGTGGAGGGGTGAAGGTGATGATGGGGAAGGAGGAAAGAGGTGGACGAGCAAAGGAGGTGCGGGAGAGAGAGAGAGAGAGATCTTTGGGATTCAGGTAAGATTGTGGATAATAGAGGTGACATAGTCAGCTGGAGGAGTTTTATATCGGGGTTGGGTGGATGTGGGTGAATCAAGGTGGAAGACATTTTATGTAGGAGTTAGATAGAAATGGGAAACTGGGAGTGGAATAGGTATGAAGATGAGGTTTATGGGGGTAGATAGTGAATGTGGAGGGATAGGGAGGAAGAAATTTATGTGGGACGTAGGTGGGAATGGAGAAGTATAAATGGAATAGGTATGGTAAAGGAAGTTTATGGAGTAGATAGTGGATAAAGTAGAGTATAAGAGTGGAAGAAATAGAGAATGTGAAATATACAGTATGTGGCACACCACCCCTCCAATCGCCTCCCGGATCAAGGGAGCAAACACAAGCTGGGTCTTGCAACGTGATTGGTCCACTTAGGAGGACCAGAGAGTCCTCTGCATCCAGGACGGAGACATTATAAGCCCCGGATTCCCCTCCCAAGACACACAGGTTTGCAGATGCGAAACACGTTTAGACCTTCCTCCTCCCTGCTTCACCCCAAGCAGACAACCCACCTTGTCGCAGACGGCACCAAGGACTTACTGGACATTCTGAGAAAGAATAACAGACTAATGGCCGACCCCTATACCGTCCATCGCCTATCCCGTCACAGGAGGTTCTCCTGCTGGAGTGTGACGAGCTCTGTGAGTTGAGCAACTTGGTGAATGCTGAGCCCGATGACTACTTTGAAGAATTAAGCCGTCAGTTGAAGGAGGAACTCTACAAGACATTAAAGAAGAGGACAGATGATTTGCATGCAACCTTACCCGAAGCCTAACAACCCTGAGGAGACAGCACCCTTAAGACATTAGAAAGACCTTCATATCAGGAAGGCATAATTCACAATTTTTTTTTATTATTACAACTGATGCAATACTCTTTACCGGGTCTACCAAGAAAATTCCAGATAGCACAAGAAACGGGTGCTGTACATTAGCTGACAACACTACCAATCAAAGCAAAAGGTTTCAAGCTCAACAAGCAATAATTAATCGATGCATTGCACTGAGGTATGGTTGGCCGATTGAAGGACTGACCAATTGATGCATATGTGGAGTCAACAACGATGCAGACATCTCCATGGTATGTAAGAAAGGAGGGTTCATGAGCATCAGGCATGAAGAAGTGAAAGACTTAACGGCGAACATGCTAAGGGAGGTGTGTCATGATGTGATGAGTGAACCAACAATCATCCCCTTAAACGGTGAGATATTGCAGCACAGGGCGTCAAACACATCAAATGAAGCATGGGGGGATGTCAATGCAAAAGGGTTCTGGACAAGAGGACAGCGCGCGTTCTTTGACACAAGGATATGCGACCCAATGGCCACTAGCTACAGCAAGCTGTCTCTAGGGGCTGCACATAAGAAGAATAAACAAGAAAAGGTCAGGGCACATGGGGAAATTACTCTACAGATTCAACAAAGCAGCTTTTCCCCACTTGTCTTCACCACATCTGGAGGGATGGGACCCAAGGCTAAGTGCTTCTATTCTAGGCTACCAGAGACCATTGAAGAGAAGAAACAACAGCCTAAGAGTGAAGTAGAGGCCTAGATAAGGTGCTGCTTATCTTTCTCGTTGAATACATCAGCATTGTGCTGCTTTAGGGGAACCCGACTGTCTGCACCAAAACCAATGACAGTGGCAAACATGGACTATGAGGTAGCAGTGGCAGGGAGTCGTATCAGGATGCGACTGGATTGAGGTTGCATAGTATAGACTATAGAGTCTAGGAATAGACTAGCATCTGATATTTGTATCTGAGACTGGAATAATAAAGGAGAAAAAAGTAATTAGAAGGAAACACGCTTACATTACTGAAAAAGTTTTTGGATATACAGCAATGCAAATAAAGGTAACTTCTGTAAATCAAAAATTGCTTACTTAAGAATGAGAAAGGAGTGGAACCTTCTATTTGTTTGGCTTAGTAAAAGAAAAGGTATTATTATTATTATTATTATTATTATTATTAGTAGTAGAAGTAGTAGTAGTAGGGGAAGAAGGAGAGGAGCAGAATGGATAGGGTCTCTCCTACAATTAACATTCCTCACCAAGACCCTCACTCCTACCCAGCTTATTTAATTATTGCACCTTAATCTATACATCTCTGCCCTCCTCCAACACATCTCCACCTCTATCCCTCCCTCCATAATCTCTCCATCTTCCTCCACCATCTCTCCATCTACCTCCAGCATGTCTCCAACTTCCTCATGCATCCACCATCTCTCCACCTTCCTCCCTCACTCCCTCCAGCATATGTACACTTTCCTCCACTACCTCTCCACTTTCCTCACTCCCTATCACCATCTCTCCACTGTTCTCCTTCCCTCCAGTTTACTAAACCATCCATTATATCTCTACCTTCTATCTACTTTCCTCCACCATTTCTCCACCTTCCTCTACCTTCCACCACCATATATGTAACTTTCCTCCACCATCTCTCCACCTTCTTCTACCATATCTCCACCTTCCTCACTCCACATTCATCTCCCCTTCTACCAACTCACTACCTTCTGCAATACACCATCTCTCCACCTTCTTCAGTCCCTCCACCATCTCTCCACTTTCCTTACTCCCTCCACCTTTGCTCAACATCTCTCTACCTTCCACCACCATTTATTTACATTCCTTACCACACCCTCCATCTCTCTACTTTCCTACATCATCTCTCCAGCTACCTCACTCCCCCACCACCTATCTACCTTCAGCACTTCCTTCCATCTCCACCCCCCTCCCCCACCTCCCCAAATGTTTCTCTCCTTACCCACGACTCTTCACCAACACCTCTCCAGTATTACAACTCCATTCCACCCCCCCTCCACAACACCACTCCCTCCAGCCCCTACGCAACGAGTACTACACCTCTCCAGTAGGTTCGCCACGCTCCTCCACTTTGCCCACACTCTACTATCAAACCTTCACCACCTACTCCCCAACTCCCTACACAAGAGCTTTCGACGGCATCAATTCAGCTAGACCACCACACAGATCACTATTAGCCACACTCGATATTAGTAAAGCTTTCGATGCCATCCCCCGCCACAACCTAACAAACAAAATCTACAACACAAACATGCACAACAACACAAAACGGTGGCTGGCCAACTTCCTAGCAGGCAGATGTGCACACGTATCTTTTGCCGGTCAGTCATCTAAAATCAGAAACTTTCCAAACGGAGTCCCACAAGGATCCGTCCTATCGCCCGCACTCTTCAAATCTGTACATTGCACGATATAACTACACCCAATTACGCCCCAAATAAACTTAGCCTCCCTATGCAGATGACATAACACTCACATGCACACACCATGACCCAAAAAGAAGCAACAGATCTCCTTCAACCCTATCTCAACACACTACATGGCTGGTGCACTACAAACAGACTTAATCTAGCCCCAGCCAAATCCACCGCAACCCTGCTCACAAGTTGGACAGGAGAACACGAATACATCCCTCAACTCACCATAAACAACACACCCCTAACACATACACCACACACCCAAAATCCTAGGAGTAACATATGATACTCATATGACATTCAAACAGCACACCACAAACATTAAAAAGAAACTGACACCCAGACTTAACGCCCTCAGGTCACTTGCTCACACAAAATTTGGAACACAACAAAGAAATTACCACCACAGTATAGAAACAATACATAAGATCAGTGATGGAATACGCAAGCCCAGCCTGGGCTTCTAACCTAGCTGAAACACATCATAAGACCTTACAGACTATTCAAAACAAAGCCCTGAAGATCATTACAGGCTTGCACAGCTACTGCACCCACAGATCACCTACATCAAGAACCCAAAAATCCTCAAAGTCAAAGACCATCTGGACATGAGAGGCACTCAATTCCTGGCAGCAGCCTCCACGAACCAAGACCACCCACTAAACTACAATGGCAACACACCCACAGACACCAAGAAATATCAAAACAACACCCAGCACAACGGTATCACACACAATTATTGTCCTCTCTCCCTCCCTGCCCACACCCGAACCAACATCCAGAAGCACATCCATACTCATATCTCTCACCGATCCATCCACTCACTCACAGACAACACACAGCTGCATGCACGACCTCCCGAAATCCATCCTTCCGAATCCTCCCTTCCTCGCGAGGACAGAGTCCACCTGGCCAGGCTGAGATGCGGACACCATCCAGCTCTCCTGAGCTATCAGAAGAGACTGGATGACTCCGTTGTCGACGCCTGCCCGGGATGTAACACAGCACCCCATACCATTAAACACATCATAGAAGACTGCATTTCACACAACCACTTACGCCAACAACACAATCTACACTCAATGAGAGCTCTGTGGGAAAGCCCGATCGTGGCCATGGCCTTTCTCAGGGACTCGGGGCTGTTCGGCCAGGCAGCTTAGGGAACAACAACAACAACAACAACTCCCCAACTTCCCGCCATTCCATCTGCCCCACACCCTTCCACTAACCCTCCACTACTCCTTCCCCTGTTCCCCAATTCTCCACCACCTTGGCCACTTCCCCACGCTCCTCCACCTTCATCACACCCTTCCACCACCCATCCACCATTCTTCCACCTATTCCCCACCGCTCCACCACCCCTCCTCCCTCCACACATTATGCAGGGCCACGTCTCAAGCAGCCCACCTTCGCCCTTCACTTCCACATTCTCGCTCAGACACAACACTTACCCGCACAATCTTTACAAAATGATCAATCTGCTTATTATTCAAATCTAATGTAACTTAATTTATGAAAGCTTAATCTGCTGTGCTACACACTCTAATTGAAGTGCCAATGATATTAAGGCATGGGATATGGGCTTGACTGGAAGTAGCAATGTTCTGTATGTGTGTGTTTGTCTGTAAAAGTGAATGTACAAACCCTATATATATATACAATATAATAATAATAACACAACAACAACAACAACTACTACTACTACTACTACTACTACTAATAATAATAATAATATATGCCCGTCTATCTGAATCGCTGTATGTGTCTATCTGTGTTGGTTAAGAGTGGATGTATTGGCCCTGTATTTAACTCTCCCAGGTACCCATTATTGGCTCTTCCACCTGGGATGACGTCACGAACCACTGAACAATCCACCCAGGCAGAAATACACAACACAACCTTCGTCTTAAATCTTACCACAGAGAGCCTAAGGGTTCCTGCACATGATACACTTATAACTGCTTAGTGGCTGCTACCTTGGTTTTGGCAAGGAATTAGAGATCTTTATACATAATATGAACAAGGGTGTCTTATTTCATGCAAAATAAAACAAAAAACAAAAACAAAATGGCGAATTAACTCAAATGGGTCTCTAGTGCAGGCCTCTTTAATCAACCAAATAAGTTGACGTATAGTGTTATCTGAGTGTTGTCAAGCTTTAGTTCATATATCTACCGTACCTTTAGTTCCTTAATTAGTTTTCCCTCGATGTGGGATAGGCAATAAACTAAAACTTCCCCTCGTGTGTATGCCGAATAAGTAGAACAAGTTTTATTGCAAATATTTGGTGAGTGAAGTGAGATTTAATGGTGATGTGAGGGCTTAAGTGGCAACCAAATCTTAATAAAATTTAGCCTTTTGACTAGAAGTCCGTAGTAGGCTGATCAAAATTTGATTGCAGGTAGCCCGAACAGAAAAAAACAAAATAAAATAACACGCGTCTAGGTCGACCAGGTGATATCCAGTTATATTTCATCAATCAACGCTCAGCTGCTTCTTTGTTCGTTATGGAATTGTCAACACCCTTCCTATTACATGCTTAACCCTATTACTGCAATGACACTTATATATATCCCTCCATGACCCATCCCCCTAAACACCCCTCCATCTCCCTCCACTTCCCCTTCATCTATCTCACTAAACTCATCACCCCTCCACCTACCCCGACACTCCTTCACTTACACCATTACCCTTCCATTATCTCCCACTACCCCACTCACCTCTAACATATCCTTCCACATAACCAAATCCTCTCCACCACCACTCCACCTATACCTTCATCTCCACTCCTGTTTACCACCCCTCTACTTTATAAACCCTCCTCTGCCTTCTCCACATCTATCCAACGCATCTTCACCTATTCCTCCTTCTACTTCAAAATCCCTTCCAACTACCATTTATATCCTCCATCTTCTCAACTTCCCCTATACCATCCTTCCCTCTACCCCCCTCTTCTCCATCATCCACCATCTCCTTCATTCCTCTGTGATCTATAAGTTCTCCTGTGGTCACCTTTTCATCTCCCCCTCCTTGTCCACCACCCTTCCACCTCCCTCACTCTCCTCAACTTTTCCTTCACCTTCCCATTTCTCCTCCACTCACCTCCACCAGCCTCCCCGTCTCCCTTCACTCCATACCCTCTTCCCATTCCACCATTCCTCTCGTGTCCCTCCATCCCCTCTTCCTACTAACCCCCTCCTCCCTCCACTCCATCCCCTTCCTCTCGCCCCCCTCCCCCCGCCCCTGGCCAATGCGGCCCCTGGTTGACGCGGCTGGCATAAGCAATGAGCGCCGGGAGGGGAGAGATTGGATCGCCTCTTAAATGGGATTCGGATGTTATGGTGACAATCAGAAATTAGAGGGTCGTGGATCCCTTTGGCCCGGCTGGATCGTAAAGCAACGGCGGCCTTTTTGGAATGAGTGGGGTGGGGAGGGGGTCGTGGGGGGGTTTGTTTTATGTAGTCAATGTGCCCTCATATTTTTGATGGAAAATATGGTAAAGCTAGAAATGTAGGGCATTAACTTAGAATTCTTATGACTTGAATTAATGAGTAGTATACAGGAGATATTGCAAATAAATGATAATTTGTATAAATAACTTAAAATTAAATAGATTTACATCTAAGTTGTGGGAGATTAGTGGATCTAGCTGTACATAATATTACGGATGACCAAACCTGACGTAAGTGGTTTAATAATATTCCCATCGGAGTTACTCAAGAACATAAATCGTGGCCTTAGGTTTTTGAAGCTATCCCAAGCTGAATCGAATCGTCTTAGTAATTCCTTAACACAATATATACGTTTGGAAGTTCGTTTTCTTGTTCGAAGGTTCATATTAGGCCAGGAATTGTGGCTTAAAGGCCCACTGACACCAACCAAGTGACTTTCCATAAATAGTTATAATTGCATACATAGAGCTCTTATTCCATAGTGTACAATTCCTTGCATATGTTCAGTTCCTCTCTGAAATTGTGTTTATGTAGGTAAAAATAGTATAATTGAATTTAGAGTGTAGTATCTTATTCAACAGTTGCACAAGAAGGTTAATTAACTACTGCATAGCAAGGCACGCACCTAATTCAATAATTATATCTTAACTTAAATAAAGCCTCAATCGAATCTTTGTGTTATTTATTTACATAATATTCACATTTCGGAGGTTTGTTTTGCTGTCTGAAGGTTGATATGGTACCAGGATTAATGTGTTAGAGTGTACATATCCTTCAAGCTGCGGAGATATCGGCTGGGGTTTTCCTACGCATGAGATCTGGCGTGGCTCGCGGATTATACCGTAGAAAAGGCTAACTACAACACTGGGGGGGCAGACACAACATGGGCATGGGTATACAACATGGCGGAGGCCAGAACAATAATAGTGCAGTTGTCCCTTTCATATGCACTGCTTTATTACCGTTTGTTACTCCCTGCAATGTCATGGTAGTATTTTCGTTTTATTCTGGCTGACAGTACTCACCTTTGGATGGCTCTCTAGGAATCAATGGAGGAACATCTATCGCAATTTGCCTTTTACCCTCATAATCCCATAATTCTTCCTAGGCTCAATGAAATCGTCTACTGAAAACCAGAACACAAGGAAGAAGTGGTTCGTCGAATACTGAAAAAGCTAATTTTGTCAACTTTTCCTGAAAATAATCGTGGACTTGTGGCTCTAAAATACACTGTTTGAAAACTGTATAATTGTCCTTCCATTTCCTTAATAATAATACTGGACTTCCCTATATATTATACACTGCTTATCATATCTTCCATTTCCTTCTATATCCTCGACGATTATAATGGGAGTTCTTTCTTTATTTACACTGCTTTCTTATCAATTATATTTTCCTTCCATTTCCTTTCTATTATGTTTTCCCTTTTATTTCTGATCTATTTTTCTTTTAATCTTATCATTGTTTCCCTCTATCTTCTATCTATTGTTTGGTCCTTATATTTCCTATCTATGCTTTTTTATTCCACTTCCTATATACTCATTCTTCCTTATATATTCTATCTATCCCTTCTTCTTTTTATTCCACTTCCTATATATATACTCTTTCTTCCTTATATTTCCTATCTATCCCTTCTTTTTATTCCACTTTATATTCCACTTCCTATATATATACTCTTTCTTTCTTATATATTCTATCTATCCCTTCTTCTTTTTATTCCACTTCCTATATATATACTCTTTCTTCCTTATATTTTCTATCTATCCCTTCTTCTTTTTATTCCACTTCCTATATATATACTCTTTCTTCCTTATATTTCCTATCTATCCCTTCTTTTTATTCCACTTTATATTCCACTTCCTATATACTCTTTCTTCCTTATATTTCCTATCTATCCCTTCTTCTTTTATTTCCTATCTATTCTGTCTTCCTTTTAATTCCTATATATTCTTGTTTCCTTCTATTTACTATCTATTCTGTCTTGGTGGCGCAATGCATAAGGTGTTGATTTTCGGTGTGAGCGTCCTGGGTTCGAATCCACGGACTGCCACATGTGTGTGTAATATTTCATTAATCGATTTTAGGAGTAGAGTTGGTTGTTGGATAGAACATAATAATTGTATATCTATTGTATTTTCCTTATATTTTTCATCTATTCCTTCTTCCTTTACTTGTCTATCTATATGTCTACACTTTATTGACGTTTCGCATAATGCTTTATCAGGCCTATACTGTATGCGAGCAAGCGTTGTCAATAAAGTGCTCCTCCTCAGATGGTGTTTATAGTCATTGTCAACTTTTCTGAGTTTATTTTGTATTATTCTGACTTTCTTAGAATGTCTACCAATGCTTTCTTCCTTTCATTTCTTATCTATTATTTCTTTCCTTAAGCCGGAGTCACACGAGCCGTTTTTCGAGCAATTTTTACGGGCAATTATGGTTCTCGCAAGCTCTTCACAAAATTACAACTTTATCAGAATTCTGAACCCGCCTAACATACTCTAAAAATAATCTACTCTAATACGTTCAGAATATAGGTACCGATACCAGTGCCAAAAAAGAGTAAAATCCCGCAATATAACAGAGAAAAGAAACTTGGCTCATGGAAAATTGATGGAAAAA
>CM064572.1:60763547-60883547 GCA_032716605.1 Paralithodes platypus
CACACACACACACACACACACATACACACACACACACACACACACACACACACACACACACACACACCACACACACACCCACCACACAACCCACACACACACACACACAGACACACACACACACACACACACATACACACACACACACACACACATATTATATACACAACAATAACTTGCAAACAAGAATGACATCGTCACCTAGTAGTAACACAAGTAGGTACAGCACCAATGTAAACATTTCTGGTCACGTAAAATAAATCAATCAAATTCTAGTTATATAAAATAAATAACTTGTATTAGCGTGACTTTGGTGGATGGGTAAAGTAAACCAAGTTTCCATGAAAACAGAACAAAGCTGCGAGAATTTCTCTCTCCATCTCGCAAACACCACACCCCCCACCCCCCTCCCCCCCCCCCCTCCCCCCCTCCACTCACCCTCCTGTCCTGCCCCTCCTCCTTCTCTCTCTCCCTCTCCGCCTCCTCTCTCTCTCTCACTCGCTCTCCCTCTTCCTCTCCTGCACTCCCTCTCTCTCTCTCTCTCTCTCTCTCCTCTTTTTTTTTTTTTTTTTTTTTTTTTTTTTTTTTTTTTTTTTTTTTTTTTTTCTCTCTTTTTCTCTCTCTCTTTTTTTTCCTTTCTCTCTCTCTCCTCGGTCCATAAGTAAATTATATTATGGTGGTGTTAAAAGGTCCTTCACCTCGTTTCACACACACATTTGGTTTCTCTTCCCGGTACGAAGTTGTGATTGGTGATGCAGCAAGTTTTGTCAAGGATTAATAGCTATTGGAAAAAATAAAAAAATAAAAATAAAAATAAAAATATATATACTGCAAATAAATATATGAATACAATATAATACAATGGATACCTGTCCTACATTTGTTTCTCCTAAGATAATGCAAGCTTGAACTATGCAACTAGGACTCGGAACTAGGAGTTGTCCCTGCCCCCTATTGTGTCATTGTCTCTAGCTTGCAGACAATTTTGTCCAGTTTTCACGTTATTGTGAGACTCTAATTATTGCATCGTAGACATGTGGAGGGTGATCTTGTTACCTCCGTCAAACCAAGTTGGACGGAGGCTATGTTTTCGCCTCCATTTGTTTGGATAACTGTTTGTTTTGTCTGCAAACCAAGATATCTCACAAATGATATATAAATATTCATGACATTTGGTGGGTAGATAGAAAAATTAGAAAAACGAAAAATAGGACAAGTGGAACATTTGGGCTCCTGATCATTTAGAAAGATATATAGATAGATAGATAGATAGATAGATAGATAGATAGATCGATAGATAGATAGGATTATCTGATAGATCTATAGATAGATAGATAGAGCGCTTGATAGATAGATAGATATATACGGATATGTACGGAAGCAAATAATGAGTAAATTTAGGTGATCCGTACATAATCCGTTTGTCTGCCTACCTGCCTGCCGGCCTGCCTGCCTGCCTGCCTGCCTGCCTGCCTGCCTGCCTGCCAGCCTGCCTGCCTGCCTGCCTGCCTGCCTGCCTGCCTGCCTGCCTGCTTGCTTGTTTGTCGGTAAACAAAATATCTCGCAAAGTAATAAACGGATTTTAAGGGATCCCAACTCGCTTTTGTTTTGCTCTTCTCTCCTAACTCTCTCTTTGGCTTGTATCCATTCGGGCCCACATCCAGCCTACTGTTTTTTAAGACTTTTACCCCGCCCCATCCAGGTGTCAATATTTTCCTGGCGAGCGGTAGTGAGCTAGCATATATTATTTTTTTTTTTTACAGCAAGCTAAATGTGTACATTTTTTCGGGGGGGGGGGGGGGGGGGCACCTAGATGGGAAATACACGTCTTAAAATAGTTGGCTGAATGGTGGCCCGGAATGGCTACGAGCCAGAGAAAGAGAGAAAACTGAGAAAAACAAACAAAACAGGTGACCCTCCCTTAGAGTCCCTACGCCTTCCCAAATCCACAATCAAAGCCCATTATACTAGTGCCTTTTGCCTTCCTCATTCACATAGAAAAAAAAAAAAAAAAAAAAAAAAAAAAAAAAAAAATAATAATATAATAATAATAAACATAATATAAGTTATGACGGGGCAAAATATGATAATATAAGTTATGACGGGGCAAAATATGAAATATATAAGTTATGACAGGGGCAAAATAAATGAATAATATAAGTTATGGACGGGGCAAAATCTGAATAATCTAAGTTAATGACCGGGGCAAAATATGATAATAATAAGTTATGACGGGGCAAAATATGAATAATATAAGTTCATGACGGGGCAAAATATGAATAATATAAGTTATGACGTGGCAAAATCTGAATAATATAACGTTTATGGACGGGGCAAAATATGAATAATAGATTTATGACGGGGCAAAATATGAATAATATAGTTTATGACGGGGCAAATCATGAATAATATAAGTTTATGACGGGGCAAACATATGAATTATAATAGTTATGACGGGGCAAAATATGAATAATATAAGTTAATGACGGGGCAAATATATGAATAATATAAGTTTTATGACGGGGCAAAATATGAATAATAAGCTATTACCAATTTAGTTGTTAAGGGGAGACTAATCCACCTTGAGGGATTTTGGTCTAGGTTCTCTTGCTCCTACATGTTTAGCCCCATTGTTTTTTTTTAGATTTTAAAGAAGTTCGCCCCATTAGTTAGGCGAATTTTATGAATTTTTTCGCACCATTTCGTTATTTTAAGAACTTTCGTTGCCATTTAGATTTAGATTGGTTTTTCCTGGTGAGCGATAGCGAGCCTGTAATTTAAGAGGAACCGTGCCCTTCGGGCCAAGACATTTTATTACCGATTTTTTTTTTTCAAATTTATCTGAATGGGGGATCTAGGGGGTGTAATTTCAAGCTTGATGGAAGTCTAGGGAATGAAACGACAAAACTCCCTCCCCTTAACCCCTTGCCTATACCAGTGACGTTCCTTTGCATCATATTCTGGCGACTATTAGACGATTTTGTTCAGCTTGGGAGGGACCTGTGGCAACGATAAGGCTTCAAACTATCTCAACCAACCCTTTTCACTACCACAGATCCTTCCCAAGCTACATAATGTCGCCTACATACAGCTATAATACAATACAAGACGCGTCGCTGGTACTCAAAGGGTTACCATTACGCAATCATATACTTTCCTAGAATATTAACTGCCAAGAATTATGTGTTACACCTCACCAAATTTTATCGCTGCCCTAGAATTTGGCTATCAAGAGTGAAGCTGGAGTCACACGAGCCGTTTTTCGAGCAATATTTACAGGCAATTATGGTCGGGCAACTTCAAAAATCACACTGTATCAGAATTCAGCCGCCTAACATACTCTAACCTTCAGTCTAGTTACGGATACCAATGCAAAAAAGTCCTGAAATATAACGAGACAAAACTTGCTCATGGAAAATTGACGGAAAAATCACTCGTGTGACAGCGCCTTTAGTTACTATGCCTTACAAGATCTTATAGCTAACCCATAATATATAATTTTAATGCCAGGCTCCGAGTTACTAATTTACCAAGAATTGATGCCGCAATATGTTCGAGAACTTTACACGTCTTGGAAAAAAAAAAAAAAAAAAAAAAAAAAACGGAAAAAACCACAAAGCATCCGGGTTCATCTGGGGCCGGATATTCACAAACGCTTTTACACGCAACTTTTGACGTAATTTTGATCTGGCAACCTCAGAACAATTTGAGTAATAATGTTGCAGCATAGTATTATCTACCACCGGTCTGGTTGCCAGTACCAGTGCACAGTAGCCTCCAAATATTGCCAGGATAAAACCGGTATCACACGAGAGCATTACATTTTCTCGTCAACTTTTCTGGCATCTTATCCACTGGTATCGGACTTATGATAGATTACCGTAAGTGACAGCACTGTTTTAAAGGTTTGCCTCATAAGCTGCCAGACCAGCGTTGAGGATAAATGTAGAGGTAATTAACCCGCCCGTGTGACACCATCCTGATGGTGTGAATCAAAAGTTGCGGGAATTAAAATACCTGTTGTCAACCCGGCTTAAGGGGGGTCACCTGTTTTTGTTCTGTCCTTTTCTATCTTTCTCTGGCTTGTATCCATTTGGCCCCATTCAGCCTACTGTTTTAAGACGTTTATCCCCATCCAGGTGTCAATTTTTTACTGGTGAGCGGTAGCGAGCCAGCATATATTGTATTTTTGTTTGACAGCAGGCTAAATTTGTAAATTTTTCGATAGAAAAATTTCTCCGGCTAAGCCGGATTTCTTCATATAATGCTGGCTCGCTATCGCTCGCCAGGTCGACACCTAGATGGGGATAAACGTCTTAAAATAGTTGGCTGAATGGGGCCGAATGGATACAAGCCAGAGAAAGAGAGAAAAGGACAGAAATAACAAAAAGCAGGTCACCCCGACTTAAGGTGGATGTAAACGAAGGATTTTTCCCGCAGCTTATGATCTGGCAACATTATCATCCGACAAAATTGTTATGGTAACATTTTGATATTATTATTATTACTTTTTATTTGTTTGGGGGGAGAGCGGTACATTTTATCATTCACCGAACCTAATACCAGCTTTAACAAAAATACACAATAAATAACACAATTTTGCACTGGTAATGGTAATTAATCTGTGGGTACTATAGGTGACACAATTTCTTGTATACGTATATCCCGGAAAGCTGCCAGATCAGTGTTGTGGATAAAAGTTGGTGGAAAATACAGTGGTGTAAATCCCGGAGCAGACTGTGTGGAGGACTGTGGCCTTGAGTGGAAGTTAAAGGCCTCTGCAACCCAGACAGTGTGTGTGTGTGTGTGTGTGTGTGTGTGTGTGTGTGTGTGTGTGTGTGTGTGTGTGTGTGTGTGTGTGTGTGTGTGTGTGTGTGTGTGTGTGTGTGTGTGTGTGTGTGTGTGCGTGCGTATGGGTGTGTGTGTATGTGTGTGTGTGTGAGAGAGAGAGAGAGAGAGAGAGAGAGAGAGAGAGAGAGAGAGAGAGATATAGATAGATAGATAGATAGATAGATAGATAGAGAGAGAGAGAGAGAGATATAATGATAATACTTGATGTACTAATAGACCTCACAGTTAATTCAAGGATAATGTGTAGTTTATATTAAGACACACCATTCGGTATGATATTAAGGGGAGGTGTTTAGTTGGTTCCCTAGACCTCCATCAAGCTTAAAATTACACCCCCTTGAGTCCCTTTCAAAATAAATTTGTACATTTTTCGGTAGAAAAATTTCCCGGCCGAAGGCCGGTTCCTCTTAAATTACAGGCTCGCTGTCGCTCGCCAGGATAAAATTGACACCTGAATGGCACGAAAGGTCTTAATATGGGATGAAAGTTCTTAAAATCGCTAAACTAATGGGGCAAACGTTTTATAATATCAAAAGCAATGGGGCTAAACATTAGGGAGAAAGGGGTCAAGAAAAAAATCCCTCGAGTGGAGACCTCCCCTTAATACTCACTATTAAAAACAAACAAGGTAGTTTTATACAGAAAACATATGGACATATTTAAGGTGGGAGGGTTGTTTTTTTTTCTGAGCCCCTTCTCCCTCGTGTTTAGCCCCATTAGTATTGAGATTTTAAGGACGTTCGACAAATTAGCTTGACGATTTTTACCACCTTTCGCCCCAATTCGTTGTCAATTTTAAGACCTTTCTTTGCATTTAGGTGACGATTTTTTCCTGGCTGCAATAGCGGCCCTGTAATTTTAATAGGAACCGGCCTTCGGCCGAGACAATTTTCTACCGAAAAAACGTACAAATATATCTTGAAGGCTGGTGTTTATTTTTGTTTTTGTTTTTTGTAAGCTTAATGGAGTTCTAGGCGAGGAAACAAAAACCCCGATATATACTGTATATACTGTCTATATATATATATATATATATATCTATATATTAGAGAGAGAGAGAGAGAGAGAGAGAGAGAGAGAGAGAGAGAGAGAGAGAGAGACAAAGAGAGAGAGAGAAAAGAGAGAGACAGTGAGAGAGAGATAGTGAGATAGACCAAATAATATCATACTACCCCCCCCTTAACCCTTTCAGTATATCGTGAGGCGCTTCTTAATTTGATCTTGGCTAACGATCCTGAAAACCAAAAAATCGAAATTAATTGCATATAATTATTTGATAGTCGTGTTGTCTATAGTATATCATTATTTACTTACAGGAGATAAAAATAATAGCGCATTTTCTACAAGTGTCTTGATTAAAGAAGTTATAAAAACATTAGAACTTAAAAACACCGAAAAAGTGACTGTATTACAAAGAAATAAAAACATTAGACTGTAAATATTACACATTTTCCTATAACATAATTGACTCTTACGACTAGAATTATATAATTTGTCTTATATTGTAAAACACACACACACTTGCATACACTCACAGACACACTTGCATACACACACACACACACACACTTGCATGCACACACACACACACTTGCATACACACACACACACACTTGCACACACACACACTCCAACTCAAAATAGACCCTTAATTTTCACTTTAATACGCCGATCAGAGAAATTAAGGTCACTGATGTGTATGTGTGTGTGTGTGTGTGTGTGTGTGTGTGTGCAGGGTACGAATCAGAGCCACCGTGACCATTTGAACCAGTGTTGACCGTCTCCCCCCCGGGCCCCCCCCCCCCCCCCCCTTCCCCTCCCCTTGTCTCTTCTTCCATCCATACCGGGGGAGGGATGAGGGGGGGGGGGGGGGAGACGAGAGAAGGAAACAGGCAAGAAGGGAGGGTGGGGGGTGGGGGTGAGATAAGAGGGGATGGGAGGAGAGAAAATAATTGGAGAGGGAGGGAAGGGGGAGAGTAAGAAGAGAGGGGACAGGTAAGAGGGAAGGGGAGTGAACAGACAACTGGGTGGAGGAGGGGGCAAAAGGGAGGGTGAGGGGGTAGACAAAACATTCTAGGTTAGCTATAAGAACAGAGGGGAGTAAACTATAGTAACTCATATCCTTATCTTGCTGGAGTATTTGCATTGAAGTACTCTGAAGGGGAACCAACGTTTAGAAATAAAGGGAGAGTGGAGGAAGAAAGGAGGGTGGAGGTAGAAGGGATGGGTGGAGGAAGAATGGAGGGGTCGAGGTAGAAGTGACGGTGGAGGAAGAAAGAAGGGTGGAGGTAGAAGGGATGGATGGAGAAAGAATTAAAGGGTGGAGGAAGAAGGGAGAAGAGGAATGAGAAGGGAGGGTGGAAGAAGGGAGGGTGGAGGAAGAAGAAAGGGATGGAGGAATAAAGGAGGGTGGATGTAGAAGGGAGGGGTGGAGGAAGAAAGGAGGGGTGGATGTAGAAGGGAGGGGTAGAGGAAGAATCGAGGGTTGGAGGAATAAAGGAGGGGTGGATGTAGAAGGGTAGGGTTGAGGAAGAAGTAAAGGGTGGAGGAAGAAGGAAGAGGAATGAAGGAAGGGAGGGTGGAAGAAGGGAGGGGCGGAGGAAGGAAGTGAGGGTGGAGGAAGAAGGGAGAGTGGCAGAAATGGGGATGAAGAAGGTATAGAACTACCTTAATATACTATAATGTATATGCGAAAGATGGAGTAGCTAGTGGAGGAGGCTACTATGAGGCGATGGGGCGGATGAAGTAGGTTGGGGAAGCAGAAGTGGAAATAGGCCAAGGGGAGAGTGGAGATGCGGAGGTGGAGGTTGATGTTATAGGTTTATGAGTTGGTGGTGGGGGAGGCTGGAAGAGGTGGAGGGGCATGGTGTTAGTGGTGGGGGGGGAGGGGGGAAAAGGTGGAGGGGTGAAGGTGATGATGGGGAAGGAGGAAAGAGGTGGACGAGCAAAGGAGGTGCGGGAGAGAGAGAGAGAGAGATCTTTGGGATTCAGGTAAGATTGTGGATAATAGAGGTGACATAGTCAGCTGGAGGAGTTTTATATCGGGGTTGGGTGGATGTGGGTGAATCAAGGTGGAAGACATTTTATGTAGGAGTTAGATAGAAATGGGAAACTGGGAGTGGAATAGGTATGAAGATGAGGTTTATGGGGGTAGATAGTGAATGTGGAGGGATAGGGAGGAAGAAATTTATGTGGGACGTAGGTGGGAATGGAGAAGTATAAATGGAATAGGTATGGTAAAGGAAGTTTATGGAGTCTATAGTGGATAAAGTAGAGTATAAGAGTGGAAGAAATAGAGAATGTGAAATATACAGTATGTGGCACACCACCCCTCCAATCGCCTCCCGGATCAAGGGAGCAAACACAAGCTGTGGTCCTTTGCAACGTGATTG
Organism: Paralithodes platypus; assembly: GCA_032716605.1. Lineage (NCBI taxonomy): Eukaryota > Metazoa > Arthropoda > Malacostraca > Decapoda > Lithodidae > Paralithodes > Paralithodes platypus. The sequence goes on from CM064572.1 coordinate 60,771,791, forward strand.
GTCCACTTAGGAGGACCAGAGAGTCCTCTGCATCCAGGACGGAGACATTATAAGCCCCGGATTCCCCTCCCAAGACACACAGGTTTGCAGATGCGAAACACGTTTAGAACTTCCTCCTCCCTGCTTCACCCCAAGCAGACAACCCACCTTGTCGCAGACGGCACCAAGGACTTACTGGACATTCTGAGAAAGAATAACAGACTAATGGCCGACCCCTATACCGTCCATCGCCTATCCCGTTACAGGAGGTTCTCCTGCTGGAGTGTGATGAGCTCTGTGAGTTGAGAAACTTGGTGAATGCTGAGCCCGATGACTACTTTGAAGAATTAAGCCGTCAGTTGAAGGAGGAACTCTACAAGACATTAAAGAAGAGGACAGATGATTTGCATGCAACCTTACCCGAAGCCTAACAACCCTGAGGAGACAGCACCCTTAAGACATTAGAAAGACCTTCATATCAGGAAGGCATAATTCACAATTTTTTGTTATTATTACAACTGATGCAATACTCTTTACCGGGTCTACCAAGAAAATTCCAGATAGCACAAGAAACGGTCGCTGTACATTAGCTGACAACACTACCCAATCAAAGCAAAAGGTTTCAAGCTCAACAAGCAATAATTAATCGCTGCATTGCACTGAGGTATGGTTGACTGATTGAAGGGACTGACCAATTGATGCATATGTGGGAGTCAACAAACGATGCAGGGGACATCTCCATGGTATGTAAGAAAGGAGGGTTCATGAGCATTTCAGGCATGAAGAAGTGAAAGACTTAAACGGCGAACATGCTAAGGGAGGTGTATCATTGATGTTGATGAGTGAACCAACAATCAATCCCCTTAAACGGTGAGATATTGCAGCATACAGGGCGTCAAACACATCAAATGAAGCATGGGGGTATGTCAATGGCAAAAAAAGGGTTTCTGGACAAGAGGACAGCGCGCGCGTTCTTTGGACACAAGGATATGCGGACCCCAATGGCCACTAGCTACAGCAAGCTGTCTCTAGGGCTGCACATAAGAAGAATAAACAAGAAAAGGTCAGGGCACATGGGGAAATTACTCTACAGATTCAACAAAGCAGCTTTTCCCCACTTGTCTTCACCAGATCTGGAGGGATGGGACCCAAGGCTAAGTGCTTCTATTCTAGGCTACCAGAGACCATTGAAGAGAAGAAACAACAGCCTAAGAGTGAAGTAGAGGCCTAGATAAGGTGCTGCTTATCTTTCTCGTTGAATAAATCAGCATTGTGCTGCTTTAGGGGAACCCGACTGTCTGCACCAAAACCAATGACAGTGGCAAACATGGACTATGAGGTAGCAGTGGCAGGGAGTCGTATCAGGATGCGACTGGATTGAGGTTGCATAGTATAGACTATAGAGTCTAGGAATAGACTAGCATCTGATATTTGTATCTGAGACTGGAATAATAAAGGAGAAAAAAGTAATTAGAAGGAAACACGCTTACATTACTGAAAAAGTTTTTGGATATACAGCAATGCAAATAAAGGTAACTTCTGTAAATCAAAAATTGCTTACTTAAGAATGAGAAAGGAGTGGAACCTTCTATTTGTTTGGCTTAGTAAAAGAAAAGGTATTATTATTATTATTATTATTATTATTATTATTAGTAGTAGAAGTAGTAGTAGTAGGGGAAGAAGGAGAGGAGCAGAATGGATAGGGTCTCTCCTACAATTAACATTCCTCACCAAGACCCTCACTCCTACCCAGCTTATTTAATTATTGCACCTTAATCTATACATCTCTGCCCTCCTCCAACACATCTCCACCTCTATCCCTCCCTCCATAATCTCTCCATCTTCCTCCACCATCTCTCCATCTACCTCCAGCATGTCTCCAACTTCCTCATGCATCCACCATCTCTCCACCTTCCTCCCTCACTCCCTCCAGCATATGTACACTTTCCTCCACTACCTCTCCACTTTCCTCACTCCCTATCACCATCTCTCCACTGTTCTCCTTCCCTCCAGTTTACTAAACCATCCATTATATCTCTACCTTCTATCTACTTTCCTCCACCATTTCTCCACCTTCCTCTACCTTCCACCACCATATATGTAACTTTCCTCCACCATCTCTCCACCTTCTTCTAAACCATATCTCCACCTTCCTCACTCCACATTCATCTCCCCTTCTACCAACTCACTACCTTCTGAAATACACCATCTCTCCACCTTCTTCAGTCCCTCCACCATCTCTCCACTTTCCTTACTCCCTCCACCTTTGCTCAACATCTCTCTACCTTCCACCACCATTTATTTACATTCCTTACCACACCCTCCATCTCTCTACTTTCCTACATCATCTCTCCAGCTACCTCACTCCCCCACCACCTATCTACCTTCAGCACTTCCTTCCATCTCCACTCTCCTCCACCACCTCCCCAAATGTTCTCCTCCTTACCCACGACTCTTCACCAACACCTCTCCAGTATTACAACTCCATTCCACCCCCCCTCCACAACACCACTCCCTCCATCCCCTACCCAACAACTACTACACCTCTCCACTACCTTCCCCACGCTCCTCCACTTTCCCCACACTCTACTATCAAACCTTCACCACCTACTCCCCAACTCCCTACACAAAGAGCTTTCGACGGCATCAATTCAGCTAGACCACCACACAGATCACTATTAGCCACACTCGATATTAGTAAAGCTTTCGATGCCATCCCCCGCCACAACCTAACAAACAAAATCTACAACACAAACATGCACAACAACACAAAACGGTGGCTGGCCAACTTCCTAGCAGGCAGATGTGCACACGTATCTTTTGCCGGTCAGTCATCTAAAATCAGAAACTTTCCAAACGGAGTCCCACAAGGATCCGTCCTATCGCCCGCACTCTTCAATCTGTCATTGCACGATATAACTACACCCAATACGCCCCAAATAAACTTAGCCTCCTATGCAGATGACATAACACTCACATGCACACACCATGACCCAAAAAGAGCAACAGATCTCCTTCAACCCTATCTCAACACACTACATGGCTGGTGCACTACAAACAGACTTAATCTAGCCCCAGCCAAATCCACCGCAACCCTGCTCACAAGTTGGACAGGAGAAAACGAATACATCCCTCAACTCACCATAAACAACACACCCCTAACACATACACACCACACCCAAAATCCTAGGAGTAACATATGATACTCATATGACATTCAAACAGCACACCACAAACATTAAAAAGAAACTGACACCCAGACTTAACGCCCTCAGGTCAGTTGCTCACACAAAATTTGGACACAACAAAGAAACTACCACCACAGTATATAAACAATACATAAGATCAGTGATGGAATACGCAAGCCCAGCCTGGGCTTCTAACCTAGCTGAAACACATCATAAGACCTTACAGACTATTCAAAACAAAGCCCTGAAGATCATTACAGGCTGCACAGCTACTGCACCCACAGATCACCTACATCAAGAAACCAAAATCCTCAAAGTCAAAGACCATCTGGACATGAGAGGCACTCAATTCCTGGCAGCAGCCTCCACGAACCAAGACCACCCACTAAACTACATGGCAACACACCCACAGACACCAAGAAATATCAAAACAACACCCAGCACACGGTATCACACACAATTATTGTCCTCTCTCCCTCCCTGCCCACCCCGAACCAACATCCAGAAGCACATCCATACTCATATCTCTCACCGATCCATCCACTCACTCACAGACAACACACAGCTGCATGCACGACCTCCCGAAATCCATCCTTCCGAATCCTCCCTTCCTCGCGAGGACAGAGTCCACCTGGCCAGGCTGAGAGGCGGACACCATCCAGCTCTCCTGAGCTATCAGAAGAGACTGGATGACTCCGTTGTCGACGCCTGCCCGGGATGTAACACAGCACCCCATACCATTAAACACATCATAGAAGACTGCATTTCACACAACCACTTACGCCAACAACACAATCTACACTCAATGAGAGCTCTGTGGGAAAGCCCGATCGTGGCCATGGCCTTTCTCAGGGACTCGGGGCTGTTCGGCCAGGCAGCTTAGGGAACAACAACAACAACAACAACTCCCCAACTTCCCGCCATTCCATCTGCCCCACACCCTTCCACTAACCATCCACTACTACTCCTTCCCCTGTTCCCCAATTCTCCACCACCTTGGCCACTTCCCCACGCTCCTCCACCTTCATCACACCCTTCCACCACCCATCCACCATTCTTCCACCTATTCCCCACCGCTCCACCACCCCTCCTCCCTCCACACATTATGCAGGGCCACGTCTCAAGCAGCCCACCTTCGCCCTTCACTTCCACATTCTCGCTCAGACACAACACTTACCCGCACAATCTTTACAAAATGATCAATCTGCTTATTATTCAAATCTAATGTAACTTAATTTATGAAAGCTTAATCTGCTGTGCTACACACTCTAATTGAAGTGCCAATGATATTAAGGCATGGGATATGGGCTTGACTGGAAGTAGCAATGTTCTGTATGTGTGTGTTTGTCTGTAAAAGTGAATGTACAAACCCTATATATATATACAATATAATAATAATAACACAACAACAACTACTACTACTACTACTACTACTACTAATAATAATAATAATATATGCCCGTCTATCTGAATCGCTGTATGTGTCTATCTGTGTTGGTTAAGAGTGGATGTATTGGCCCTGTATTTAACTCTCCCAGGTACCCATTATTGGCTCTTCCACCTGGGATGACGTCACGAACCACTGAACAATCCACCCAGGCAGAAATACACAACACAACCTTCGTCTTAAATCTTACCACAGAGAGCCTAAGGGTTCCTGCACATGATACACTTATAACTGCTTAGTGGCTGCTACCTTGGTTTTGGCAAGGAATTAGAGATCTTTATACATAATATGAACAAGGGTGTCTTATTTCATGCAAAATAAAACAAAAAACAAAAACAAAATGGCGAATTACTCAAATGGGTCTCTAGTGCAGGCCTCTTTAATCAACCAAATAAGTTGACGTATAGTGTTATCTGAGTGTTGTCAAGCTTTAGTTCATATATCTACCGTACCTTTAGTTCCTTAATTAGTTTTCCCTCGATGTGGGATAGGCAATAAACTTCCCCTCGTGTGTATGCCGAATAAGTAGAACAAGTTTTATTGCAAATATTTGGTGAGTGAAGTGAGATTTAATGGTGATGTGAGGGCTTAAGTGGCAACCAAATCTTAATAAAATTTAGCCTTTTGACTAGAAGTCCGTAGTAGGCTGATCAAAATTTGATTGCAGGTAGCCCGAACAGAAAAAAACAAAATAAAATAACACGCGTCTAGGTCGACCAGGTGATATCCAGTTATATTTCATCAATCAACGCTCAGCTGCTTCTTTGTTCGTTATGGAATTGTCAACACCCTTCCTATTACATGCTTAACCCTATTACTGCAATGACACTTATATATATCCCTCCATGACCCATCCCCCAAAACACCCCTCCATCTCCCTCCACTTCCCCTTCATCTATCTCACTAAACTCATCACCCCTCCACCTACCCCGACACTCCTTCACTTACACCATTACCCTTCCATTATCTCCCACTACCCCACTCACCTCTAACATATCCTTCCACATAACCAAATCCTCTCCACCACCACTCCACCTATACCTTCATCTCCACTCCTGTTTACCACCCCTCTACTTTATAAACCCTCCTCTGCCTTCTCCACATCTATCCAACGCATCTTCACCTATTCCTCCTTCTACTTCAATCCCTTCCAACTACCATTTATATCCTCCATCTTCTCAACTCCCCTATACCATCCTTCCCTCTACCCCCCTCTTCTCCATCATCCACCATCTCCTTCATTCCTCTGTGATCTATAAGTTCTCCTGTGTCACCTTTTCATCTCCCCTCCTTGTCCACCACCCTTCCACCTCCCTCACTCTCCTCAACTTTTCCTTCACCTTCCCATTTCTCCTCCACTCACCTCCACCAGCCTCCCCGTCTCCCTTCACTCCATACCCTCTTCCCATTCCACCATTCCTCTCGTGTCCCTCCATCCCCTCTTCCTACTAACCCCCTCCTCCCTCCACTCCATCCCCTTCCTCTCGCCCCCCTCCCCCCGCCCCCTGGCCAATGCGGCCCCTGGTTGACGCGGCTGGCATAAGCAATGAGCGCCGGGAGGGGAGAGATTGGATCGCCTCTTAAATGGGATTCGGATGTTATGGTGACAATCAAGAAATTAGAGGGTCGCGGATCCCTTTGGCCCGGCTGGATCGTAAAGCAACGGCGGCCATTTTGGAATGAGTGGGGTTGGGAGGGGGTCGTGGGGGGGTTTGTTTTATGGTAGTCAATGTGCCCTCATATTTTTGATGGAAAATATGGTAAAGCTAGAAATGTAGGGCATTAACTTAGAATTCTTATGACTTGAATTAATGAGTAGTATACAGGAGCTATTGCAAATAAATGATAATTTGTATAAATAACTTAAAATTAAATAGATTTACATCTAAGTTGTGGGAGATTAGTGGATCTAGCTGTACATCATATTACGGATGACCAAACCTGACGTAAGTGGTTTAATAATATTCCCATCGGAGTTACTCAAGGACATAAATCGTGGCCTTAGGTTTTTGAAGCTATCCCAAACTGAATCGAATCGTCTTAGTAATTCCTTAACACAATATATACGTTTGGAAGTTCGTTTTCTTGTTCGAAGGTTCATATTAGGCCAGGAATTGTGGCTTAAAGGCCCACTGACACCAACCAAGTGACTTTCCATAAATAGTTATAATTGCATACATAGAGCTCTTATTCCATAGTGTACAATTCCTTGCATATGTTCAGTTCCTCTCTGAAATTGTGTTTATGTAGGTAAAAATAGTATAATTGAATTTAGAGTGTAGTATCTTATTCAACAGTTGCACAAGAAGGTTAATTAACTACTGCATAGCAAGGCACGCACCTACTTCAATAATTATATCTTAACTTAAATAAAGCCTCAATCGAATCTTTGTGTTATTTATTTACATAATATTCACATTTCGGAGGTTTGTTTTGCTGTCTGAAGGTTGATATGGTACCAGGATTAATGTGTTAGAGTGTACATATCCTTCAAGCTGCGGAGATATCGGCTGGGGTTTTCCTACGCATGAGATCTGGCGTGGCTCGCGGATTATACCGTAGAAAAGGCTAACTACAACACTGGGGGGGCAGACACAACATGGGCATGGGTATACAACATGGCGGAGGCCAGAACAATAATAGTGCAGTTGTCCCTTTCATATGCACTGCTTTATTACCGTTTGTTACTCCCTGCAATGTCATGGTAGTATTTTCGTTTTATTCTGGCTGACAGTACTCACCTTTGGATGGCTCTCTAGGAATCAATGGAGGAACATCTATCGCAATTTGCCTTTTACCCTCATAATCCCATAATTCTTCCTAGGCTCAATGAAATCGTCTACTGAAAACCAGAACACAAGGAAGAAGTGGTTCGTCGAATACTGAAAAAGCTAATTTTGTCAACTTTTCCTGAAAATAATCGTGGACTTGTGGCTCTAAAATACACTGTTTGAAAACTGTATAATTGTCCTTCCATTTCCTTAATAATAATACTGGACTTCCCTATATATTATACACTGCTTATCATATCTTCCATTTCCTTCTATATCCTCGACGATTATAATGGGAGTTCTTTCTTTATTTACACTGCTTTCTTATCAATTATATTTTCATTCCATATCCTTTCTATTATGTTTTCCCTTTTATTTCTGATCTATTTTTCTTTTAATCTTATCATTGTTTCCCTCTATCTTCTATCTATTGTTTGGTCCTTATATTTCCTATCTATGCTTTTTTATTCCACTTCCTATATACTCATTCTTCCTTATATATTCTATATCTATCCCTTCTTCTTTATTCCACTTCCTATTATATACTCTTTCTTCCTTATATTTCCTATCTATCCCTTCTTTTTATTCCACTTTATATTCCACTTCCTATATATATACTCTTTCTTTCTTATATATTCTATCTATCCCTTCTTCTTTTTATTCCACTTCCTATATATATACTCTTTCTTCTTCCTTATATTTCCTATCTATCCCTTCTTCTTTTTATTCCACTTCCTATATATATACTCTTTCTTCCTTATATTTCCTATCTATCCCTTCTTTTTATTCCACTTTATATTCCACTTCCTATATACTCTTTCTTCCTTATATTTCCTATCTATCCCTTCTTCTTTTATTTCCTATCTATTCTGTCTTCCTTTTAATTCCTATATATTCTTTTTTCCTTCTATTTACTATCTATTCTGTCTTGGTGGCGCAATGCATAAGGTGTTGATTTTCGGTGTGAGCGTCCTGGGTTCGAATCCACGGACTGCCACATGTGTGTGTAATATTTCATTAATCGATTTTAGGAGTAGAGTTGGTTGTTGGATAGAACATAATAATTGTATATCTATTGTATTTTCCTTATATTTTTCATCTATTCCTTCTTCCTTTACTTGTCTATCTATAATGTCTACACTTTATTGACGTTTCGCATAATGCTTTATCAGGCCTATACTGTATGCGAAGCAAGCGTTGTCAATAAAGTGCTCCTCCTCAGATGGTGTTTATAGTCATTGTCAACTTTTCTGAGTTTATTTTGTATTATTCTGACTTCCTTAGAATGTCTACCAATGCTTTCTTCCTTTCATTTCTTATCTATTATTTCTTTCCTTAAGCCGGAGTCACACGAGCCGTTTTTCGAGCAATTTTTACGGGCAATTATGGTCTGGCAGCTTCAAAAATTACACTTTATCAGAATTCGACCGCCTAACATACTCTACGTTCAGTCTAGTTACCGATACCAGTGCAAAAAAGTCCCGAAATATAACGAGAAAAAACTTGGCTCATGGAAAATTGATGGAAAAATCGCTCGTGTGACAGTGGCTTTATATTTTGTACTTATTATTTCTTCCTTTAATTTGTATTTATCCTTTCTTCCTTTTGTTTCCTATATCGTCTTTTGCCCTTATATTTCCTATTTCTTTTTCTTTTTTTCTTTTATATCCTTATCTTTTATATCCTCATCTTTTATATCCTTATCTTTTATATCCTTATCTTTTATATCCTTATCTTTTATATCCTTATCTTTTATATCCTTATCTTTTATATCCTTATCTTTTATATCCTTATCTTTTATATCGTTATCTTTTATATCCTTATCTTGTATATCCTTATCTTTTATATCCTTATCTTTTATATCCTTATCTTTTATATCCTTATCTTTTATATCCTTATCTTTTATATCCTTATCTTTTATAACGTTATCTTTTATATCTTTTATATCCTTGTCTTTTATAACGTTATCTTTTATATCGTTATCTTTTATATCGTTATCTTTTATATCCTTATCTTTTATATCCTTATCTTTTATATCCTTATCTTTTATAACGTTATCTTTTATATCGTTATCTTTTATATCGTTATCTTTTATATCCTTATCTTTTATATCCTTATCTTTTATATCCTTATCTTTTATATCCTTATCTTTTATATCCTTATCTTTTATATCCTTATCTTTTATAACGTTATCTTTTATATCGTTATCTTTTATATCGTTATCTTTTATATCCTTATCTTTTATATCCTTATCTTTTATATCCTTATCTTTTCCTTCCTGACACTCCTAAACCGGTGCCAAACGAGAATATTTGCAGGGAATGGTAGCAGATTCACAATTATGAAGGAACAATCGAGTAATTTTTTCGATTATTTTTTATATAGGTGAAATTGTAGTATTGTAGTAGGTAAGGTCTAACTAAATAACATAATAACATAATAAATAACATAATAACATAATAACATAATAACATAATAACATAATAAATAACATAATAACATAATAAATAACATAATAACATAATAACATAATAACATAATAAATAACAACATAATAACATAATAAATAACATAATAAATAACATAATAACATAATAACATAATAAATAACATAATAACATAATAAATAACATAATAACATACAAATCATGAACCTTCTTATTATTTTTACAACAATACAAATCTGGGCTATAACTATTTTGTAAAACCTGGTACGACAATAAAGATTGGGATAATATTTTTCGAAGTTTTTGGGACACAATTATGATTATTATTATAAATGTGTTCTATAATAAATGACAACTTAGAGAAGCTTTATATTATGTGTTCAAATAAATATTGGTAAAAAATGTACCAGTTTTGATATTCTAATGGTGCGAGTCGTATTATGCACACACAATGTTTACAGTGGGTTCGTATGATACAGGCACAAACATCTTTACCTCAATATTCATTCAACCTATAGTATTTTTCAATATAATAAATAAGGTACAGTATGAAAAACAAACAAGTACAAGTGATTGCGATATTTGTGTTAATTTTAATCCTATGTTTAAGACGTTTATTCTTCTATATTCGGTTAAAGTCTCTCTCTCTCTCTCTCTCTCTCTCTCTCTCTCTCTCTCTCTCTCTCTCTCTCTCTCTCTCTCTCTCCAAGGCAACGACCTCCGAACACAAACTCCATTGTATGAAAATAACGCCATTTCCATTTTCTACGCCACGGCGGTTATAATGAACAAGGGGTAACTAGCTAATAACAGGCAGAACATTATGTGCTGGGCAAGTCCGGGGAAAAGGGTAATGAATTTCATGTATATTTGATTATGGCCGCTTCGAGCATAATTTAGCGGGTATTTCAAGGTGCTTTAGGTATAGCTTTGTGAAATAAATGCTTCTACATAATATACTAACACTAATAGAAGGAGTCAACAAAAGGGAGATGGTAGAGTGAGTTAGTGGGTGTGTGTGTGTGTGTGAGAGAGAGAGAGAGAGAGAGAGAGAGAGAGAGAGAGAGAGAGAGAGAGAGAGAGAGAGAGAGAGAGAGAGAGAGAGAGAGAGAGAGGGAGAGAGAGGGGGGGGGGGGGTGAGAAAAGAGGGTAGCGTTGTGTATATTTATCTATATTTACCTATTTCTGGTTTACAGGATACCAACTAATCTCGTGTTGTCCCGTCTTCCTTCCCATTGCTGTCATAACTAAATTTAAAGCTCCAAATGATGTTGACACGCAATGTTTCTTCTGATACATTATGCCATGTAGTTACACTTCTCGGCTGTTGTATGTATGTGTGTGTGTGTGGGGGTGGGGGGGGGTATGTGGGTGGATGAGAAAGAGGGTGGAGGATATAGAGGGTGGTTGTGTGTGTGAGTATATGTGTGTGTGGGTGGATGAGAAAGAGGGTGGTGGTGTGTGTGAGGGTGGAGGTATGTGGGTGGTGGTGTGTGTGTGTGGGTGGAGCATAAAGAGGGTGGTGGTGTGTGTGTGGGTGGAGGTATGTGGGTGGAGGAGAAAGAGGGTGGTGGTGTGTGTGTGGATGGAGGTATGTGGGTGGAGGAGAAAGAGGGTGGTGGTGTGTGAGGGTGTAGGTATGTGGGTGGAGGAGAAAGAGGGTGGTGGTGAGGGTGGAGGAGAAAGAGAGTGGTGGTGTGTGTGGGGGTGGAGGTATGTGGGTGGAGGAGAAAGAGGGTGGTTGTGTGGTACAAAGAATGTGGAGAGGCGAGTGTGTGTGGATGTGTATGCTAATGAGTACGTGTGTGTGTATGTGTGTGAGAGAGAGAGAGAGAGAGAGAGAGAGAGAGAGAGAGAGAGAGAGAGAGAGAGAGAGAGAGAGAGAGAGAGAGAGAGAGAGAGAGAAAAGTAGTGGTAGTAGTAGTACTGTAGTAGGGTTAATTCGTACTACGGGAGGGGCATTGGCCTTAGTACACAATAAGTTGTAAAATGATAACAAATAATAACTAGAGATAAATTAATAATAAATAGAGGTTAATATTTACAGAGATAATTAAGATTAGTATATATACAAAAAACAGAATATAGACAAAACAAAATATATATAATTATACAGTATATATATATATATATATATATATTGTGTCTCTGTGCAATTATGCATATATAAAAATACATAACACATTATTGGATACCATAAAACAGTAGAACACAGTAATAATAGAATATAAACCACAACCGAGACTGAACCATAAGATCAATAAATACTAACACTTCCCCAACCAGTTAGCTAAAGCCGTGCAGATGGGCGGGCTAAGTGAATGTGGGCGTAAGAGGCGTGTGTGAAGCAATACGCAGACGGTGGCTGGATGAAACAGGAATTATAAAGAAAAGAAAACAAAACCCTATAAGAACATAAGAACATAAGAAAATGGGAGCCTGCAAAAAGCCGATCGGCCCACACAAGGCAGATCCCTGTCACACCCAACCCCAATTACATAACAACATTTTTTTTTTTTTTTTTTTTCTATATTCCAACTTACTTCCTCTCGGGCATAGGCTGAGAGCCTTAACATTCACCGCTTTACAATGAACAGTGAAGCCCGTGAGGTCTTGTTCCAGTCTAGGGAGTGAGACATGTGAAGCACGTAGAGTACAACGAGCACCTGCCATCTTGCCTTCACATGAGGCACGGTGCTCACTCATGGCCCGAAACGACCCCATCTCTGAAGCCACCTCGTTCCCGTGCTTCACTGTCTCACCCCCTACACTCGGACTCTCACACTTACACACACACAACGCCACCTGTTGAGCAGATAACTCACCAGGCATTGCACCCCTATAGCATATTTTGAATATGGGAATATTCATACAGTGCTATTTAATCAGGGAACAATGAGGGTATTTTTATTGACGTTTCGGTGGGCTTGTGGTAATGCACTGATACTAGGTACAGCACAGATTCCATCCCAATAATATCTTCCCATTGATACATCGGGATTTGAACCCGGGACCTTTGGATTACCAGGCCAGTGGCAAGACCACTCCACCACACCTCCCCTAAAGGGGAGAGTCTATCCCGCGATTAAACCTGCAAAACAAGATCAATACACCAAATTTCGATAATGACACGATATCTCCTGTTTTATATCGGGTACAATTTTATTTTCCAAACGCTCTTATCCCTGTCTGCATTCTCGAATATTATTATAAGGGTAAGTAAAGTGTCCATACTAATATTTACCTATTTATAGATATATAGATATAAGGCAATAACCCCTTCAAATATAAGAAGAGAAAGGTAAATCACAATCAATATACCCACAAAATCGTATATACCTTTTTCACGCCCTTTTATTATTATACTGTATAGTGTGGCGTGGGCGGGTCTTTTTGAACCTCCCTGTTTCACTCCATAAGTTTGGAGCTCTTAAGACGTTTCACTTAATCTATTTGGCGCTTATAAGACACTTCAGCACATTCAAGTGTCGATTTTTTGCTTAGAGCAATAGCGATCCTGCAATTTAGGAAAAACCGTGCTCCGGCCGGAACACTTCTCTGACAAAAATGTAAACAAAATATCTTTGAGGGCTCTAGGGAACGTTTATTTTTAGCTTGAAGAGGGTCTGGAGGAGGATTTTGTTTTAGTCTAGGGGTCAAACCAAAAAAAAAAAAAAAAAATCTAATATGGCAACAGCAATATTAACCCTAACAATAATGAAACATAATCTTAATAACTTCCAAAACGTCGCACTAGATAGTGTTATTTTTCTTTCCACCCGAGCAAAATATTCCCGGGGAGAAATACACACGAGATGGCGAACATTAGAGATCCTATAGTAGCAGAGATAGGTCAACCCCCGCCATATTGGAGCCACTATAGTTATTAGCCTCTCACCACACTCAAACAGTCCCACCCTCATAGTAAACAGTCGGCAATACTGGTATGGAATATGAAGTTTGGTCTTTGGGTATAAATTGTACACGATCATAAACAAAATTGCACCCCGTGTTTATCATTATTACGGCACCAAAATGGCGTCCAAAGAAAAAGATGGCCGCTCTCTCCTACGCACAGGATCTCTCGGGAACATTAACACATATACGCCCCTTCTGCGCGCCCGAGTACCCAGCGCCTCGGAGTCAAAATGGCGTCGCTTGGGGTCGGGGTAGGCTGGGACCGCGCCCTTTTTGTCCGGAACCCTTCACCGACATTCCTTCTGGAGTCTGGCCACAGGTGATTGAATAAAATACCTCCTCGCGTCCGATTCCTTGCGATGGGGCTTTACTTGGCTACGGTCAGCGGATTTCGAGGGATTCAATTTAATTGTGGGTGAGGTGATTGGTGTTGCTGTCATCAATCTAAAGTCCCAACTCCCATTAACCCTTTCAGCAAGATGATGTAAATTTACTCTTATTCTGGTTAACGTTAAACGATTTTCTTTTTTAATACACTACTAGAACTGACAGGGGTAAATACTATTTAAATAATCAACCTAAATCACACAGCATCTTAAACTGCACACATCATCTAAAATTAGCAAGAATTAAATGGAGATAAGGAAGTTGTGGGAAGGTTAGGGTGTGGAGGGGTGTTGTGGGGTGTGGAGGGGTATTGTGAGGTGTGGAGGTGTATTGTGGATTGGGGGGGTATTATGGGGTATGTGTGTATAAAGGTGTGGAGAAGTCAGGTGTTAAGTGTGGATGGGTGTTGTGAAGTAGCAGAGAGTTATGGGTAGGTGGAGCAGTGGGGAATGGATGCATGAGGATGTGGAGAAGTCAAGTGTCGGGTGTTGAGGGGTGTGACAGGGTGTTGTTGAGTGTCTGGAGTAGTGGGTGGATGGGTGTGTGGTGGTATGGGGTGTGTTGGGGTATTGTGGTGTGGGTCGAGCCGGGGGTGGGGGGGCATGGGTGTCGTACATTGTGACAGGGTGTGGTGGAGTAGTAGGGGATGGGTGTATGGTGGTGTGGGTTGACCGGATGTGGGGGTTTGAGGGGTGCTGTGGAATAGTGGGTGTGTGGGTAAGCCAGGTGTGGGGGTTGAGACACTGCACCTGTGGGCCAGTGTCAAGGCCAAACCCGAGTTCCCACGAGTCAGGAACCCGCTCCTCCTCCTCCCCTTCCTCCTCCTTCGCTGCCTCCTCCCTTTCCTCCTTCCCCTCACCGCCTCCTCCCTTCTATCCTCTCCCTAGCCGTCTCCTCTTTCCCTTCCTCTTCCTTCTCTGTTCTCCTCCTACTTCATCTTCCTCCCACGATCTTCACATCCTTCTCTTGTTCCTTCTCCTTCACGTTTCTCTCTTCTTCCTTCACCAATTCCTCCCCCTTGTCTCTGGTTTCTGCCTTCCCTTCTTCTTTATCTTCATTCCCCCATCCTCCTCCCTTCGCGCATCCCATTTCTTTCCCATTTCCTACCTTCGTTCTCTTCTAGTCTCACCCTTCTGTTTTCTTGTTTATATTCCTTCCCCGGCTTAATTATCTCTTATTAATCTTCCGTCCTTCCATCTTCTCGTCTCTTTCCCTTCACTGTGTGTTCAGATTATCTCAATGTTGTGTCTTCTTATTCCCTCTCTACTTCTTCTCACTTCCCTCGTCTCCCATCCCATTTCCTCCCTTTTCGTATTTCCCTCTCATTACTCATCTCCACCACTTCCCTTTATTCTGTCTTCCCTCTCTACGCTATTCATCTAATTTTCAGTCGGTGTCTCGTTCTATTTCTCCCTTCTTTATTACCGTTTCATCTCCATCTCCTATATTTATGTACTGTTTTACCTCTTTGTATCTCTCTCTCTCTCTCTCTCTCTCTCTATGTAAATGTGTGTGTATGTGTGTGTGTGTTTATCCTCCCCTTTATTCAGCAAAGGGTCATTTTTACGGGGCCCCTTTCACATATTCCCATCCTTTTCATGGGCTCAGCTTTAATATGTTTTCTCCCTTTCAACTGCGATCCTTGTCAATGGTTTTGTTGTGGGTTCTGCCTTTATCTTTGCTTTACCCTTTACCTTCTCTTCCTTTATTAGACTTTCGATCTAGTATACTTAACCCTTTCAGCCAGACGACGATTATTAAACGTTGTTGTTGTTGTTGTTGTTAGGTGATGTTACTACCAGGCGATGTTACTGTCTGGTGATGTTACTGCCAGGTGATGTTACTACCAGGCGATGTTACTGTCTGGTGATGTTACTACCAGGTGATGTTACTGCCAGGTGATGTTACTACCAGGTGATGTTACTGCCAGGTGATGTTACTACCAGGTGATGTTACTGTCAGGTGATGTTACTGTCTGGTGATGTTACTGCCAGGTGATGTTACTACCAGGTGATGTTACTGTCAGGTGATGTTACTGTCAGGTGATGTTACTGCCAGGTGATGTTACTGTCAGGTGATGTTACTGTCAGGTGATGTTACTGCCAGGTGATGTTACTACCAGGTGATGTTACTGTCAGGTGATGTTACTGTCAGGTGATGTTACTACCAGATGCTATTACTCAGCCTGGAAAGGACCTCTAGGATTCAAAGTGTTAAATACCATCACCAATATCCCTGACTAACTGCTGTAGACCGGTGGCTGGTTGTCGTTTATATGTGTACATTGTTGATTGGTATACTAATTACCGACTTGCGAGGTTCGTTCTATAAGGAAGTTGGAGCTGTAGACAAGACAACGATATTTAACATCATTTACAGCTAAAATACGGTCGTAGCACATATATACATACATAAAACCCAATTCAACATACCATTTATCCATCATAAACCTACATTATTATTGCATTTCTGTTTAATTTCGATGTCCATGGCTCCAACTTCCATATAGCCTGAAACTCGTAAGTGGTCAATTGCTGGATCATGTTTCATCTTCATGGGTCACTTTGTTTCATCTTCCTTACTTTATGTGGTTAATTTACTTCATTTGGTTCTATCCTTTCTCTTGCGCCACCTTATTTGATTAATCTATATTTGATAGATCTGGATTATATTTGATTAATCTATATTTGATAGATTTGGATTATATTTGATTAATCTATATTTAATAGATCTGGATTATATTTGATTAATCTATATTTAATAGATCTGGATTATATTTGTTAAAGGTTTGCATACAGGACCCCTCTTATGACGTTTGGCACATTAGTTTGGCAATTTTAATACCTTTCGCCCCATTTCGTTGTCAAATTTAGGATCTTTCGTGCCATTTAGGTGTCGATTTTTTTCCTGGCGAGCGATAGCGATAGCTTTGTCGTGTCTTGGCTTGTTTTATATTTCTTCAGCTGACTTTATGTGTTATATACATGCTATATTAAATACTTTATATCCTTTATCCTTACGCTAACTTCGTTTTCTCTCACCTTGGGGTACTGTATCGAATGTTACCAAAATGTTGATAAGTTGGGTTAGTTTTCCAGTTTTGTATTCATAGAACTCTGATTTTTCCCCACACATTCTAACTATATTATGTGTGAGTGAGTGAGT
This sequence comes from Paralithodes platypus, assembly GCA_032716605.1. Classification (NCBI taxonomy): domain Eukaryota; kingdom Metazoa; phylum Arthropoda; class Malacostraca; order Decapoda; family Lithodidae; genus Paralithodes; species Paralithodes platypus. The sequence continues at coordinate 60,789,093 of CM064572.1, forward strand.
GTGTGTGTGTGTGTGTGTGTGTGTGTGTGTGTGTGTGTGTGTGTGTGTGTGATTTCATTATTATTATTATTATTATTATTTTATTTTTTTATTTTATTTTTATTTTTTTTCCCGGACACACTTCTGACAGCGTAGATACTGTAGGTTATAATTATCTTGGCCTAGGTTAACTACATAATTACGAGCCTCGGTCGTCCCGTGGTGGAGCTCTGACCTTGAATCTGGGGTGGGGATCGGTTGACAGGGGTTCAAATCTCCATGGATACAGTTGCCAAGACATTAACCCCTTCAGCATCATGACGTAATTTTCATCGTATTCTGGTTACCATTAGACGATTTGTTTGGGTTTATTATACACCTTCCTACATTATCCATACGAAGAAATATTGCATCCCTTGCATTATTCTACAGATATTTTCACAGCAATTGTTCCGAGGAACTTGCTTCAATTGTGCCGCCTCTCCACATCTTTCCCCGTAGAACTAGGGCAGCTGAGAGCGCCCATGAATTTACACTTTCTCCTCCACAATGCAGAACTTCTGCTTATCAAAATTCATTTATCCCCAGAGCTACTACTCTTTGGAATTCACTTCCTTCGAATTGCTTTCCACAAACTTACAATCTACAAATGTTTAAATCGAGTTGTTACAAACATTTTATGAATGGAGGATGCCTTTAGGCACATGGACCTTTTTGTTTTATCTGTGTTTTTCCGTTCATTGTCTCTTTAATAAAACAAAAAAAAAACAAAAAAAAATCTAGGACTCAAATAGGTAAATACGATCTCAATAAACCCTCTGAATATCACGGGACCTTTTTAAACTGGATAAAATCGTCTAACTTTAGCCAGAATCCAAGGTAATAATACGTCACGGTGCTGTTAGGGGTTAAGAGGCTAGTGGACGTGTTTTTTGGTCTATCAATTAATGTATCCTTTTATTATTTTGTTTCCTCGCTAGACCTCCATCAAGCTTAGAAAAACAGCCCATAGACCACCCTTCAAGATAAATTTGTAAATTTTTCGGTAGAAAAATGTCCCAGCCGAAGGCGTTCCTCCTAAAATTACAGGCTCGCTATCGCTCGCCAGGAAAAATTCGACACCTAAATGGCACGAAAGATCCTAAATTTGACAACGAAATAGGGCGAAAGGTATGAAAATCGACAAACTAATGGGCCAAACGTCGTAAGAGGGGTCCATAAAAACCAACCAATCCCCCTCCCCCTTAAACAACCAATCCCCCTCCCCCTTAAACAACCAATCCCCGTCCCCCTTAAACAACCAATCCCCCTCCCCCTTAAACAACCAATCCCCCTCCCCCTTAAACACCATCCCCCTCCCGCTTAAACAACCAATACACCCTCCCCCATAAACAACCAATCCCCCCCCCCCTTAAACAAGCAATCCCCCCCCCCCCTCAACAACCAATCCCCCTCCCCCTTAAACAACCAATCCCCTTCCCCCTTAAACTTGGATCAATGCTTCGGAGAGCTGCCTGCATCATGTATTGAGCCACCATACCAGGTTAAGGGGAGATTTCCACTTGAGGGACTTTTTTCTTGACCCCTTTCTCCCTCATGTCTAGCCCCATTGCTTTTGAGATTTTAAGACGCTTGTCCCATTAGTTTGGTGATTTTAAGAATTTCCGCCCCATTCTGTCAATTTTAAGACCTTTCGTGCCATTTAGGTGTCGATTTTATCCTGGCGAGCGATAGCGATCCTGTAATTTAAGAGTAACCGGCCTTCGGCCGGGAAATTTTTCTACCGAAAAATGTAAAAATTTATCTTGAAAGGGGGTCAAGGGGGTGAAATTTTAAGATTGCTGGAGGAGTAGGAAACAAAGTAAAAACCTCCCCTTAATGTATGCTATTAACCCGTTCAGTACCGGGGCCGTCGTTTTAATTTTATCCTGGCTACTATTAGACGATTTCAAAAAGGTCCTCCAGCAATTAACAGGACTTGAACTACCTCACTTGACCCTTTCTACTACCACAGACCTTTCTACTACCACAGACCTTTCTACTACCACAGACCTTTCTACTACCACAGATCTTTCTACTACCACAGATCTTTCTACTACCACAGATCTTTCTACTACCACAGATCTTTCTACTACCACAGATCTTTCTACTACCACAGATCTTTCTACTACCACAGATCTTTCTACTACCACAGATCTTTCTACTACCACAGACCTTTCTACTACCACAGATCTTTCTACTACCACAGATCTTTCTACTACCACAGACCTTTCTACTACCACAGATCTTTCTACTACCACAGACCTTTCTACTACCACAGATCTTTCTACTACCACAGATCTTTCTACTACCACAGATCTTTCTACTACCACAGACTTTTCTACTACCACAGATCTTTCTACTACCACAGATCTTTCTACTACCACAGACCTTTCTACTACCACAGACCTTTCTACTACCACAGATCTTTCTACTACCACAGATCTTTCTACTACCACAGATCTTTCTACTACCACAGACCTTTCTACTACCACAGATCTTTCTACTACCACAGATCTTTCTACTACCACAGATCTTTCTACTACCACAGACCTTTCTACTACCACAGATCTTTCTACTACCACAGACCTTTCTACTACCACAGACCTTTCTACTACCACAGATCTTTCTACTACCACAGACCTTTCTACTACCACAGATCTTTCTACTACCACAGACCTTTCTACTACCACAGACCTTTCTACTACCACAGACCTTTCTACTACCACAGATCTTTCTACTACCACAGATCTTTCTACTACCACAGATCTTTCGTTAACGGCACAAAATCGTATAAATATAACTAGCAAAAAGCAGGTATTAATGACCATATATGGTCTTATCCGTCTCAAACAGCATTATTACAAAAAGGTAAACTCGTAAGCTGACCGTCAAACTATATATACTGTAAACCTATGAAAACATGTCAGTCACTCCCAATATTTGTCCCAGGTTCGTGTCTTGGTAACTATACAGTCCTGTCACAATTGTCGTGTCGCATCTTTATCTTTATATAAACCATTGAGACTCCTGGACAAGTTTATATATATGGGTTTCATTTGACTAATGATAAAACACATAATTACATCAAGCATATCGTATTATAGGTTGGGCAGTTTAGGTTGTAAGAATTTACAAAAATAAATATATAATGATAATTGTAAATAAATCAAAATAAATATATAATGATAATTGTAAATAAATACAAATAAATATATAATGATAATTGTAAATAAATCAAAATATAATGATAATTGTAAATAAATCAAAATAAATATATAATGATAATTGTAAATAAATCAAAATAAATATATAATGATAATTGTAAATAAATCAAAATAAATATATAATGATAATTGTAAATAAATACAAATTTAGGTGAATTTATAAATCCATTCGCCTTCACAATTCTCTCACTGTGTTTAATTTATGTAATGTTTCCCACTTAAATCTGATACATACCTCAAATCGAATATCCCCTCGTCCTTACACACACACACACACACAACCTCTCTCTCTCAACATGTGTCAGGGGGAGGATTGGTTCATGGTATCCTGTTGAAGTCTCTTGCCAGCGATAGTGATGAAGGTTATGGTAGTGGTGGCAGTGATGATGCTACCAAGTACTTTTATTGTCACTATTGGACGAATAATTAATGTTTGCAAATGGCAGTAAATTGTAAATTATAATAATAATAATGATAATACTAATACTCCTACTAATAATAATAAGGATAATAATAATAATAATAATAATAAAAAAATAAAAAAAAAAATAATAAAAAATAAAATAATAATAATAGTATAAAGAGTAATAGTAGTAGTAATAATAGTAATAATAGGTGTAGCAATAGTAGTCGTGATAGTAACAGAACGCGACATCTCCCGGACCATCCATCAAAGACTCCATTAGTACTCAAATGGGCTGTCTAATGTCCCCTTCTGTGCTGCTCAACTACCACCACCCCCCTCCCCTCACCCATGTTTACTCTCAGACCACCCCTTACTACCCTCACCCTCACCCCTCCCCCTCACCCCCATTTACTCCTATAGACCACCCCTTATTCACAACTACCCTCACACCCTCTCAGACATCCCCCCTCCCCTCACCCCCATCTATCCTCAGTACATCACAACTATCCCCATCCCCTCTCCACTCTCCGACATCCCGTTCCTACCCCTCACCTCTCACCCCATCTACCCTCATTCTACCCCTCCCCTTCCACCACTCACCCCTCTACCCTCATTTCACCCCTCACCCCATCTACCCTCATTCTAACCCTCCCCTTCCACCACTCACCCCATCTACCCTCAGTACACCCCTCTCCTTCATCCTACTTCCACCTGTCACCCTATCTACCTTCAGTCTACCCCTCCTTCACACTGCGCCGTAGTAAGGGGCAACCGAGCGTACATGCCCTCAATTTTAACGAAATGTTTCGTTTCTTTTTGCCAGAGGACGTAATTACCGAGGAGTGGCAACGAACATTAGGCGTTTGTCATGAATCACTAGGTCAAGTTGCCCAGGCTTGACATCTTTCAATAACGTTTTGACAGTGTGGGCTCGATCCGCTGACCCTTTGATCAGCAGCCAACGCTCTACTGACTATGCCATGGATCGCCAACATCACTTCTACTTATGCCTCCCCCACACCTCCCCTTCCCTCATCACCACCACCTCCACTACCACACACCAATCCCACAATATCATAACGTTGTAGACCAATACACAAAGCAGTGCTATATAACGTCAAGATATTGATTAATTGCCGATACAATTTTGCGAGTGGTGCTCCGACTCCCAAGTAACACGCCCGCCTACACACCTTGCCTGAAGCTACTGGCCTCATCCCCTCGCCTCATCCCTCCTTCACTCCTGTTACATTTGGATCCAATTTAGCTACACCTATTTGTATGTGTGTGGGGCTGTGTTTATACTGTCTATACATGCCTACTTGCTGGCGTCTGTCTCCATTGTCTGTGTCCAGATCAGATCAGATGAAGGTATTGAGGGATAAGCCTTTACAACGGCACCTTGTATCTACATTCTACTTTTCCTATATATATATTTTTTTTATGAAGAGTGTAGAGAAGGGAGAAGGGGTGTTGGCAAGAGAGGAAGCTGTTGGAGTGGCCTTCTGTGTCTCACGTTTTCTGTGTTCATTCCTGTCACCAACTATGGCAGATAATAATACGATGCAAAGCAAAATGGTCTGTAGTACAAGTATACGAGCGAATACAACAAGAATTCCAAATATATCTCTTACATTAATTAAGGGGGGATGGGCCGGTTTTCTGGACCACCTTTTCCCTCGTGATTAACCCTATTAGTTTTCAGATGGTTAGATGCTTGCCCCATTAGGTAGTTGATTTTAAGACCTTTCGCCCCATTTCTTTGTCAATATTTAGACCTTTCGTGCTATTCAGGTGTCGATTTTTTTCCCTGGCGAACGATAGTGAGCCTGTAATGTTGGAAGAACCGGCCTTCGGCCGGGAAATTTTTCTACCGAAAAATGTACAAATTAATATAGAAGGGGGATCTAATGGATGTTTTTTTTTAAATTTGATGGAGGTCTAGAGAGGAAACTAGAAAAATAACGAATACATGCAAAAATCGCCCAAAAAGTGAACCATCCGCCCTTAAATACCCCCGTCTATAGGATGCCAATACATCGTAAGTATTCCTCCGCTACGGATGATGCAACGACAAAGACTCAATCTCTCTCTCTCTCTCTCTCAGCTAAAACACACAGATTAAGGGATCCGAAACTGCCTGTCGGACCATTCGCCTGAAGGATTAATCGGACATGAGAATCGCCGGGGTTCAGACAATCAATTAAGAGTTCCGAAAAGTTAATTGCACTTCGGACTCTCTTACTCACTCACTCACTCACTCACTCACTCTCTCTCTCTCTCTCCCCGTTTGTGTGTCTTATCTGCCTGATCTAAGAAGGCATGACAAGATTGAATTAGAAGAAATGCTTGCTATCGTAAGACGGCACAGGTTGTCCCAATTAACCTACATTTAATTGTATAAAGATAAACGCAGATGGGTACATATTTAGTTATCTTTAAATAATGTAATACACTAAAATGACTAAAGTAAACAACATAGAAAGATAGGAGTGAATCTATAAAGCAGAACACCATTGTTTTGAAAGGCAGCTATACTTAGGTCAGAATGCATAGTTTAGGCGATAATTATCTATTATGCGAGGGATAATAATCGCAATTACGTCCTACACACCTAAGGTTCAAACTATGTATAGTTGTGTACTCTGTATCAGTCAATATGATATTAATATGGATATAACAATAGACACATATATATAGTAGTGTACAACACGACCAGTAGTACACTTTAAAACCAGTTTATTTTAGTGTCCTAACGTTACCAGAGTTGGTTATGCTCTAATATCTCCGGTGACGGGCCCCCCCGTGACCGCAACTTCAAATTCGTCCCTTAATGACGGTTGGGGTAACCGTTGAGGGAGGGAGGAGGGGTGGGAGGGAGGGGGGGTCGTGTGCAATATTCAAACTGCGGGAGGAGAGAGCCTTTACAAGACAAGAGATGGGCAAATCAACTATTGCCGTTCCTAGAACTAAACCCCTGAGTAAAGATCCTACATTATTGGTCATATTATTCGCATTGACTACCATGGATATTTAAGAACATGCCTACCAACATAACCAATATAAGAGTTACCTATATTTAAGAACATGCCTACCAACATAACCAATATAAGAGTTACCTATATTTAAGAACATGCCTACCAACATAACCAATATAAGAGTTACCTATATTTAAGAACATGCCTACCAACATAACCAATATAAGAGTTACCTATATTTAAGAACATGCCTACCAACATAACCAATATAAGAGTTACCTATATTTAAGAACATGCCTACCAACATAACCAATATAAGAGTTACCTATATTTAAGAACATGCCTACCAACATAACCAATATAAGAGTTACCTATATTAAGAACATGCCTACCAACATAACCAATAAGAGTTACCTATATTTAACAACATACCTACCAACATAACCAATATAAGAGTTACCTATATTTAAGAACATACCTACCAACATAACCAATATAAGAGTTACCTATATTTAAGAACATACCTACCAACATAACCAATATAAGAGTTACCTATATTTAAGAACATGCCTACCAACATAACCAATATAAGAGTTACCTATATTTAAGAACATACCTACCAACATAACCAATATAAGAGTTACCTATATTTAGTCCAAATATTCAGTGCGTACTATCAAAGTTTAGAGTATAATAATATTTATGATGTATTGTGTTGACCGCCTGTCGCGGAAGACAAGGGTATACACGCCTAATAAAAGTCTATGATTGATGGAGCAGCTTCTCCTGTTAAGATGAATAATGTTATATTGACAGTAATATTATAGGACTGAAGGTGGTTGTTGTAGTAGTGATGGATGGTGATGGTGGTGGTAGTAGAGGCGATGGAGGTTTTGACAATAATTTACAGAAAAGGACATTTGATATGAGAAACTTGGTGTAGGATGATTAGGGCATATTAACATTGGATTAATTTGGGTTAGGGCATATACCATGTTATCATAAATTAGCCTTCAATAGTTCAGGATAGGATACGATAAGACAAGTTGGATTGTGTTATTTTAGATAAGTTTGCAGAAGGGAATAACAGGACTGAATTAAATCAATGGAGTCTAAGCCAATAAACCCCCCGCAATTTTGAGATGAAAAGTTCAGCAGTTCTAAAGTATTGTCATTATATTCATGGCATCACGAAGTAAAAAAAAAAAAAAAAAAAAAAATCTCTGTCACCACTAACACGCAGTGTATGAATTGTCCTGACATAATGACCCTTTCAGGAATATGACACGTTATTCAGTATAGTTTGACTGTTTTTAGACGATTCTATGCGGTTTAAGAAGGATATTAGGAATCAAAAGGGTAAAGCCTATCCTAATTAACCCTCTAACTTCTAAAATGCCTTCTTAACTGAATACAACCGTCTAATGATAGCCCCCTCCCCCTCCCCCCAAAAAGAAGAAAAAAAAAAAAAAAAAAAAAAAAAGCAACGCAGCCTTGAATATTGAAAGGGCTAAAAACAGCAAGGGTGCAATTGTAACAGTTTATCAGCCAACATGAAAGTTGTAGGCAATATACAGTAGATGGCTAACAGGTATACAGCAACAGGTGGTAACTTTTTCAGATATAAGATCTGTTCTACCTGGAACAAACTTCTCTCAGAAGTTGTAAACAGCTCTTCAGTAGAGCTGTTATATAAGAGAGATACTATTTTGCACACACTGTAATGAGTGCACTTCACTACACAATCTCTCTTCTTCCACTTCGAGTATCTCCCCAGAATGGACCGTAAGGTCTTTGAGAAACAAATTATTCCTTGTAAATCCTTGTAACTAACTCTCGCTCACTCTATCACACACACTCTCTCTCTCCGTTCACGGGCTGATGATGTTGACACTTACATTATAGCATATTATCGTAGTTAATGGGAGCTCAGGTATGGTATGACAGGTTGATATCTGTAAGGTAGAATAAGTAATATGGCATTTGAAGTTATGGAAGTGGTGGTGGTAGTTGTGGTGTTAGTTAGTGGTGGTGGTAGTTGTGGTGTTAGTTAGTGGTGGTGGTAGTTGTGGTGTTAAAGAGTGGTGGTAATAGTTGTGGTATTTGATAATGGGGATAGTATTTATGGTATTAGATAAAGGTGATGGCAGTAGTGGTAATGGGCAATGGAGATGGTATGTATGGTATTAGAGAGTGGTTGTGGTAGTTAAGGCATTATATATTTGAAAGTAGTAGTACAATAATAGGTAGTAGAGGGAGGGGGGGGGGTGCTTTTGTGGTGTGGTAGGTCAGGTTAGGGAGGTGGTTGATATTTGTATGGTAGAGCAGGCGATGGCAGGTAGCGGTAGTAGGTATGGTAGTGGGTGGTAGGAATGGTAGTATTTATACCATGGGCTATCAGAATTGTTATTAACACTTTCAAGGCACGAAGAAGCCTTCCTTCCTTTTTATCTGGCTATTAGTAGACGATTATATTCAGATTAGGAATGAAATGTGGGAGTCAGAGGGATAATAGACAGTTTCTTTTTATCCCTTTAATTCCTAGAGGGCCTTCTAAAACGGAATGAACTTGTCTAATGATAGCCAGAATTTACTGTTAACACGCGTCATAATCTTCAAGGGGTTAAGTACAGAGGGAGGCACTTATAATATCCTGTAGTGGGAACTGGTAATTAAAGTATATGGATAGTGTAGGATGCTAATCGTGATATGGAAGAAATCATGGTGGATAGAGAAGTACTATTAATTTTTGTTCTATTCAAGTGAACTCTGGGGGTAAACGACCTTCCTTTCAAGGCCAATGGGGCCATAGAGGTGCCCAGCTGGTTTGAAGGGTAGGGGTGGGTGGGGAGGGGAGGAGCTGGGACACATTGGGAGGAGGCTGGAGAGTTTGTGGAATGGGAATGTGTGAGTGGCATAAGATGAGGAAGTTGAGATAACGAGGTGAATGGGCATGGGTTGGAGGGAGAAGTTGAGGACATTATTGGATAAGGAGGAGAAGATTGGGAGTTGGATCTTGAAGGGATAGGATGGGTGGATAGGGAGGGCAATTCATGGTAAGGGTAGGGGTAATTTGGGTTTTGCAGGGGTAAGGGTGGCAACGTAGGGAGAAAATATGGGAAGTTTAGGTGATACAGGGATAATGAGAAACTGGGATGGGTTGCGTACATTTGGGGCAGGGGATAGGAATCGGGATAACTGAGGGCAACAGTGTGGGGTTGGACTGGGAAGTAAGGGGCAATAGAACATTCCCTGACATTTATTAGATACAATATAGTGAGGTAAAAACAAATGCAGTCAAATGAATGGGACGGAGGAAATAAAGGGCAATGGCGACGAATTAGAAAAATAGGGGAAGTTAATAAAGCCTTGGAAAATAGCTCTCTGGGGACAGACGGAGAAAATGAGGACAATTGGGATGGGGAATTTAGGAACAAATGGTGTAGGATAGACGTTAGGTAGAGCTTTAATTAAGGGGAGGTTTTTAGTTCGTTCCCTAGAATTCCATCATGCTTAAAATTACACCTCCTAGACCCCCTTTCAAGATAAATTTGTACATTTTTCGGTAGAAAAATTTCCCGGCCAATGGCCGGTTCCTCTTAAATTACAGGCTCGCTATCGCTCGCCAGGATAAAATCGACACCTAAATGGCACGAAAAGTTTTAAAATTGACAGAAATGGGGCAAAAGTTCTTAAAATCACCAAACTAATGGGGCGAACGTCTTAAAATCTCAAAAACAATGGGGCTAAACATGAGGGAGAAAGGGATCCAGAAAACAATCCCTCAAGTGGAAATCTCCCCTTAAGAGCATGGTGGCAATGAGAAGGGTTGACAAAGGTGTGGGTAACATTAGACACATTGGAGATATTAGATTACCACAGATTTGAGAGAGTAAACATTGGCATAAAAGTTGAGATAATTAGAAGAGATACTGTAGGTTGGAGAAAATTGAAAATGAATACACTCGTGAGAATATTATATAAGTTACACCAATTTGAAATTTTGAACCTTTAAATCCAAGTTCTGAAGCATCTGAGAAAATATTGTCTCGTTTGCATTCGACACTGATGTAAATGGGTGCGTCGCCATTTAGGCTTTTGGCTGTACATTCAACAATATTAATAAGAATAAGTTGTGGAATTGTTGAGCGATAATTCAGTGCATATATTAGGCTAGATAGATTGGGGACGATTATGATTTAGTAAATGTACAATAGGTAGTTTGAGATAATAAGGCAAGGTATTGAGGGCCTCAGTACAAAAGGTTAGATAAATTATGAGATTATTGTTGGAAACTGGCAACAGGTGGAGGGGATGAATACATTAGTTGAGGGCTTAAGGGGAGGTATTTAGTTTGTTCCCTAGACCTCCATCAAGCTAAAAATTACACCCCCTTGAGTCCCTTTCAAGATAAATTTGTACATTTTTTGGTAGAAAAATGTCCTCTTAAATTACAGGTTCGCTATCGCTCGCCAGGATAAAATCGACACCTGAATTGCACGAAAGGTCTTAATATGGGGTGAAAGTTCTTAAAATCGCTAAACTAATGGGGCAACCGTTTTATAATATCAAAAGCAATGGGGCTAAACATGAGGGAGAAAGGGGTCAAGAAAAAAATCCCTCAAGTGGAGATCTCCCCTTAAGGGGGGTCACCTGCTTTTTTTTGTTTTATCTCTCTCTCCATTTCTCTCTTTCCCTGGCTTGTATCCATTCGGCCCTATTCAGCCAACTGTTATAAAACGTTTATCCCCATCCAGGTGTTGAGTTCTTCCATGGCGAGCGATAGCGAGCCAGCATTGTATGGAGAAATCCAGCTTCGCCGGAGACACTTTTCTATCGAAAAATGTACAAATTTAGCTTGCTGTCAAAACAAAAATATATATATGCTGGCTTGCTACCGCTCGCCAGAAAAATATTGACACCTGGATGGGGGTAAACGTCTTAAAACAGTAGGCTGAATGAGAATGGATACAAGCCAAATAGAGAGGGAGAGAAAGAGAACAAAAGCGAGGTGGGCTCCCTTAAGAAGAATAAGAATTAGTGAAGAAAATAGGGTGGCTATGGTGTGGCGTGAGTGGATGGCGTGTGCAAGATAGTGTGGCCAGTATGTTTTGGGTAATTAGTTTGGGGTTAATTATTTTTGAAGTGGTGTATGGTCGGTTCAATATCCAAATACGACCACACAAAGCTCAGTGCGATTAACCCTTTCAATTAGACGACGCCAGTGATTGCTTTATTATGATCATTTACAAATTATCTGATTCAAGTTCAAAAGGAATTGTTCTCAGGTTAGTAATTGTGAAGGTCCTTAATCCTAGATAGCTGAATGAAGTCAATCTGGTTGTAGCAATATTAAAGTTAAAGAAAACCGCCACGTAATTGAAGGAGTTTAACCTATTGTTTTACAAGTCAGTACAACATGGTCTACAAATGATGCAGAACAATTGACAATTAAGTTTGATTTTTTTTTTTTTTTTTTATTATTATTTTTTTTTTACCAGACGCCGTAATTATCGAGAAGGGGTGGCCATGAATCTTAGGCGTTTGTCACGAATCGTGAGGTCAAGTTCCTCGGGCTTGACATCTATCAATAACATTTTGACAGTGAGGGCTCGATCCGCCGACCCTTTGATCAGCAGAAACAAAAATACAGTCACTATTAGGCAGACAGAGTGAAAATAGGGGTGGTAAAATATAGGTTCATGCAATATATATATACAGTATAATACCATATATACTGTATATATATATATATATATATATATATATATATATATATATATATATATATATATATATATATATATATATATATACCTGTATATACAGTATATATATAAATAGATTTATGGATAGATAGATAAAGATATTAATAAACCTAGAGATAAGGAAAATAAGAAGAGCAATGGAGGGAAGGAAGGAAGAGGGGAGGGTCAGCGAGGTACACAAAGGTTGAGAAACTGAAATAGGGAGGAAAGGTCAAGGAGAGAGAGAGAGAGAGAGAGAGAGAGAGAGAGAGAGAGAGAGAGAGAGAGAGAGAGAGAGAGAGAGAGAGAGAGAGAGTTACAAGTTACAATAGTTAGTATCTCAGAGACCTCGCGGTCCATTTCGGGGAGATACTCGAAGTGGAAGAAGAGAGATTGCTTAGTGCACTACATTCATTATAGAGTGTGCAAAATACTATCTAACTTCTTGAACTGTTCTACTGAAGGACTGTTTACAACTTCTGAGGGAAGTTTGTTCGAGGTAGAACAGATTTTATATGTGAACAAGTTTCCACAAATTCTAGTGATGAACCTTTTCATTTCTAAATTCCAGTTGTGTTGTATTCATATTGAGGCTAAACATTATGCTATAATCCACATTGTCAAACCCATTGAATACTTCACAAACTTTAATGAGCTGACCTTGTAATCTACGTGTTTCCAACGCAAAGAGATCAAGAGCCCTCAACTGGTCCTCATAGCTCAGTCTTCTAATCGATGGAATAAGAATTCTAGCCCTAGCTTGTACTCTTTCCAGGCGGTCCATATCTTTCTTGAGTGCTGGAGAGCAGAATTGAGCAGCATACTCCAGGAGGGGCCGTATCAAAGCGTTTATTTACTTATTTACTTGTGCCTATACTTACTGTACTGTACATTGCCTCTTAAGGGGAGGTATTTAGTTTGTTCCCTAGACCTCCATCAAGCTTAAAATTACACCCCCTTGAGTCCCTTTCACGATAAATTTGTACATTTTTCGGTAGAAAAATGTCCCGGCCGAAGGCCGCTTCCTCTTAAATTACAGGCTCGCTATCGCTCGCCAGGATAAAATAGACACCTGAATAGCATGAAAGGTCTTAATATGGGGTGAAAGTTCTTAAAATTGCTAAACTAATGGGGGCAAACGTTTTATAGTATCAAAAGCAATGGGGCTAAAAAATGAGTGAGAAAGGGGTCAAGAAAAAAATCCCTCAAGTGGAGATCTCCCCTTAAGATAGCCCAATAAGTTCTGACCTTTCTTCTCTACTTCAATGCACTGCTTGGAGATAGGTCACTGTTAATCAGAACACCCAAATCCTTTTCCAAGTTAGTCACTTCCAATAGGGCATTCCCAATAGTGAAATAGCCTGACATGGACTTTGCTTGGCTGATATGTATCACCTTGCAATTTTCCAAGTTTAGAGGCATCTGCTATGCCTCAGACCATTCCACCAGTCTACTAAGGTCCATTTTGAGCTGTTCAACCCCTTTAGGGTCCTCCACATTCACTACATACTAAATGTCATCTGCAAACTTGGAAATCACACTCAACAGGCTAATATCGATATCTTTGATGTATGTGATACACAGAAGTGGGCCAAGGACAGATCCCTGTGGAACTACAGAAGTGACTGGAGTCCACTCAGAAGAAACACCTCTGATTATCAGTTATTGTTGTCTACCTGTTAACCAACTTTCTGTCCAATTTGTGACCTCTGTATTGATACCTTGTGCACTCACTTTTGACATTAGCCTGCAATGAGGCACTTTGATATATATGTATTAATTTTAATTGAGGGCTTTGTATTGAGTTTGCCTTTTTCGAGCAATATATCTTTAGTTTGTCCTCCAACACTAACCCCCTCCTCCCGCCACCCCAGACCCCTTTAACCCCTTCAGCATGATCACGTACATTTATTCATATTCTGGTTATTTTTGGGCGATTTGCGTTAGCTTGTAATCTACCTCTAGGACTCAAAGGGGTAAATAAGACCTCGATAAACCCTCTGAATAACATAGGTCCTTCTTGAACTGCATAAAATCGACTAATTTTAGCCAGAATCAAAGGTAAAAATACGTCATGGTGCTGAAGGGGTTAATGCAACCCAGATCCACTTCAAGCTTGATCGTATATTTTTCGGTAGAAAACTGTTCTGGCTGAAAGCTTGTCTCTCCCAAACTGCATGTTCGCTATAGCTCACCCATAAAAATTCAACACCTAAATGGAGTGAAACGTCTGAAATTCTACAAACTAATGGAATGAAACATGAAGGATCACACCCAATAGGGCTAAGCTGTTCTACCAAAGAAATACTTTAAATTTCAGGGGGAAGTTTTTCCAGGTAGAACAGAGTATTATGAGAAAAAGTTTCCGCATATATCATTGGCAAACATCTTCACCTCCAACTTCCAGCCACGGTTGCTTGTTTTATTATGTTGATGCTAAACATTTCTTGGAATTTTCTTTTTTTCAATACATTTATTAAAAAAAAACCCACTTAGACACTGTTAACTCCTTGAGCATTTAATGAGCCATTTTAACATTTTATTTTGGCTATCATTAGATGATTTTAAGCAGTTTAGGAATGATCTCTAAGTATAAAAAGGTTAACATGTATCACAATTAACCTTCAAACTCCCATATTTTTTCATAAAATACATGCAATCTTATTTAAAAAAAAAAATGTGTTCTCGAATATTGAAAGGGTTAATGACAGCTCTATTATAAAAACAAGTAACTTATAGATTCTTTCGCTAGTTAACAGTTTGATTTAGAATATGCTTGACAGGCAATAATCACCTTGTACTTTCCAAGTGTACATAGTGGTCTGAGACATACACTCCGTCTTTGTGCTCACATTCACTACACATTTAATGTCATCAGCACAATAGGAGATGATACCCATTAACAATAGGGTATAATAAAGAGCCGTTTATCAAGGACATAATCTCATTTATCAATTTCACTCCCAACGCAAAACACTTCTCAATTAAATCAATGGAAATTTAAAGATAACAGTTGTCCTGCAGAGGAAAGGGGTCACGACATTGACTTAGTGACGAATATGACATGGTGATGAATATAACTTGGTGATGAATATAACTTGGTGATGAATATGACTTGGTGATGAATATAACTTGGTGATTAATGTGATTTGGTGATGAATATAACTTGGTGATGAATATGACTTGGTGATGAATATAACTTGGTGATGAATGTGATTTGGTGATGAATATAACTTGGTGATGAATATGACTTGGTGATGAATATAACTTGGTGATGAATATGACTTGGTGATGAATATGACTTGGTGATGAATATGACATGGTGATGAATGTGATTTGGTGATGAATATAACTTGGTGATGAATGTGACTTGGTGATGAATATAACTTGGTGATGAATGTGATTTGGTGATGAATATAACTTGGTGATGAATGTGATTTGGTGATGAATATAACTTGGTGATGAATATGACTTGGTGATGAATATGACTTGGTGACCAACATGAGTTGATGACGAAAATGACTTGGCGATGAATGTGATTTGGTGATGAATATGAATTGGTGACGAATATGATATGGTGATGTATATAATTTGGTGACCAACAAGAGTTGGTGACGAATATGACTTGGTGATGGATATTATTTAATGTCGAATTTGACTTGTGACGATTATGACTTGCTGACGAATATGACTTAGTGATGAATATGATTTGGTGACCAACATCAGATGGAGCTGAATATGAGTTGGTAACGAATAATTTTGGCGATGAATCTGAGTTGGTGTCGCGTAAATTGCTGACATATTATGAGTTGGGGACGAACAATAATGGTGGTGAAGATGAATTGGCGACGAACATTAATTGCTACCGAAAATATGTTGGTGATTTGGTGATAATATGAACTGGTATGTCAAAC
This sequence comes from Paralithodes platypus, assembly GCA_032716605.1. Taxonomy (NCBI): domain Eukaryota; kingdom Metazoa; phylum Arthropoda; class Malacostraca; order Decapoda; family Lithodidae; genus Paralithodes; species Paralithodes platypus. The sequence continues at coordinate 60,805,383 of CM064572.1, forward strand.
GTCAGTATGTGACGAAAATAATTGGTGACGAATATAAGATCTTTACGACTGTCTCCTACCAACTTTCCTCCTTAACTAATGCCGAGCTATTGCCGATACAAAGTTCAAAAGAAACCAAATTGTGTGCATTTTAAGAGAGCTTTTTAGGCTCAACCAGGAAAATATGTATTCAAACACTGTAAATGTAAATATATACTATAAACGTTCGGCTAAATAAACTGAAGAAATAAAATAAAATATAATCAAACAAAAGCTTCTTATATAAATACATGAACAAACACACGGAGCAGAATAAGAGGAGCTGTCCCACGGAGCGCATAGGCGAGAGGGGACCCAAGGAGCAGCGGGCCATATACCAGACACGGAGCAGGAATCCCAGGCCAATTTTCTGGTCCTCCTAATAGCCACGCCAAACATCCTAAATATCCTGTTGCACGGAATTCTTGGCAGGCCTAGGAGTGGGGGTGGGGGTGAGGGCACTTAGGGGTGGGAAGTAGGAGTGGGGGTGGGGCGTGGGGGTGGAGTCACTTAGGGGTGGGAGGTAGGGGGGGGGGTGGGACGTGTGGGTGGGGGCACTTAGGGGTGGGACGTGGGGGTGGGACGTACGAGTAGGGGTGGGGCGTGGGGGTGGGGGCACGTAGGGGTGGAGAAGCGTAGGGGGAGAAGGGAAGCAAAAGGGGCGTGGTGGGAGGATGGGGTGAGGTAGGGTGAGGTGGTGGGTGTGGTAAGATAAGGTAAGGGGGCATGGGTTTGATATAGTGATATAGGGTGATGGGTGTGATCAACAGATACATGACCAAGTCAACCACAGTGGTTATATAATAATGTATAATGCCAATTACACGAGGCCACTGAACTTTCCGACCGATAGAACTTGTAGGATGAAGATGGGAGTGACAGGTCGGTATGGAAGTATAGGGTAGGCTGTAAGGGGAGGAGGGGGGATGTAATGTGGGGCTTGGCTTAGATTATTCCAATGAGGGGGTGGGGTGAGTAGGGAGTGATTGGGGAGATGAGGGAGTGATCAGGGAAATGTAGGGGTGATGGGGGAGGTAAGGGAGTAAAGGGAGAGGCGAGGAAGTTACTTGGGAGGGGTGACGGGAGAAATGAGGGGGGTGATGAGGGAGGGGTGACTGGGGAGGTGAGGGGTGACAAGCTGGTATGGAAATGTAGGGTTGAGGGGGAGGTTGGGGAAGGCAGGGGGTAGTACACGTAATGTAGGGCTTGGGATAGATTCAATTCAATGAGGTATGGTAAGAATAGGAGGTGTAGGGGTAAGCTATCATCTGAGCTATATGAAGTAGATGGGGGCTCGATTAGGCAGGGTTAATCAGACACAAATATGGGCTACGGGCAGAACAAAATCAGAAAGTGTGCTGTGAGGAGCATTAGTAATAATAATAATAATAAAAAAAAAAAAAAAAAAAAAAAATCTTAGTTAAGGGGACATGGCCCGGTTTTCTGGACCCCTTTCTCCCATGTTTAGCCCCATTAGTATTCAGATGTCAAGATGTTTGCCCCACTAGTTAGTCGATTTTAAGACCTTTCGCCCCATTTCTTCGTCAATATTTAGACCGTTCGTGCTATTTAGGTGTCGATATTTTCCCTGGCGAACGATAGTGAGCCTGTAATGTTGGAAGAATCGGCCTTCGGCCGGGACATTTTTCTACCGAAAAAAGTACAAATTAATCTAGAAGGGGGATCTAATGGATGTTGTTTTAAATTTGATGGAGGTCTAGGGAGGAAACTAGAAAAATAATGAATACATGCAAAAATCGCCCAAAAAGTGAACCATCCCTTAAGGGGAGGTATTTAGTTTGTTCCCTACGTTTTCATCAAGCTTAAAATTACACCCCCTAGACCACCTTTCAAGATAAATTTGTACATTTTTCGGTAGAAAAATTTCCCGACCGGAGGCCGGTTGCTCCTAAATTACAGGCTCGCTCTCGCTCGCCAGGAAAAAATCGGCACCTTAATGGCACGAAAGGTCTTAAAATTGACAGAAATGGAGCAAAATGTCTTAAAATGTCCAAACTACTAGGGCTAACGTCTTAAAATCTCAAAAGCAATGGGGCTACACATGAGGGAGAAAGGGGTCCAGAAAAAAATCCCTCGAGTGGAAATCTCCCCTTAAGTATAGTGTGCTCCAACATACTGACATTTAGGGGAGGTGGTTGCTGAGCGGTCATAATTACTGATTACTAGATCGCAGATTAGAATATCAATACAACTAAGGGAGATTTTGTATTTTACCATAAGCCAATCACGAGATACCGCATGCACCATTGTTGCAAACGATGTACTAAAATACTGCATATGCATCCCCCCTGCACCCCCTACCCCAAAAATACTGCATATGCATCCCCCCTGCACCACCTACCCCAAAAATACTGCATATGCATTCCCCCTGCACCACCTACCCCAAAAATACTGCATATGCATTCCCCCTGCACCACCTACCCCAAAAATACTGCATATGCATCTCCCCTGCACCACCTACCCCCAAAATACTGCATATGCATCTCCCCTGCACCACCTACCCCAAAAATACTGCATATGCATCTCCCCTGCACCACCTACCCCCAAAATACTGCATATGCATCTCCCCTGCACCACCTACCCCCAAAATACTGCATATGCATCCCCCCTGCACCACCTACCCCAAAAATACTGCATATGCATCCCCCCTGCACCACCTACCCCAAAAATACTGCATATGCATTCCCCCTGCACCACCTACCCCAAAAATACTGCATATGCATCCCCCCTGCACCACCTACCCCAAAAATACTGCATATGCATTCCCCCTGCACCACCTACCCCCAAAATACTGCATATGCATCCCCCCTGCACCACCTACCCCAAAAATACTGCATATGCATCCCCCCTGCACCACCTACCCCAAAAATACTGCATATGCATCCCCCCTGCACCACCTACCCCAAAAACGAAAAACAATAATAATAAATATATTATACAAAATACAATAAAATACAAATAGGCCAGCAATCTTGACCATTAATATCTTGTAAGTAACTAAGCGCTAGAGCAAAAAGGCAGTCCATATCTTGGCTACCTCTATTTCCTGGTTGATTCTTCGCAAATAGTAGAAGTATCAGCTCGATTTGTCTAGTCTGTTCGAGTTGTAAAAGGATGGTGGTCACGATTTCTGGGTTAATTGTAGTGATTAGATTATATATCGAGTATAGTCAAAACTGGTATCTATTAAGGGGGGATGGGCCGGTTTTCTGGACCACTTTCTCCCTCATCTTTAGCCCCATTAGTTTGCAGATGTTAAGATGCTTGCCCCATTAATTTGTCGATTTTAAGACCTTTCGCCCCATTTCGTCGTCAATATTTAGACCGTTCGTGCTATTTAGGTGTCGATTCTTTCCCTGGCGAACGATAGTGAGCCTGTAATGTTGGAAGAACCGGCCTTCGGCCGGGAAATTTGTCTACCGAAAAATGTACAAATTAATCTAGAAGGGGGATCTAATGAATGTGTGTTTTTTTTTTTAATTTGATGGAGGTCTAGGGAGGAAACTAGAAAAATAATGAATACATGCAAAAATCGCCCAAAAAGTGAACCATCCCCCCTTAAATGTTAATGGCTGCAGTGCCAAGAGTCATCTGTTGGCCTGTATATTTACTTCAAAATTATCTAGTCACAGGATATTAAACGTCATAGTCCTGCGATAGAAATAATGCATACACATTCACAATAGAACATAATATTTTAGAGAAAGCTAAGAACACATTTGAATAAGTAATCTACAATGGAAATAATATGTAGAAAATACGTCCACATAATCAAGGAACAGAGACATATACAAAAATAAATAGAAAAATGCTTAGACAAATAAACATGAATGAATATGAATACGAAAAAAGAATGAGAGCTACGAATCAATAAGTGGTAGCATAAACATGAATGAATATGAATATGAAACAGAATGAGAGCTACGAATCAATATGAAACAGTATGAGAGCTACGAATCAATAAGTGGTAGCATAAACATGAATGAATATGAATATGAAACAGAATGAGAGCTACGAATCAATAAGTGGTAGCATAAACATGAATGAATATGAATATGAAACAGAATGAGAGCTACGAATCAATAAGTGGTAGCATAAACATGAATGAATATGAATATGAAACAAAATGAGAGCTACGAATCAATAAGTGGTAGCATAAACAAAATGAGAGCTACGAATCAATATGAAAAAGAATGAGAGCTACGAATCAATATGAAAAAGAATGAGAGCTACGAATCAATAAGTGGTACCATAAAGTAAGGGACAAGAACCAAGGTGGCGGTACAAGGAAGAACTGAGGGGGAGGATGTGAGGAGTTCCAGGTGTGTTGTGAACCCGTACTTAGTGAGCCAAACACACTCATTATCGGGGTTGTGTACCAGTGGAGGCTAGGGGGGCGTTGCAGGGGTTGACGGGGGGAATTGATGGTTGATGGAGGGGGGTGGGGGTTGAAGGGGGTGACGAGGGGAGGTGATGGGGTTAATTTGAAGGGGTGACGGAGGGGGGTGGGGGTTGAAGGGGGTGACGAGGGGAGATGATGGGTGATGGGGTTAATTTGAAGGGGTGACGGAGGGGGGTGGGGGTTGAAGGGGGTGACGAGGGGAGATGATGGGTGATGGGGTTAATTTGAGGGGGTGACGGAGGGGAGGAGTTGGGGTGAGCTGTGGCTAGAGAGGTTTTGGAGCCGAAGGGGTGCGGGGGAGTATAGTGGTTGACGTGGTGGGTGAAAGGCTGATCGGGGGGAGGAGGGGGGAGACGGGTGTGGGATAACTAGAGAATTCTGGGACTTGGTGGGGTGACGAGGTAGTCCTAAGGCCGGTTCCTTTTACAATTACAGGCTCGCTATCGCTCGCCAGGAAAAAAATTGACACCTAAATGGCACGATAGGTCTTAAAAATGTATAACGAAATGGGCCGAAAGGTCTTTAAATCACCAACCAAATGGGCCGAACGTCTAAAAATCTAAAACAATAATGGGACTAAACACGAGGGAGAAAGTGGACCAGAAAAAACAACCGTCTCCCCTTCATTATAACAATATATGGGTCTGTACTCACCAAACTCTTCACTATGACCCTCTCAGTGTCAAGGAGTCCAAGGAATTAGGCATCTGTTGAAAAGAAAACAATGATTTAGAATGTAAAATAATAAAGTATAAATGTTAAGCGAGAAGTTGAACATGCAACGACACCCACATCATCCCCGACAGCAGATAGAGGGATAGAAGCCAAAAGATGATAGTTTGGAAATAAGTAATTTGTGCCAGACTCTATCAAAGGCTTTTAATATGTCTAGCGCAATAGAAAAAGTCTCACCGAAGTCCCGAATGAAGGATGACTAAGAATTAGTAAGGTAGAAAAGGATATCACCAGTGGAGCGGCCTTTAAGGAAGCCATACTGGTGATCTGAAAGAAGATTAAGGGATGTCGGATACTTAAGACATTTTGAATTAAGAATAGATTTAAAACTTTAGAAATACAAGATGTGAGGACAATTGGACGATAGTTGGAGGGTTGAGAGCGGTCACACTTTTTTGGGACAGGTTGAATTAGAGCAAACTTCCAGCAAGAAGGCACGGTGTTTGATGAAAGACAGAGGCGGAAGAGTTTACCTAGACAAGGAGTCAGCACAGAAGCACAGTTTTTGAGTAGAACAGAAGGGACACCATCTGGTCCTTACGCCTTGTTAGTATAAGCACAGTGAGGGCAGAAAGTACATCCTTGGAAGATATTAGGATACTATGCATAAGTAAGATAGAGGGGGATGGAGAGGGAGGAATAGCACCGGAATCATCCAAAGTTGAGTTTATAGCGAAAGTTTGAGCAAAGAGTTCAGCTTTGTCAGAGGTAAAAGTGATGGTTGTGCCATCTGAGCGGAAAAGAGGAGGGAAAGACTAAGGGATGAGGGGGTGATGAGAAGGAAGTTGTTATGGATATGGGGATATGGGGAATAGGATTAGGGAGGTCAGTGGGCTGGGGAGAAGTGTTGTGGGAATGATGAGGGATGGGATGAGGGAAAGCAGGGAGGAAGAGAATGGAATGAAAGGGATGGGTAGTCAGGATGATTGGGGAGGTGGGGGATAAGGAATAGATAGATGGAAGGATATAGCATGGGGTGAAGTGACCAGGGGGAGGGGGAAGGATAGGATGGGAGAATTGAAGGGAAGACAGGGGTAGGGGATCAGGGGAGGGTTATTAACTTATTATTACAACCAACTGGAACCGCCACCACTTAAATCCACGCAACACGAATTTAATTTTTGACGAGCGTGAATAATGAGCGAGAGAATAAAAAATATGTTAAGCGCTATAGGCACGGGGTTATAATTAATGTCTTAGTCTGGATCCCACCGCTGTATTATGCCTATCATATCAGCTATTATGGAGAGAAAGAGAGAGAGAGAGAGAGAGAGAGAGAGAGAGAGAGTCAATTTCATCGTAATCTTTAAGCCTTTCTCTCCAATTCTGAATGCCTAATTATTGCAAAATGATCCCAAAACTCTGATTTTTTTTTTTTTTTTTTTTTTTTTTTTTCTATATTCCAACTTACTTCCTCTCGGGCATAGGCTGAGAGCCTTAACATTCACCGCTTTACAATGAACAGTGAAGCCCGTGAGGTCTTGTTCCAGTCTAGGGAGTGAGACATGTGAAGCACGTAGAGCACAACGAGCACCTGCCATCTTGCCTTCACATGAGGCACGGTGCTCACTCATGGCCCGAAACGACCCCATCTCTGAAACCACCTCGCTCCCGTGCTTCACTGTCTGAACCCCTACACTCGGACTCTCACACTTACACACACACAACGCCACCTGTTGAGCAGATAACTCACCAGGCATTGCACCCCTATAGCATATTTTGAATATGGGAATATTCATACAGTGCTATTTAATCAGGGAACAATGAGGGTATTTTATTGACGTTTCGGTGGGCTTGTGGTAATGCACTGATACTAGGTACAGCACAAATTCCATCCCAATAATATCTTCCCATTGATACATCGGGATTTGAACCCGGGACCTTTGGATTACCAGGCCAGTGGCAAGACCGCTCCACCACACCTCCCCTGCATTCTAATTACGCAACACCGACTCTCTCTCTCTCTCTCTCTTGTTTTTTTTTTTCTCTCTCTCTCTCTCGATTAATACACATATAAAATACAAATACTTCGAGAGGGTAAGTAACAGCATTCGTTTTCACCCAAGAAAAGGCGTTGGAAAGGCCAACTAATAGAACGTTTCACAATAATGATAATAGACAACTGTTTCATTGGTTACCTAGTTCTCAATCCGTAACAACGGCGTGAAATTAATTGGCAATAGGGTAAATTGGATATTGCGTAATATGATTTCACTTGGAGCGTGTTCAATGGATGGAATACATTACCTATAAAGATGGCGCAGAATAATGTATTAGTAACATTTACAAAAGAATCTCAACATATACTGTATGTTGAGAGCATCAACATTGTGTATAAAACATCTTACTATCAAAGGAAACAGTGATAAATGATAAGAACAGGAAATATGTGGGATACTCACACAAACACAATTACACATATATTGTATGTGTGTTTATATACTATACCGGCATATATATATATATATATATATATATATATATATATATATATATATATATATATATATATATATATATATATATATATATATAATATATATATATATATATATATATATATATATATATATATATATATATATATATATATATATATATATATATATATATTGATCGTGACAAATATCTACAGACTAGTTCCATTGTCCAAAAGGGCTGCACGTTGATAATAAACTTTATGGGGTTCACATACCCTCGCGTCTATACTTTATGGGGTTCACATACCCTCGTCTATACTTTATGGGGTTCACATACCCTCGTCTATACTTTATGGGGTTCACATACCCTCGTCTATACTTTATGGGGTTCACATACCCTCGTCTATACTTTATGGGGTTCACATACCCTCGTCTATACTTTATGGGGTTCACATACCCTCGTCTATACTTTATGGGGTTCACATACCCTCGTCTATACATACTTTTCTGCTAAGAATTTTATGAAAGGTGTGATGGAGTGGTCTTGCTACTGGAATGGTAACCTAAAGGTCCTGTGTTTGAGTCCCGATGTGGCAATAGGAACATATTATTTGGATGGTATTTGTGCTCTACTTAGTGTCCGTCAGTCATGATAAAGCCCACAGACACGCCATAAAGAATACCCTCGCGGTTTCCAATAAATTAGCATTGTATGAATATTCCCTTTTTCAAATTATGATATGGGGGCAGTGCCTAGTGAGTAAACAGCTCGATAGGTGGCGTATGAGAGAGAGAGAGAGAGAGAGAGAGAGAGAGAGAGAGAGAGAGAGAGAGAGAGAGAGAGAGAGAGAGAGAGAGCGAGGGTTCGATCCTGTGCAATGGGACAGTGGGGTAGTGGCGATGCAACTTGAAGGAGTCAGACCTTGTACTGGGTCATGGGGAGACAACTGGTCGTCGTAGGTCTACAAAGGTAAGACCACAAACAAGTCGGTTGCAACACTCCAATATCTTCCTCTCAGATTGGAACAAGGCCTCCTGGCTTCACCGTGTTGAGCCTACAGGCCTCAAGGCTATGTCCGGAGGTAGAAGTTGGAATATACAGTATATACAGTATATACTGTGTATATATATATACCGGGTATATATATATATATATATATATATATATATATATATATACTGTATATATAATAATAATAAAAACAAAATGCTACAGAATAAGGACCTTGTCCAAGATTGTTCGTCCATTGTGTCCTTATTTGTATATCAGTAGTACTGTATAAAATGATCTAGAATAAAGACCAGCAGCTCACTCTCACTCTCTCACTCTCTCTCTCTCTCACACACACACACACAGTCACCACCACAACCCTTTCCCTTCCCTGCCGAACATTAATTCCATTCGTAACGCGCCAATAATTTATCAATCACCCAGGGGCCGCGGGATCAGGGAGTTGCAGGGGGGGGGGGGGAGAGAGTCGGTGACAGCTTAATTAAAAGGAAGGCTGTCTGGATGGAAGAGGGAAGGTTTTACTCTTACTTTATGTTTTTTCTCGAGAGGCCGACAAAAAGGGAGGATTCGGTGTGTGTGTGTCTGTGTGTGTGTGTGTGTGAGAGAGAGAGAGAGAGAGAGAGTGTATGTGTGTGTGTGTGTGTGTGTGTGTGTGTGTGTTGGAACGGTATGAATAACAATATCCCCAAAGTGACTACCTGATCTCACTGAAACACGTTATCTCCTAGTATTTACAGCCATCACTGGTCTGGCAGCCTATGAGGTACAGATTGTACATACTTATACTCAAATACTTTTGTTACTTCAATTAAGGGGAGGTATTTAGTTTCTTCCCTAGAACTCCATCAAGCTTAAGATTACACCCCCTTGAGTCCCTTTCAAGATAAATTTGTACATTTTTCGGTAGAAAAATGTCCCGGCTGAAAGCCGGTTCCTCTTAAATTACAGGCTCGCTATCGCTCGCCAGGATAAAAATCGATCCCTAAATGGCACGAAAGGTCTTAAAATTGACAGAAATGGGTCGAAAGTTCTTAAAATCGTCAAAATAATGGGGCGAACGTCTTAAAACTAGAAAAGCAATGGGGCTAAACATGAGGGAGAAAGGAGTCCAGACAAAAATCCCTCAAGTGGAAATCTCCCCTTAAGTTAGTTTCAGTCTAGTACACGATACCAAATCAACAAATATACCAGCAACATGTTGACCATCGCAAACTGACTACACAAACCTTATGTGTGATACCCCCTTAAGGGGAGGTATTTAGTTTATTCCCTAGACCTCCATCAAGCTTAAAATTAAACCTCCTTGACCCCCTTTCAAGATAAATTTGTAAATTTTTCGGTAGAAAAATGTCCCGGCCGAAGGCGGGTTCCTCTTAAATTACAGGCTCGCTATCGCTCGCCAGGAAAAAATCGACACCTAAGTGGTACGAAAGGTCTTAAAATTGACAGAAATGGGGCGAATGTTCTTAAAATCGACAAACTATGGGGCGAACATCTTAAAAACTCAAAAGCAATGGGCTAAACATGAGGGAGAAAGAGGTCAAAAAAAAATAATCCCTCAAGTGGAAATCTCCCCACAAGCGGTGTCGAACAGAAAATGAGATCGTTGAAAAATAGAAAAATAAAAAAAAAAAAAAATAAAAAATAAACAAAGCAAAACAAAAAGAACACTAATAGTGGAAAATGCTGGATTACATGGAAAGTGGTCGAACATGGTTATAACACGTCAAGGTCAAACAGGAAAAAATGTAAGTCTCACCGCGAAATACAGTACTTTCCTCTCTTTTTATGCGTCTCCCAGTGCTCGCCAAACCCTAGACCGGCGCCAGACACCTAGACGGAGTGAGTGATTGATTGTAGCCAAATGCCATCCTCCAATTGCCATTTTACGCAGGCTGTAATCACATTCATCGCAAAAAAATAAATAAAATAAAAATATAAAAAAATAAAAAGTAAAAATAAAAAATAGTGTGTGAGAGAGAGAGAGAGAGAGAGAGAGAGAGAGAGAGAGAGAGAGAGAGAGAGAGAGAGAGAGAGAGAGAGAGAGAGCCAGGAGTTCTATGACCTCACTTGAGGTTTGAGGTTGACGTTCGTTCAGTTAGTTTGGTGATTTTGAGACCTTTCGCCTCATTTTTGTTATCAATAGTAAGACCTTTCGTGCCCTTTAGGTGTCGATTTTTTCCTGGCGAACGATAGCGAGCCTTTAATTTTAGAAGGAACCGGCCTTCGGCCACATTTTTCTACCGAAAAATTTACAAATTTATCTTGAAATGGGGACTAGGGGGTGTTTCTTCTAAGCTTGATGGAGGTCTAGCGAGGAAACTCAAAAATAAGCTAATACATAAATATATAGACTAAAAACTAAGCACTACCCCCTTAATAAGTTAAGGGGAGGTTTCTAGTCTGTTTCCTACTCCTCCAGCAATCTTAAAATTTCACCCCCTTGACCCCCTTTCAAGATAAATTTGTACATTTTTCGGTAGAAAAATGTCCCGGCTGAAAGCCGGTTCCTCTTAAATTACAGGCTCGCTATCGCTCGCCAGGATAAAATCGACACCTAAATAGCACGAAAGGTCTTAAAATTGACAGAAATGGGTCGAAAGTTCTTAAAATCGTCAAAATAATGGGGCGAACGTCTTAAAATTAGAAAAGAAATGGGGCTAAACATGAGGGAGAAAGGAGTCCAGAAAAAAATCCCTCAAGTGGAAATCTCCCCTTAAGTATGTGGTATACTGTGCAGGTCGATGAACCAAGTCCTGAAAACACAGGAATCGGAACTCTCCAATAAAAGATGTCAAACTTTCAGCAAAATATACAAGAAGCGGCTATTAACCCCTTCAGTACCAGCGACGTCTGTTTGTATAGTAGGCTAGCTACATTTAGACGATTTTATGAAGCTTAGGAAGGACATGTGGTCGCTAAAAGGATTAATTGAGGTAGTCCGGTAGCGCTGTAATGGGTAGACGTCCTTCCTAAGCTGACTGAAATTGTCTAATAGTTTCCAGATTACTATGACGCCTTCTTCCCTTATGCAGTTTCTGAAGATCCCATGTTTTATACAGAGGGTTTATTAAAATCGTATTTACCCCTTTTGAGTCCTAAAAGTAGATCATAGGCTCCTGAAAATCGTCTAATGGTAACTTGAATATGATGAAAGTACGTCATGGTGCTGAAGGGGTTTATATGATGAAAGTACGTCATGGCTGCTGAAGGGGTTTGTATGATGAAAGTACGTCATGGCTGCTGAAGGGGTTTATATGATGAAAGTACGTCATGGCTGCTGAAGGGGTTTGTATGATGAAAGTACGTCATGGCTGCTGAAGGGGTTTATATGATGAAAGTACGTCATGGCTGCTGAAGGGGTTTATATGATGAAAGTACGTCATGGCTGCTGAAGGGGTTTGTATGATGAAAGTACGTCATGGCTGCTGAAGGGGTTTATATGATGAAAGTACGTCATGGCTGCTGGAGGGGTTTATATGATGAAAGTACGTCATGGCTGCTGAAGGGGTTTGTATGATGAAAGTACGTCATGGCTGCTGAAGGGGTTTGTATGATGAAAGTACGTCATGGCTGCTGAAGGGGTTTATATGATGAAAGTACGTCATGGCTGCTGAAGGGGTTTGTATGATGAAAGTACGTCATGGCTGCTGAAGGGGTTTGTATGATGAAAGTACGTCATGGCTGCTGAAGGGGTTTATATGATGAAAGTACGTCATGGCTGCTGAAGGGGTTTGTATGATGAAAGTACGTCATGCTGCTGAAGGGGTTTGTATGATGAAAGTACGTCATGGCTGCTGAAGGGGTTTAGTGATATGGGAACTCAATTAACAAAGGTAATCATATCAAAATAAAATCTCCACAACACAGAATGAAATTGTGTTGTCGAATATATTTGTAGCTGAATGTACAGTAGCGCTAATAAGTCATGTCCCAGATGTCATTACGTTTGGCTTGCTCTGTGCTGCATTATTGTCTGTCAGATGTTGAATAGGGTGGGTAAGTGTAGGAACATGTTTGTATATTTCACTCGATATGAAGAAATGAAGCTTAGATATTGCTGATACCAATTATTGAACGAGATATAATTGGTACCGAGACATCACTTATTAGCGTGACTGTACACTCGGATGCCATAGTCTCTAACCCACCCATAATAATTGGTGGACTCCCGTATGTTTTGCTGTATGCAGTTATAACTCTCTGGATTGAGTTTTAGATATTTTAGCTTTACAGTAAATAGTATATTATAGTTTTATAGTTGATGTATAGACACGTATAGTCATAAATTCGTGTCCAGGGATATATAATTCCATAAATAGAAGTAGGTGAAGTCCCCGAATATTTATGAGTGGGCTAGACTCTATGGTATCCGAGTGTACGGTCGCGCTAATAAGTCATGTCTCGGCACCAAGTATGTGTTGATCAATAATTGGTATCAGCAATATCTAACCTTCATCTCTTCATATCGAGTGAAATATACAAACATGTTCCTACACTTACCCACCCTATTCAACATCTGACAGACATTAATACAGCACAGAGCAAGCCAAACGTAATGACAGCTGGGACATGACTTATTAGCGCGACTGTACCTCTCTGCTGGTTCCGATTATCACCCTGGCCCATGGACTATACCCTGCTACAGATAGGTAGGCCAGAAATAGTCAACCCTAACCTCTGTAACTCAAAAAGGGCTAGAGGAAATGGGCTGTAAATTTCCACAGCTATTCCCTGGCTGACCCTTTCCAAATGGTCAACATATTTACCCTAGTCGTGTTTTGAGTTATAGGGGTTAAGGGGAGGTTTTTAGTTCGTTCCCTAGAATTCCATCAAGCTTAAAATTACACCCCCTAGACCCCCTTTCAAGATAAATGTGTACATTTTTCGGTAGAAAAATTTCCCGGCCAAAGGCCGGTTCCTCTTAAATTACAGGCTCGCTATCGCTCGCCAGGATAAAATCGACACCTAAATAGCACGAAAGGTCTTAACATTGACAGAAATGGGGCAAAGGTTCTTAGAATCACCAAACTAATGGGACGAACGTCTTAGAATATCAAAAGCAATGGGACTAAACATGAGATAGAAAGGGATCCAGAAAAAAATCCCTCAAGTGGAAATCTCCCCTTAATGTGCAAGACTTTTGGCCTTCTGACTTGGAATAGGGGATAGTTTGGTGATGTTGAGTAGGGGTGGGGAATGGATGGGGGCAGAGTTGACCATCCACCACCCGGAAGTAATAATACACGGTGTACTGTACTTAGGGCACTGTTACATGTGATGAAGTACTTCCTGCTCCCTCAAATAGAACCCCCCCCCCCTCTCATCATCTACACCGACCTCTTCTGCCACTGTCACTGTCCCACTGTCAGATCTTTTTTCGTTAAGCCTATTCCTTATTAATGAAAAACATATCGTCTGCAAGTAAATAAAAGCTGGAATGGAAATACTATAAAAATAGACCAACAATTAAAATCAAACTAAATACAACCGAGTCGTTATTTGTTTTCCTTTAACTATATGTCCTGAAATTAAGGTGGGTAATATTTAGTATACAAAGGTTCCTTGGCTCTTTTGCCACTCTGAAGAGAACAATGAAAAGCCTTCGCAGTTCCAAATGACTATAGCCAGACCTATTGAAGTCACGGAGTATAATTAAATAATTTTAATTATAAAAGACATATAAATCTGTCCTAGGTTAAAAGAAGGTCTGACAGCAGCATGGATAGAATATAAAAGTCGTCAACTGGTGGACGAGTTAAATATTATTGTTCTTCAGTCTGTAAACGTAACTTTTTCCTGTGTTTACGTCCTCACATGCTATATAATCAACACCCATAGAACACACACACACACACACACACACTTACACCACACACACTTACACCACACACACACACACACACACTTACACCACACACACATGCACTTACACCACCCACACACACACACACTCTCTCTTACACACACACACACACACACACACATACACCACACACACACACACATATACACATACACACACACACAAATACACACACACACTCTCTCGCTTTCACTCTCTCCATTATTGACTCTTCACTTTTTGCCAAGGAGGGTGACGGTGTGGTGTGTGTGTAGTGTTGGTAGTAGGTAGGCCTCCCAGTATTGACACAGGCCCTCTCTGTTTGCAAATGTTTTCTCGCAAGAATTAGGGAGAGGCATTCCTGGCGTAGGCCTTGCTTCTCGTCGTCGTCGTTGTCGTGGAGGGTTTTCTAAGGGGGTTGGAGAGATGGATGCTGCCTCGAGACGGAAGGTATGAGCGTTGAGGGATGAGGTGAAGTTCAATTTAAAGGAGCATAGCAAATATAGATATAAGGATAAGAGAATAGGGGGAATATATTTCGTTATTAAGTCAAAATGTTACACACACACACACACACACACACACACACACCAGTAGTCTAGTGTAATACTGAAAGTAATAAAATAATTTCATGCTGTTGGGATTGGATCAGGGAAGGTTGGTCATTAACCATTGGGGGATTTGTTGAAGCCATATGTCAGCCAAGGTCGTTCTATCAATCACCTAGGATAAGATTGGTTAGGGTATTTTGTATTTTTAGCCTTAATACACACAGAAATCTCCCATGCAAGCCATTCATATTCAAGAACTGGCATGTCAAGTACAGTACAGTCTAGAGCATATAGGGTATCGCACCCTTTGAATCAGTGTCGAAATGAAACAATATGATGCTTCAAAACCTGCATGAAAAGATTCAAAGAATCAAACTGGTATAATATTATATGCGCTCAAGACTGTACATCCATCCACACCGAAATCTCCATACGACATCCACACAAACACATTTTATAACCACACAGCACACCTATTAACCAACCAAATACCGACATCAGCTTATAACCACCACATTCACACAGACATTTCCATAGCCACACTATGACACGCAATAATAGCAAATCACCAACAACCCCCATTAACCCTTAACAAAAAAAAAAACGTCTTTCCCTTGAGTATATATAACCAGGCGACTCGAGTTCTCAATCAGGTTTATGTATATACCCCAAGATAGGTGACCCTTCACCCCCCCCTGCCCCTAGAGAGCTCCCCCCCCCCCCTCCCCCATCCCTTGCAGGACTACGCCAAATATTTTACTAGACGTCTGGAACCGGCCGCTCTGTTTTTATTGCCAAATGAGCCCGTCTCTTGTTACTCAGGCGTTTAGTTAGTTAGTCACTAAACCCTCTATAGGATGGTCTTGTGGGTCAACTCTTTACAGGAATGGTGGTGGTGTATTCCTTTGCCTTAACAGTCACGCTACTAGGTCCTATAAACCCATGCTCTTTCTAATTTTCATAAATGATCTTCTCAACTGTACCTTCAGTACCATCCATTCATACGCAGACGACTTTACCTTACACTACTCAATTAGTTTTCTAGAATGCCCCAGCCAGCAATCCCTCAAAAACAAACGTAATGAAGCCATACAACACTTATCTTCTGATCTAACTACTATTTCCAAATGGGGCAGAGAAAACCTTGTTGCCTTTAATGCTTCCAAAACCCAATTTCTCCATCTTACTACCCGTCCAGAACTCCCAGAGGACTATCCCTTATACTTCAAATATACAAAAATCAATCCTTCATCTTCTCTCAATATTCTTGGTGTTTCTTTTTCTTTTGATCTCACTTAGAAGGACCATATTACCAGTCTTGCTAAGCAGCCTCCCAGAAGCTGGGTGTGCTCAACTGCCTCAAGGGGTTCTTTACCCCTGCATAGCTTCTTGCTCTGTACAGAGGAACAGTGCATCCTTGTATTGAATATTGTTCACATGTGTAGGTAGACTATTTAGTAAGAAACGGAATATAAGCTAGGCTGTGCGTTGTCGTGGTCATCTCTTCTGGAGGGGTGCAATACTAAACCTGGTACACAGGGCCTACTGCATATTATCCAGGTTTCCACAGTTTACCTCCCTGAATATTATGCCACAAGTGACCATCTACTCATAATTCCTATATACAACTAGGTGCACAGTCATCGGGTAAGGGAAGACTGCCTGAGATTTATACAAAGAAACTTTTGCATGGAGGTCAAACACACTAACCATTACATCATAGGTCACTGCTGAGTACTGCTGCTTCACATGAACCAGAGGGGCTGAGCAATCCATGTTGCATTGTAACTCTTCCTCCACGCCCATAATCCCCAAACCCATCCCCTGGAGAGTGAGGGTCGGAGATGTAACTAGAGAGATAGTGTGTGTGTGTGTGTGTGTGTATGTGTGGGACCGGGTGAGTTAGTGGATGCACCTTAATTGTCGGATTGTGAACTAGGGAGGTGGGTAGGTGGGTGGTATCAGGTTTACTTAGACGCCCACCCACCTATTCACTAGCCCGCCCTCTAGCACGCACTATCCTAGCTGGACATACCTATAGTAGTTTCTGCACACGCCCACAGTTTGACCCTCTTAACCCCCCCCCCCCCTCCCCCCACACACACATTGTTTCTCATTATTACTTGCCCACCCAAACACCCAAAGTCTCAACTCTTTCGCCTCTCTTCTATCCATAATTGCATTACTTTTATTGTAATTAGATATTCTTTATAATTTCATCATCTCTCTCCTGCCCATTACACCCACAGGAGAGGCAAACATAACTGACAAACATTTCAACAGTGACAGTGAGAAGCAACATGGTACACATGGCAAGGTACGGATGGTAAGAGGCATCATATCAGGCAAATGTTGGCATTACACAGTATAGAGGCAACAGCAGTACGTATGCAGTGAAAAGTAAAACAAAAGCAGAATGGGTGGGCATAAATAAACAAAATATCAAAATAAGTTGAGTTAGAAAGCAGTATAACAACCAAGTAGTTTGACAGAAAAAACAAGTAATATCTCAAACAAGTAATATCTCAAACAAGTAATATCTCAACAAACAAGTAATATCTCAAACAAGTAATATCTCAAACAAGTAATATCTCAAACAAGTAATATCTCAAACAAGTAATATCTCAAACAAGTAATATCTCAAACAAGTAATATCTCAAACAAGTAATATCTCAAACAAGTAATATCTCAAACAAGTAATATCTCAAACAAGTAATATCTCAAACAAGAAAATATAGGTAAAGAGAGCCAATCAGAGGTAGGCTATACAGAGGCAGCACGTCAGGCAGTATGACTAACAGGAAAACTTATGTAAAGCAACTAAGTCAGGAGAGACAAAGGTAGGGAGAGAGAGAGGTAGGAGAGACAGAGGTAGGGAGAGACAGAGGTAGGGAGAGACAGAGGTAGGGAGAGACAGGGGTAGGGAGAGACAGAGGTAGGGAGAGACAGGGGTAGGGAGAGTCAGAGGTAGGGAGAGACAGAGGTAGGGAGAGATAGAAGTAGGGAGAGATAGAGGTAGGGAGAGCCAGAGGTAGGGAGATACAGGTAGGGAGAGATAGAGGTAGGAGAGACAGGTAGGGAGAGACAGGGGTAGGGAGAGTCAGAGGTAGGGAGAGGCAGAGGTAGGGAGAGATAGAGGTAGGGAGAGATAGAGGTAGGGAGACCCAGAGGTATGGAGAGACAGAGGTAGGGAGAGACGGGTAGGGAGAGACAGAGGTAGTGAGAGACAGAGGTAGGGAGAGACACGGGTAGGGAGAGTCAGAGGTAGGGAGAGTCAGAGGTAGGGAGAGATAGAGGTAGGGAGAGCCAGAGGTAGGGAGAGACAGAGGTAGGGAGAGACAGAGGTAGGGAGACACGGGTAGGGAGAGACAGAGGTAGGGAGAGACAGAGGTATGGAGATACAGAGGTAGAGAGAGACAGAGGTATGAAGAGACAGAGGTAGGGAGATACAGAGGTATGGAGAGACAGAGGTAGGGAGATACAGAGGTAGGGAGAGACAGGGGTAGGGAGAGACAGAGGTATGGAGAGACAGAGGTAGGGAGAGACAGAGGTAGGGAGACACGGGTAGGGAGAGACAGAGGTAGGGAGAGACAGAGGTATGGAGATACAGAGGTAGAGAGAGACAGAGGTATGAAGAGACAGAGGTAGGGAGATACAGAGGTATGGAGAGACAGAGGTAGGGAGATACAGAGGTAGGGAGAGACAGGGGTAGGGAGAGACAGAGGTATGGAGAGACAGAGATAGGAGAGACAGAGGTAGGGAGAGACAGAGGTAGGGAGAGACAGAGGTAGGGAGAGACAGGGGTAGGGAGAGACAGAGATATGGAGAGACAGAGATAGGAGAGACAGAGGTATGGAGAGACAGAGGTAGGGGGAGACAGAGGTAGGGAGAGACAGGGGTAGGGAGAGACAGAGGTAGGGAGAGACAGAGGTAGTGAGAGACAAAGGGAGAGAGAGACAGAGGTACAGAGAGAGACAGAAGTAGGGACATATGTAGAGAGAGACAGAGACAGCAAGGAGGCAGGCCAAGACAAACACTGACAGCCGTGCCCTTTTTTTCTATGTTAATGAAGGGGACAAAAGGCAAAGCTGTCTGTAACAAGTGTCCCTCCCAAAGTTGAAAGAGTGATTATTCCAGGTAAGTTAGAGTCAAAATGTCTGGACACACGGAGCTTGAAGCAGTTTAAGTCATAGAATGAGAAAAAGACAGATTGAGGGAGAACATTCCAGAGCTTACTTGATGAGTAGAGAACAGACTGGGAAAATTGGTTCAATCTTGGGTTAGAGAGTTGGACAGAATAATGGTATGAATGTGATGAAACGCAGGTGGGTTGTGGAAAACTAGTGTTAGGTAGAGTCATCACTATATGAGTGGATAGGGATAGAGGTACAGTCAAAAAGATCAAAAATGAATATTAGACAGAGAAATGAAGACAGGGCAGAACCCTGAGGAACACCAGAGTTTATAAGTTGAGGGAGTGAGCGACGGCAGTCCACAACCACAGCTATGTAACAGCCAGAAAGGAAATTTGAGATAAAAACACAGATAGAGGGATAGAAACTGAAGGATGGTAGTTTAGAAATTTGAGATATGTACTAGACTCTACTGAAGGCTTTCCATATGTCTAGCGCAATAGAAAAGGTCTCACAAAAGTCCTGAAAGGAGGATGCCCAAGAGTTAGTAAGATAAGCAAGGTGATCAGCATAGAGCAGCCCTTAAGGAAGCCATACTGGCGATCTGCAAGTAGATTATGGGAAGACAAGTTTTCTTAAAGAAATTTTGAATTTAGAATAGATTAAATAATTTTACAGATGCAAGAAATAAGAGCAATTGGATGATAGTTGAAGGGTTGAGAGCGGTCACCCTCCTTTGGGACAGGTTGAATGAGAGCAAACTTCCATCAAGAAAGGAAGACTTTAGAGGAAAGACAGAGACAGAGTTTGCCTAGGCAGGGAGTCAGCATGGAAGCACAGTTTTTTATTACAACAGAAGGGACGCCATCTGGTCTGTACGCCTTCTTAGTGATAAGCGCAGAGAGGGCAGAAAGTACATAGGATATTAGGCATAAGTAAGAGAGAGGTGGGTGGAGAGGGAGAAGAGTTCAGCTTTGTCAGAGGAAAAAATGACGGTGGAGCCATCGGAGTGGAGAAGAGGAGGGAAAGACGGGGAAGTAAAGTTGTTGGAGAGATTTTTGGCTAGATCCAGAAAGCTTGGAAAGAGCTAGAAATGCAAAGTTCTGAGCACTTATTTTTGATGAAAAAGTTATTGGCGAGTTGAAGAACAAATTTGGCCTGATTCTGGGCAGAAACACAGAAAGTTCTCAGATTCATGAGTTTGAAGGAAAAAGTACCATTTGAATGCTTCCTCCTTATGGCGGAAAACAGTAGAACAAGTGTGAGTAAACCAAGATTTTTTTGCATTAGTCTAAGAGAGAGAAAGTGGAATGTATGCCTCCATGCTCGATGTGTTCAGCCCACTCCGAGGGATCTTGGTCACGGAAGCAAAAATCATTCAATGGGAAATCAAAGAAGTACTGCTGAAGAGCCTCCCAGTCGGCAGCGCCAAAGTGCTACAAGCACCACCGTCTGGGAGGATCGGATGGCCATACTGGAGAGATAGGCCACTTCCACCGGTAGGCAGAGGAAGCAAAGTCAGGTCAGAAGAAACACTGCCTGCCATGCCCTACACCCCAAATAGTAGGCAGAGGCAGGTAAGGACAAACACTGCCTGTTCTGCCCTACACCACACCGGCAGGCAGAGGCAGGTAAGGACAAACACTGCCTGTTCTGCCCTACACCCCACCGGCAGGCAGAGGCAGGTAAGGAAAAACACTGTCTGTTCTGCCCTACATCCCACCGGCAGGCAGAGGCAGGTAAGGACAAACACTGCCTGTTCTGCCCTACACCCTACCGGCAGGCAGAGGCAGGTAAGAACAAATACTGCCTGTTCTGCCCTACACCCCACCGGCAGGCAGAGGCAGGTAAGGACAAACACTGTCTGTTCTGCCCTACACCCCACCGGCAGGCAGAGGCAGGTAAGGACAAACACTGCCTGTTCTGCCCTACACCCCACCGGCAGGCAGAGGCAGGTAAGGACAAACACTGTCTGTTCTGCCCTACACCCCCACCGGCAGGCAGAGGCAGGTAAGGACAAACACTGTCTGTTCTGCCCTACACCCCCACCGGCAGGCAGAGGCAGGTAAGGACAAACACTGCCTGTTCTGCCCTACACCCCACCGGCAGGCAGAGGCAGGTAAGGACAAACACTGCCTGTTCTGCCCTACACCCCACCGGCAGGCAGAGGCAGGTAAGGACAAACACTGTCTGTTCTGCCCTACACCCCCACCGGCAGGCAGAGGCAGGTAAGGACAAACACTGTCTGTTCTGCCCTACACCCCCACCGGCAGGCAGAGGCAGGTAAGGACAAACACTGTCTGTTCTGCCCTACACCCCCACCGGCAGGCAGAGGCAGGTAAGGACAAACACTGTCTGTTCTGCCCTACACCCCCACCGGCAGGCTATCACTTTTTATCCTCTTAATTATCAATGGCGGCCTTTTTTCTGGTCGTCAGCATAATCAGTGGAGGGAGGCCGGTGGGAGGGGCGGGGAGGGGGGCTGAGGGGACGGATACTAGTTGAAAAAAGTAAAATAGATAGCAAGCTAAATAGATAATCGAAGAGAGCAAACAGTAGGTAAACTGCGACATAATCCATTTGTGACACGTGACGTGACAGTTCAGTACTCTAAAAGTATGGTAGTTACGGCCGGGTGAAAGGAGGATCAGGAGATATATATATATATATATTTTTTTTTTCTATATTCCAACTTACTTCCTCTCGGGCATAGGCTGAGAGCCTTAACATTCACCGCTTTACAATGAACAGTGAAGCCCGTGAGGTCTTGTTCCAGTCTCTATATATATATATATATATATATATCTCCAAATATTATCCGCCCGACAGTATTGTTATTGGTGCGGTGATGTTATTTGGATATGATAACCTTGCTTAATGAGTTCCCATACCAATTATTAACTGTATTTTGGAGATTATGCCGAAACTTTCACCCCCTTGGATGTTACCGATGTGTGTAAACAAGGGATCTGGCCCATGGGGTAGAGTTAATGTACAGACACCATAAATTACACAGCTACAAACTACTTACTGGATATCAACTTTATGAAATACCTCTTCCATATCCTTAAGGGGAGATTTCCACTTGAGGGATTTTTTTCTTGACCCCTTTATCCCTCATGGTTAGCCCCATTGCTTTTGAGATTTTAAGACGTTCGCCCCATTAGTTTGGCGATTTTAAGAACTTTCACCCCATTTATGTAACTTTTAAGATGTTTAGTCCCATTTAGGTGTCGATTTTTCCTGGCGAGCGATAGCGAGCCTGTAATTTAAGAGGAAGCGGCCTTCGGCCGAGACATTTTTCTACCGAAAAATGTACAAATTTATCTTGAAAGGGAGTCATGGGGGAGTAATTTTAAGCTTGATGGAGGTCTAGGGAATAAAGTAAATACCTCCCCTTAAGTAAACATATGTCTTAAATAATGATAAATAACCCACATTAACATAAACTATCCCTGCAACGGACTAACCTCTCCAGCCAACTATCACGCCCAGAGACAAGGCTACACAATCGTGGTGTCATGCAATGCGCCTGTGTCATTAGTGTGAGTTAAGGGGAGGTTTCCACTTGAAGGACTTTTTTCTTGACCCCTTTCTCCCTCATGTCTAGCCCCATCGCTTTTGAGATTTTATGACGTTTGCCCCATTAGTTTGGTGACTTTAAAATTGTCAGCCCCATTCTGTCAATTTTAAGACCTTTCGTGCCATTTAGGCGTCGATTTTATCCTGGCGAGCGATAGCGAGCCTGTAATTTAAGAGTAACCGGCCTTCGGCCGGGACATTTTTCTACCGAAAAATGTACAAATTTATCTTGAAAGGGAGTCAAGGGGGTGACATTTTAAGATTGCTGGAGGAGTAGGAAACAAACTAAAAACCTCCCCTTAAGGGTCTCTGAAAACTAAATAAATAATACTAAACACTGCTACTATATATTAAATTTAAGATATAAACTAAGTTAACCTAACCTAACATGATAACCCTCTCTAACCTAACATGATAACCCGCCCTAAGCTAATCAAACCTTAAAGGGGCCCACCTCGCCTTGTTTACATCTTTCTCTCCTTTTCTCTCTTTCTCTGGCTTGTATCCATTCGGCCCCTTTCAGCCTACTGTTTTAAGACGTTTACCCCCCATCCAGGTGTCAATATTTTCCTGGCGAGCGGTAGCGAGCCAGCATATACATATCTTTGTTTTTGACAGCAAGCTAAGTTTGTAAATTTTTCGATAGAAAAACGTCCCCGACGAAGCCGGACTTCTCCATACAATGCTCGCTCGCTATCGCTCGCCAGGAAGAAATCTGTCTTCCAATTATATTTTTTATAATTACTACCGCCAAACGAAATTAACCCCTTCGGTATATGATGACGCGTTTCTTCATCACATTCCGGCTATTATTAAACAACTGTATGCAGATTAGGAAGGATTTCTTGGAATTTAAAAGGGTTCAAAACTATCGTAAACAACACACTGACTCCCAAAATCCCCCACTCCTAAACTGAATAAAATCGTCTATGGATAACCAACATAAAGGGAACAAAAATCGTCCTGATCTACCGAGAGGGTTAATCCTTTGAGTACCAGCGACGTGTGTTAGACTCTATTCTGGCTATATTTAGACGATACTATACAGCTTAAGAAGGATCTGTGGTAGTTAACCCTTTCACACTCACATGACGCGGAGGTTGCCAGATTAGCAATAAGAAATAAGAGTTCTCTCACTCTTATAATTACCTCTCCAAAATTAGTTTTCTGCCCACAGCTAACTCAAAGACAACTGCAGAGGTTGAAGTAACTAAACTAAAGGTTTCTAAATACCCCTGATGGTAACAAAGGCTTTAAAGTATCCCCAATAGGCTCAACACAGCTAACTCAAAGACAACTGCAGAGGTTGAAGTAACTAAACTAAAGGTTTCTAAATACCCCTGATGGTAACAAATGCTTTAAGTATCCCCAATAGGCTCAACACAGCTAACTCCAAGACAACTGCAGAGTTGAAGTAACTAAACTAAAGGTTTCTAAATACCCTGATGGTAACAAAGGCTTTAAAGTATCCCCAATAGGCTCAACACAGCTAACTCAAAGACAACTGCAGAGGTTGAAGTAACTAAACTAAAGGTTTCTAAATACCCCTGATGGTAACAAATGCTTTAAAGTATCCCCAATAGGCTCAACACAGCTAACTCAAAGACAACTGCAGAGGTTGAAGTAACTAAACTAAAGGTTTTCTAAATACCCCTGATGGTAACAAATGCTTTAAAGTATCCCCAATAGGCTCAACACAGCTAACTCAAAGACAACTGCAGAGGTTGAAGTAACTAAACTAAAGGTTTCTAAATACCCCTGATGGTAACAAAGGCCTTAAAGTATCCCAAATAGGCTCAACATCGCGTCATATGTCGGAGAGGGTTAAGGGGAGATATCCACTTGAGGGACTTTTTTCTTGACCCCTTTCTCCCTCATGTCTAGCCCGATTGTTTTTCTAATTTTAAGACGTTTGCCCCCATTATTTTGACGATTTTAAGAACTTTCAACCCATTTCTGTCAATTTTAAGGTTTTTCGTGCCATTTAGGTGTCGATTTTATCCTGGCGAGCGATAGCGAGCCTGTAATTTAAGAGGAACCGGCTTTCAGCCGGGACATTTTTCTACCGAAAAATGTACAAATTTACCTTGAAAGGGGGTCAAGGGGGTGTAATCTTAAGCTTGATGGATATCTAGAGACCAAACTAAACACCTCCCCTTAAGAACATTGGTTGAGATACGGAGAAGCCTTAATATTGTTTGAGGTCCTTACTAAGCTGAATAAAATCGTCTAACCATGGCCAGAATATAATGAAAAGGACGTCGCCGGTACTGAACGGGTTAAGGGGAGGTGTTTAGTTTGTTCCCTAGACCTCCATCAAGCTAAAAATTACACCCCCTTGAGTCTCTTTCAAGATAAATTTGTACATTTTTCGGTAGAAAAATGTCCTGGCCAAAGGCCGGTTCCTCTTAAATTAGAGGCTCGCTATCGCTCGCCAGGATAAAATCGACACCTGAATTGCACGAAAGGTCTTAATATGGGGTGAAAGTTCTTAAAATCGCTAAACTAATGGGGCAAACGTTTTATAATATCAAAAGCAATGGGGCTAAACATGAGGGAGAAAGGGGTCAAGAAAAAAATCCCTCAAGTGGAGATCTCCCCTTAAACCGCTTATAAGTGACCTCTCGTAAAGTTCAGATAGCCATCACAATCAAAGTGTTTGGTCTAAGGGGTTGACGCATAGTGTTTGGTCTAAGGGGTTGACGCATAGTGTTTGGTCTAAGGGGTTGACGCATAGTGTTTGGTCTAAGGGGTTGACGCATAGTGTTTGGTCTAAGGGGTTGACGCAAGTGTTTGGTCTAAGGGGTTGACGCATAGTGTTTGGTCTAAGGGGCTGACGCATAGTGTTTGGTCTAAGGGGTTGACGCATAGTGTTTCTTTCTCATAGCCAATGTACATAAATATACCCTGTAAGGGTGGGTCACCTGCCTTTTTTCTCTCCTTTTCTCTCTTTCTCTGGCTTGTATCCATTCGGCCCCATTCAGCCTACTGTTTTAAGACGTTTATCCTCATCCAGGTGTCGATTTTTTCCAGCGAGGCAGCATATTATTCAAAAAAAAAAATTGACAGCAGACTAAATTTGTACATTTATCGATGGAAAAATTTCTCCGGCGAAGCCGGATTTCTCCATATAATGCTGGCTCGCTATCGCTCGCCAGGAAAATATCGACACCTGAATGGGGATAAAAGTCTTAAAAACAGTACCGGTAGGCTGAAAGGAGCCGCATGGATACAAGCCAGAGAAAGAGAGACATTTAAAAGGAGAGAAAAAAGCAGGTTACCCCCCTTAACCAGTTCAATGAGACGACCAATTCAACACCTTATTAATCTTGTAGCCAGAGGATTTTACTCAACTTAAAAACAACTTAACGAGTATCTAAATTTACCTTCTGACTCCGATAGATTTGTCCTTAGCTGACTAAACAATCGTTTGGAGGTAGCTATATAATACAAAAAAATCGAGTAACTGACTGAAAGGGTTAAACGCACAACACTTATTTTTGTCTAATCACAATCAATTTGAGTAATGCTAAAACTAAATTATCTAGAATTCCATTACTCACATTCGCAGCCAGAGAAAAAAAGTCATATACACATTTTGAAAGTACGGTACGTGTTATTCATATGATCACAATGAATATAAGCATTACTGAAGCCCATTTATCTGACTGCACTACTCTTATTCACTGCCAAACAAAAATAAAAAATAAATAAAAAAAGAAAGATATATATTTTTTTTTTGAGCCTCATCACCCACTATGACTCCCCGACCGAGGCCTAACCCAACAGAACTAGGCCTCTTTAACACAGCCAACACACTCTACCTATACTGTGAACCCAAGCACAAAAACACACCCACCTTTTAACCAAATCAACACACTCTGTCTCACGCACCCCAACCCTATGGCTGGTACCATACGAGAGCTTTAGCATCAACTTTCCTTAGGCAACATGTTTCTAGTAACATTTCCATGGTAATTAGCATTGGTGTCGACCACTAGACTGCAGATATACTATTTTAGGTGACATGATTGTTGAAGAAGTTGAGCTGATACGCTGCCAGATCAGTGTTGAGGATAGATGCTGAAGGAGAAAGAGCTCATGAGATAACCAGCTTAACTGAGCACACTAAATTACTATGACAACACCAACAAGTGTTTTTTATTGGACCAAAAATGAGATAATCGGTTATATTTCAGCTAACGTTAAATGATACCCTTAACCACTGATTGTTCAAAGGAAAAGCATGTAACTACTATGTCTCTTGTGTCAAATTAATGCCAAAATATTGCTGCAAAATCAAGGTCGAATCAAAAGAAAGTAACCAGGCCAGATCCGTAGCCAGAGAGGTGGAATCGCTAGCAAACAAGAAGGTAGATCGAGGCGCCCCCTGCAGCCAGTTAATGACGTGACCCTCCTCCCGCAGGACCCATAATGAGAAGGGTCACATGAAAAGCTGCGCCGACAATACTAATAAACATTCTAGTATTTTTTTGTTTTTTGTTTTTTTGCACTCGTCTGGCCGTGGATGAGAAATGGGTTCCCAAACTTAGTCAATTCATTTGTCGTAGTGGTGAGGAGGAGTGTGGCTAGGCTGTGTGTGTTGAGAGGGGTGGGTGATGCGAAGGGCCCTACCATCACCTTAGTTAGTAGTCCTTGGTGAGGAGGGGGGGGGGGGGGGGGATCAAACACATAAGGATACATAAATCTTAAATATATAGGTCTTCAAGGGTGACACACTTGTTTTACAGTACACACAACCCTGAGTTATTATTATGTTTGTATGTATTCTCTCTCTCTCTCTCTCTCTCTCTCTCTCTATATATATATATATATATATATATATATATATATTATATACTGTATACCAGTATATATAAATCTTCCTCCAAATATAGGTTTTATATAGCCTGTACATTCGGTTCTGGGATTGAAGGCATTATTCTAGATGAATTTGAACACATTAGTTGGTACTGTACAGTCGCGCTAATAAGTCAAGTCTCAGCTGTCATTGCGTTTGGCTTGCTCTGTGCTGTATTAATGCCTGTCAGATGTTGAATATGGTGGGTAAGTGTAGGAACATGTTTGTGTATCTCAATAGAAATGAAGCTTATATATTGCTGATACCAATTATAAATCAAAACATACTTGGTGCCGAGATATCACTTATTAGCGCGACTGTACATGAAGTAATTTATGGTTGTATTATTAGTCAACACACAACCTGACCGATCGGGAACTCGTTCGTATCGGTGAATTCATGACCACACAATAGTAAAATAGTTAAGTTTGGCCAGTCACCACATTTGTACAAGGTAGCAACTTTTCTAAGGGGTGAGGTTCAGAGTCGTAAAGATTCCAGGACGAGCTCCATAGAAAATGAAAAATGAATGAAATGAATGCTTCACGATCAACCAATCAGAATTACACCCTTCCTTCATTATAACATGATCTGATAAGCTTCGCAAATTGGATGGATTGTAATCACTATTGGGAAGAGTGTGTTGTGGTGACTGGAAAGACGGCCCTTAACCCCTTCTGTACCAGCGACGTCTTTTTAATATTCTTCTGACTATATTTAGACAATTTTGTGCAGTTTTTAGAAGGATCTGTGGTAGTAAAATTAGTTAAGTAACATAGTGTAAAGCCAGTTAATCGCTGGAGGCCCTTTTTGAACTGAATAAAATGGTCTAATCGTAGCCAGAATAAAGTTAAAAGGACGGCACCGGTACAGAACAGGTTAAAAGTGAGGGTAATTCATATGTTTTCTCAAACCAACTTTACTTCTAAACTCAATTAATGAAATCAACAAATACATGTGGCACTCCAAGGACTGGAACCTAGGACACTCACACCGAAATTCCACGCACTTATGCATTACGCTATCAAGACATAATAACAGGGTGGGTGAAAACGGCGACATCCACGATCGATAATAACCAAAGACGCTAAGATACGAAGAAGGAATCCAGGTAATTGAGAATAGACAGGGGTCACTCCCAAGTCAATTAATGAAGGGAGGGCCAGGGCGAGGTTTGAACCATCGCTACAGGAGGTATAATATATGGATGAGCTAGGGTGGAGCTTAAGGGGGGTCACCGGCTTTTTGTTTTATCTTTCTCTCCTTTTCTCTCTTTTCCTGGCTTGTATCCATTCGGCCCCATTCAGCCAACTGTTTTAAGACGTTTATCCCCATCCAGGTGTCGATTTCTCAGCATTGTATGGAGAAATCCGGCTTCGCCGGAGACATTTTTCTATCGAAAAATGTACAAATTTAGCCTGCTGTCAAAACAAAATTATATATATGCTGGCTCGCTACCGCTCGCCAGGAAAATATTGACACCTGGATGGGGGTAAACGTCTTAAAACAGTAGGCTGAATGGGGCCGAATGAATAGAAGCCAAAGAAAGAGAGAGGGAGAGAAAGGGAAAAAAAGCGAGGTGGGCTCCCTTAAGGGACTAATTGCTTACTCTATGAATGCTTAGTGTCAGTTTGTGGAAGGCCTTAGGGTTTGTGGAAGGCCTTAGGGTTTGTGGAAGGCCTTAGGGTTTGTGGAAGGCCTTAGGGTTTGTGGAGGCCTTAGGGTTTGTGGAAGGCCTTAGGGTTTGTGGAAGGCCTTAGGGTTTGTGGAAGGCCTTAGGGTTTGTGGAAGGCCTTAGGGTTTGTGGAAGGCCTTAGGGTTTGTGGAAGGCCTTAGGGTTTGTGGAAGGCCTTAGGGTTTGTGGAAGGCCTTAGGGTTTGTG
Source organism: Paralithodes platypus (assembly GCA_032716605.1). Classification (NCBI taxonomy): domain Eukaryota; kingdom Metazoa; phylum Arthropoda; class Malacostraca; order Decapoda; family Lithodidae; genus Paralithodes; species Paralithodes platypus. Next base: position 60,834,845 of record CM064572.1, read on the forward strand.
GAAGGCCTTAGGGTTTGTGGAAGGCCTTAGGGTTTGTGGAAGGCCTTAGGGTTTGTGGAAGGCCTTAGGGTTTGTGGAAGGCCTTAGGGTTTGTGGAAGGCCTTAGGGTTTGTGGAAGGCCTTAGGGTTTGTGGAAGGCCTTAGGGTTTGTGGAAGGCCGCAATAACACACGTCCCCCACCCCATCCCCCCTCTGCCTGAATGACACACACACACACCCCATCTGCCTGACTGACACCACACACGTCCCCCCCCCATCTGCCTGAATGACACACACACACACACACGTCCCCCCCCCCATCTGCCTGACTGACACACACACACGTCCCCCCCCCCATCTGCCTGACTGACACACATACACACGTCCCCCCCCATCTGCCTGACTGACGCAACACACTCCCCCCCCCCATCTGCCTGACTTGACACACGCACACACACGTCCCCCCCCCATCTGCCTGACTGGACCACACACGTCCCCCCCCCCCATCTGCCTGACACACACAAACACAAACACACGTCCCCCACCCCATCCCCCCTCTGCCTGAATGACACACACACACACACACGTCCCCCCCCCCATCTGCCTGACTGACACACACACACACACACACACACGTCCCCCCCTCCATATCTGCCTGACTGACTAGTATATGTCGATATTTTGTCCACTTACGTTATCTGTTTTACCTGGAGCACTCTTCCCTTAGAAGCTGTAAATGGCTCTTCAGTAGAACAATGGCTCTTCAGTAGAACAATGGCTCTTCAGTAGAACTATGGCTCTTCAGTAGAACAATGGCTCTTCAGTAGAACAATGGCTCCTCAGTAGAACAATGGCTCTTCAGTAGAACAATGGCTCTTCAGTAGAACAATGGCTCTTCAGTAGAACAATGGCTCTTCAGTAGAACAATGGCTCTTCAGTAGAACAATGGCTCTTCAGTAGAACAATGGCTCTTCAGTAGAACAATGGCTCTTCAGTAGAACAATGGCTCTTCAGTAGAACAATGGCTCTTCAGTAGAACAATTCATTAACAAGTATATACTATTTTACAAACTCTGCAATTCAGTCTTTCTCTTTTCACCTGGAGTATCCCATCGAAAAGGATCACAATGGTCGTTGAGACACTAACCATTCCTTGTAGCTCTCTTTCTCTCCCTCCCTACCTCCACCCCAAGAGCGACCTCCAGTGACCTCCAAGAGTGTTTACCTCATCTAACCACTGATTCGCCCACAATACGCCTCTTGTCCACCAGCTTAAGGGGAGGTTTCTAGTTTGTTTCCTACTCCTCCAGCAATCTTAAAATGTCACCCCTTTGACCCCCTTTCAAGATAAATTTGTACATTTTCGGTAGAAAAATTTCCCGGCCGAAGGCCGGTTCCCCTTAAAATACAGGCTCGCTATCGCTCGCCAGGAAAAAATCGACAACTAAATGGCACGAATGGTCTTAAAATTGACAGAAATGGGGCGAGGGTTCTTAAAATCGCCAAACTAATGGGGCAAGCGTCTTTAAATCTCAAAAGCTATGGGGCTAAACATGAGGGAGAAAGGGGTCCAGAAAAAAGTCCCTCAAGTGGAAATCTCCCCGGGGGGATGGGCGTATTATTTGCCTTGTTTATGTATCTTTATGTTATTTTTAGTTTCCTCCCTAGACCTCCATCAAGCTTTAAAAAACACCCCCTAGACCCCCCTTCAAGATAAATTTGTACATTTTTCGGTAGAAAAATGTCCTGGTCGAAGGCCGATTCCTCTTAAAATGACAGGCTCGCTATCGATCGCCAGGTAAAAATCAACACCTAAATGGCACGACAAATCTTAAAATTGACAACGAAATGGAGAAAAAGGTGTTAAAATCACCAAACGTCATACAATCTGAAAACTACTGTGGTTACACATGAGGAAGAAAGGGAACCAGAAAACCCGACCCATCTCCCCTTAACAACACTGCCCACCCCTTACCTACCTCGCTTTCTTTCTCTCCTTTCTCTCTTTCTTTCTTTTCTTTCTTTCTCTCCTTTATCTCTTTTCTTTCTTTCTCTCCTTTCTCTCTTTTCTTTCTTTCTCTCCTTTCTCTCTTTTCTTTCTTTCTCTCCTTTCTCTCTTTTCTTTCTTTCTCTCCTTTCTCTCTTTCTCTCCTTTCTCTATTTTCTTTCTTTCTCTCCTTTCTCTATTTTCTTTCTTTCTCTCCATTCTCTCTTTTCTTTCTTTCTCTCTTTTCTTTCTTTCTCTCCTTTCTCTCTTTTCTTTCTTTCTCTCCTTTCTCTCTTTTCTTTCTTTCTCTCCTTTCTCTCTTTTCTTTCTTTCTCTCCTTTCTCTCTTTTCTTTCTTTCTCTCTTTTCTTTCTTTTCTTTCTTTCTCTCTTTTCTTTCTTTTCTTTATTGGTTGCTATCCATGAGCTGCTTTTTCTTTCCCCTATTGCTTCTTATCCTAGTGCAAGTTTAGGCTTGCAATTGCTTATGTGTTTGTCAATTAATCTGCTTCAATCTTTCTTCTTCAGCTCTCTCTCTCTCTCTCTCTCTCTCTCTCTCTCTCTCTCTCTCTCTCTCTCTCTCTCTCTCTCTCTCTCTCAAGAATATATCTTGTGAATTGTTGTGATGCCAATCTTAATATCTAGTCTAGCCAATTCAGCAAAGTATTAGCTTAAATCATCATTTATATCATATATATTTAAATTCCATTCCTTTCCTTTATATTGTTTAGGTTTTATAGATATTCCTACATCAACTTGTCAATCACTACATAATAAGTAGTGTTACTATTAAATGAATTTGTTTGCACTCTTTGTATTTTTTCTTCTTTGAGTTGCCTCTACTTCATTAGAAGCTGTAAACGTCAGATGGAGAGGCTTGATTCGCTACCACCATAAGCTTTTGTCGAGGTTAGATAATACAAGGTTAAAATGAATCCTTTGACACAGAGTTCGTTCCCTTGTGAAATATCGTCAGGAGGTACAGTAGCTAAAGTAAATACAAACTTTCTCTACGTCAACTACAAAATTATAAATACTATAAATTAAAACAATTTTTTTTATCCAAAAAGCAACCCAGATAGATATAATTACACACAGAAAAACACAGTGGGTCCACGAATTCTTATAAGTGGGTTAGAGACTATGGCACCCGAGTGTACCATTTGGAGTCAACCAGCCAATAGGTGTGGGAATTTACAGTCCGTTTGCTTCAGCCCTCCCTGATTTACAAGAGACTAGGGCTCAATGAACCCTTCGACCTCTACCGAGCCAACCTTTACTCTTAAGGGGATGGTATCTGTTTTTTATGGACTCCCTTCTCCCTCATGTTTAGCATATTAGTTTTGAGGTTTTCAAACGTTCGTTCCGTTAGTTTGGCGATTTTGAGACCTTTCGCCTCATTTGTTATCAATATTAAGATCTCCCGTGCCCTTTAGGTGTCAAATTATTCCTGGTGAGCGATAGCGAGCCTCTAATTTTAGAAGGAACCAGCCATCGGCCGGGAAATTTTTCTACCGAAAAATGTATAAATATATCTTGGAAGGGGGTCTAAGGGGTGTTTAAGGGGGTCTAAGGGGTGTTTAATAAGGGGTGGTGTTAAGGGGTCTAAGGGGTGTTTAAGGGGTAAGGGGGTCACTAAGGGGTGTTTAGGGGTCAGGGGGTTTCTAAGGGGTGTTTTAAGGGGGTCAGGGTCTAAGGGGTGTTTAAGGGGGTCTAGGGGGTGTTTAAGGGGGTCTAAGGGGTGTTTAAGGGGGTCTAAGGGGTGTTTTTCTAAGCTTGATCAAATAAGAAAGACGTCACCGGTACAGAAGGGGTTAAACACAATATCATAATAACCGATAAGACGTCAGATCAGATCGAATTAATCAAGCTATTTAATCTGTTGTGTGTCTGTCTCTTTTACTTGACTCTTTCGTCTTAAATTAAGGGAGCCCACCTCGCTTGTTTCTCTTTCTCTCCCTCGCTCTTTGGCTTGTATCCATTCGGCCCCATTCAGCCTACTGTTTTAAGACGTTTACCCCCATCCAGGTGTCATTATTTTCCTGGCGAGCGGTAGCGAGCCAGCATATATATATTTTTGTTTTACAGCAAGCTAAATTTGTACACTTTTCGATAGAAAAATGTCTCCGGCGAAGCCGGATTTCTCCATACAATGCTGGCTAGCTATCGCTCGCCAGGAAGAAATCGACACCTGGATGGGGATAAACGTCTTAAAACAGTTGTCTGAATGGGGCCGAATGGATACAAGCCAGCGAAAGAGAGAAACTGAGAGAAAGAGAAAAAAAACAGGTGACCCCCCTTAACTCTATTTTTTCATTGTCTCCCCTCCAAGTATAAATATATATATATTTTTTGTCCTCTCCTCACTCACTCACTCTCCTCCAGTTAAAGTCTCATTCTTCTCATGACTCAAGTGACAGCCACCCTCACCGTCTCTCTCTCTCTCTCTCTCTCTCTCTCTCTCTCTCTCTCTCTCTCTCTCTCTCTCTCTCAGATTATTGCATGTAATTAATGCATCCTTTTTCCTTTTCACCTAATCTCTCGCAATCTATTTGATCTCTCAATGCAGAATTTTCCAACATATGATACTGCTTAAGTTAAAAAAATAGTGAATGCTGAATATAAAGTGATTTATAGAAAGCAAATAGAAATTAATAATTATCCATTTACGCAAAACATTTAAAATAAGTTGTGATTTTTCTGAATGATGTTTTCCATGACTGCGTTTAATTTATGTCGACATATTACCACTAAAGTTACGTAGGGTGATATAGCATACAGCTGAAATGATAATATTATCAGATTTATATGGTAGGCCGTCACATTGGAGGGAAGGGGAGGGAGGGAGAATGGAGGGAAGGGGAGGGAGGGGGTATGGAGGGAGGGGGTATGGAGGAAGGGGAGGGAGGGAGAAGGGAGGAGGGGGGTATGGAGGGGAAGGGGAGGGAGGGGGTATGGAGGGAAGGGGAGGGAGGGGGTATGGAGGGAAGGGGAGGGAGGGGGTATGGAGGGAATGGGAGGGAGGGAGAAAGGAGGGAAGGGGAGGAGGGAGAATGAGGGGGAAGGGAGGGAGGGGTTTATGGAGGGAAGGGGGACGGGTGAGGGGGGTGGGAGTGGTATGGAGGGAAGGGGAGGGAGGGGGTATGGAGGAAGGGGAGGGAGGAAGAATGGAGGAAAGAGAGGGAGGGAGAATGGAGGGAAGACAGGGAGGGAGGAAGGATGGAGGGAGGGGGGTATGGAGGGAAGGGGAGGAGGGAGAAGGGGAGGGAGGGGGTATGGAGGGAAGGGGGAGGGAGGGGAGGTATGGAGGGAAGGGGAGGGAGGGGGTGGTATGGAGGGAAGACAGGGAGGGAGGGAGGAAGAATGGAGGGAAGACAGGGAGGGAGGGAGGAAGAATGGAGGGAAGACAGGGAGGGAGGGGAGACAGGGAGGGAGGGGGGATGGAGGGAAGGGGATGGAGGGAAGGGGAAGGAGGGGGAATGGAGGGATGGGGAGGGAAGGGAATGGAGGGAAGGGGAAGGAGGGGGACTGGAGGGATGGGGAGGGAAGGGAATGGAGGGAAGGGGAGGGAGGGAGAATGATGAGAGGGAAGGAACAATTGAGGAATTTATATTATTTCTCTCTATTTGTTTTTCTTTAAAGATTAAAATCCATTGTTCTGTGCCAAGCAGCTGAAAGTTCCGTAAGATTAAGGAATACGGGCAAGTTAGAGGAACGAGTGGGAAAGATAGAATAGGAGATGTGAGAAGAAGGCGAGGAAGGAAGGGGAAAGGATAGATTGGGGAATAGGTTAGAGAATGGGGAGGAGGTGAGGAGTACGTAACATTGGATGAAGGGGGAAAGAAGTGATGAGGAGAAGGGGAAGAAGGATGAAGGAAGGAATAAAGAGAGGAGGAAGAATAAGGGGGAATTGATGAAAAGGAAGGGAAGAGAGGATGTGGAATGAAGAGAAAGGAAGGAGAAAGACAAGTGGAGGGAAAGAGGGAAGAAGGAGGGAATGAAGAGAGAAAGAGGAATGAGAGGAACTTGATGAGGGGGGACAAGGAGGGGAAGAGGTAAGAAAGGGGAAGGAAGGAAGAGAGAAGGAGGAATAAGGATAAACGGATGAGTGGGTAGAGGTGAAGAGGGAAGAAAGTGGGAATGAAGAGAGGACATTGATAAGGGGGCCAAGGAGGGGAAAAGGTAAGAAAATGAAATAACAATAAACGGATGAGTGAATAGGGGATGGATGGATGAGAAGAGGGGAAGAGAGAAGAAAGAGGGAGTGAAGAGAGGCGGATAAATATGGGGAGGAATAAAGAAGGGTTAAGCTGTGACGTTGGCTATTATGTTTCGAGGGGGATGACTTGGCTCAAAAGGTCTCTCTCAGTCATCCAATCCTCCAGCATCACAATTATTATCACCATCATATTTCCATCATCATTGCCATCACTTCCATTGCTAATCACCATAATCATCATCATGTATGAAAACAAAGACATTGCCACTATATTTACTTAAACAAATATATTCCTCATCATCTCTACACTATGACTTGAACCCTCATAAAACAAAAGTGTGTGTGTGTGTTCTTCTCCAATAAGTCAGATTCCGTGAGTGAATACCAGTAAAATCTGCAGGTATCTATGTGTGTACCTGCGTGCCTGCGTGCATGTGTGTGTGTGTGTACGTGCGTATACAAAAAGTAAACAAACTCTGGGAACCTGATGAGGTAGGTGGCACGTGGGTTGATTGAGTAGACAGCCATATACGGGTGTGGGTGTATACGGGTGTGGGTGTATACGGGTGTGGGTGTATACGGGTGTGGGTGTATACGGGTGTGGGTGTATACGGGTGTGGGTGTATACGGGTGTGGGTGTATACGGGTGTGGGTGTATACGGGTGTGGGTGTATACGGGTGTGGGTGTATACGGGTGTGGGTGTATACGGGTGTGGGTGTATACGGGTGTGGGTGTATACGGGTGTGGGTGTATACGGGTGTGGGTGTATACGGGTGTGGGTGTATACTATAGGCTGGGAGATGGCTCAAGAGGCACACACGTCTTTAAGGAGAATCACAACAACTTCTCGACAGTGTTACATACCAAGTGTCGTAAGCATTGGTAGGTTTAGGCACATTCAACATTTACTACATTAAGGTGGAACTAGATTAAATATGCTCCCGAATCTTTGCACACACTGTTATTCCTTCCGTACACACATTCCGTACACACATTCCGTACACACATTCCGTACACACATTTGCCAATCGTTGCAGACTCTCTTAATCCGTCCATATATAGTGGATCCCTTACACACACTCTCCTCTCTCTACAAACACTCTATATAATCCTTGTCCACACCCTGTGCCCACTCCTTATACCCTAGCAACCGAGGCCTCTGCAGAAGTAAGTGATGAAGGTTAGTGGGATCTGTCTCAGGGCTTGAACAGAAACAAGGTGCAGGAGGTGAAACAGAAAATAGCAGAAGTGACGGTGGTATGGTTTAGGTTTGTAGTCCTCTGTATTATGAAAGCGACATGTTGGATAACTCGTACGATAGCACCTAGGAAATGCCAACTATGTTATTCAAAATCCTGGCCTTTCGTGTGCTTCTGAAAAGTTCCCTTTTAGCATAACGGGTACAATCAAAATTAATGGCCCTCGACGATCATGGTTATAATGTATGTATTTATAAGTAATGTATGTATTTATAAGTAATGTATGTATTTATAAGTAATGTATGTATTTATAAGTAATGTATGTATTTATAAGTAATGTATGTATTTATAAGTAATGTATGTATTTATAAGTAATGTATGTATTTATAAGTAATGTATGTATTTATAAGTAATGTAACTTTGCTATAACAGTCCATACATGTTCATAAGGGGAGGTTTCTAGTTTGTTTCCTACTCCTCCAGCAATCTTAAAATTTCACCCCCTTGACCCCCTTTCAAGATAAATTTGTACATTTTTCGGTAGAAAAATGTCCCGGCCGAAGGCCGATTACTCTTAAATTACAGGCTCGCTATCGCTCGCCAGGATAAAATCGACACCTAAATGGCACGAAAGGTCTTAAAATTGACAGAATGGGGCGGAAATTCTTAAAAATCACCAAACTAATGGGGCAAACGTCTTAAAATCTCAAAAGCAATGGGGCTAGACATGAGGGAGAAAGGGGTCAAGAAAAAAGTCCCTCAAGTGGAAATCTCCCCTTAATAGCCCGTGACTAGTATTATTTGATTTACGTCGTATTAATGTCCCTCTATATATATTTCACTCGATTTCACGTTTTCGGCGAACTATTGATTTTGGCTGTACATTGGATCAGATCATTCATGTATTTACATTTCATATGGGGTACTATAAGGTACACGATCAACCCCATGCACAATGATGGGATAATAAATCCCAATTGTTGACGCAAAGGATTGATAGGGTTAGCAAGGGTTTCGAAGGATAAAGTGTTTGTATGTGTCATTTCGTGCATGTGTGTGCAAGTGAGTGGGTGTGAGGGGTAAATTGAGGGGAAGGTTTGGGATACTACAGTTCAAACGATGGGTATATGGCATGGACAAAGGGCATGCAAGGGGGATAGGGGGTGGGTAAATGGGTGGGGTGGGGGGGTAGAAGAGAGGGTAAAGCAGAGAGGGCGGTAAGTGGAGAGAAAAAGATGGAGTACAGAGGAGGGTGATGATGAAATGCGATAGGGAAGGTACAAGGGTATATGAGAGATGAGATAGGAGGAGAGAGAGAGAGAAAAGAGAGAGAAGAGGAGAGAGAGAGAGAGAGAGAGAGAGAGAGAGAGAGAGAGAGAGAGAGAGAGAGAGAGAGAGAGAGAGAGAGAGAGAGAGAGAGTGTGTGTGCAGACGTATGTGGAAGGACAAACGACCTGTGTGGCTTTAAATGGCAGTCATTTATGTGGAAGTGGAAAGAGATATATAAAGAGTTACAAGGATTTGTTACTGCACTTAAGAAATAGAAAGGTATAATAAAGGCATATAAGATTGTTATTCCTGTATTATTAAGACAATTATACATAGGACATGTTCAACTGAGTGATGTAAACAAGGGCTGCACGCTTCAGTGGTTTGTAACTTTGTATGTATACACAAAATGATCCATGATCAGGCTGGTTCCCTTAAGGGGAGATATTGACTTTTCTGGACCCCTTTCTCCCTCATGTTTAGCCCCATTGCTTTTGATATTATACAAAGTTTGCCCCATTAGTTTAGCGATTTTAAGAACTTTCATCCCATATTAAGACCTTTCGTGCCATTCAGGTGTCAATTTTATCCTGGCGAGCGATAGCGAGCCTGTAATTTAAGAGGAACCGGCCTTCGGCCGGGAAATTTTTCTACCGAAAAATGTACAAATTTATCTTGAAAGGGACTCAAGGGGGTGTAATTTTAAGCTTGATGGAGGTCTAGGGAACAAACTAAATACCTCCCCTTAAGGGCCGCTCGACTCGTGATCTCCTTATCTTACTAACTCTTGGTCATCTTCCTTTCGGGACTTTGGTGAGACTTTGTCTATTGCGCTAGACATATCGTAAGCCTTCGATAGAGTCTGGCACACATCTCTAATTTCCAAGCTACCAGTACCCTCCTTCGGTTTCTATCCCTCTAGCTGTGCCTTTGTCTCTAATTTCCTTTCTGACCGCTTGTAACTGCAGCTGTGGACAGCCATCGCTCACTTCATCAAGCTATCAACTCCGGTGCTCCTCAGGGTTCTGTTTTGTCTCCAGTTCTCTTTCTAGCCTTATTCACTCAGATGCTGACGACTCTACCTTAAATTATTCAACTAGTTTTCCACGATGACCCAGGATGCAATCACTCCAAAACTCATGTGATGAGGCCATAGCACGCCTATCTTCTGGTCTGTCAACTATTTCTGATTGGGACAGAGAGAATCTTGTTACTTTCAATGCCTCCAAACCCAATTTCTCCTTCGATCTACCCGTTTCAATCTTCCAAAAGGCTATCACTTACAATTCAATAATACACAAATCAACTCTTCGTCTTCTCTCAATATTCTTGGTGTATCTTTTTCTTCTGACCTTTCTTGGAAAGATCATATTACCAGTCTTGCTAAAACAGCTTCCCAGAAATTAGGTGTACTCAACCTCTCCGTGGGTTCTTCACCCGTGCACAGCTTCTTACTCTGTACATGGGCACTGAGCGCCCATGTATTGACTATTGTTCACATGTGTGGGGAGGTTCAATCCATACCACACTTCTCGATAGGGTAGAGTCAAAGGCATTTTGTCTCATCCAATCACCCCCTCTTACTGATTCCCTACAATTTCTCTCTACTCACCACAATGTTGCATCTCTCTCACTCTTCTACCGCTATTACAATAATCAATGTTCTTCAAAACTTTCTCAGTGTATACCTCCTCCCTTATGGGGAGTAGGGGCACCCGCATTTAAACACATTCCCACTCCTATTCTATCCAACTCCCTAACCCAAGAGTTGACCGATTCTCTCAGTCTTTTTGCTACTCAACAAGTGAATTCTGGAACTCTCTCCATCATCTGTCTTTCTCTCATCCTGTTACTCAAACTGCTTCAAGCTCCGTGTGTCCAGACATTTTGACTCTAACTTACCTTGAATTTGGATCTCTATCACTTGTTCAACTTTGAGGGAACACTTGTTACAGGCAGCTTTGCCATTTGTGTCCTTCATACACATAACAAAAGTGTGACAGTGGTGGACTATAAGTGTGACCTTACTAATGCTCTGCAGGTGAGGATGGTGTAACAATGGTGTGGCTTTAGATGTGACAGTGGTGTGACTATCAGTGTGACAATACTATTACTGTGCAGGTGACTATGATTGTGTGACAATGGTGTGGCTCTAAGTGTGACAGTGGTGTGACTATAAGTGTGACGATACTATTATTGTGCAGGTGACTAAGATTTTTTTAAATGGTGTGGCCCTAGTGTGTGACATTGGTGGGACTATCGTGTGACGTACTATTACTGTGCAGGTGACTATGATGTGTGACAGGTGTGGCTCTAAGTGTGACAGTGTGTGACTATCAGGGTGACGATACTATTACTGTGCAGGTGACTTAATGTGTGACAATGCCTCTCACATGTGACAGGGGTGTGACTGCAGTGTGAGATATTTATTGTGCAGGTGACTATGATTTTGGACAATGGTGTGATCAGTGTGACAGTGGTGTGAATCAGTGATACGAAACTGACTGTGCAGGTGACTATGATTGTGTGACAATGGTGTGGCTCTAAGTGTGACATTGTGACTATCAGTGTGACGATACTATTACTGTGCAGGTGACTATGATTGTGTGACAATGGTGTGGCTCTAAGTGTGACAGTGGTGTGACTATCAGTGTGACGATACTATTACTGTGCAGGTGACTATGATTGTGTGACAATGGTGTGGCTCTAAGTGTGACAGTGGTGTGACTATCAGTGTGACGATACTATTACTGTGCAGGTGACTATGATTGTGTGACAATGGTGTGGCTCTAAGTGTGACAGTGGTGTGACTATCAGTGTGACGATACTATTACTGTGCAGGTGACTATGATTGTGTGACAATGGTGTGGCTCTAAGTGTGACAGTGGTGTGACTATCAGTGTGACGATACTATTACTGTGCAGGTGACTATGATTGTGTGACAATGGTGTGGCTCTAAGTGTGACAGTGGTGTGACTATCAGTGTGACGATACTATTACTGTGCAGGTGACTATGATTGTGTGACAATGGTGTGGCTCTAAGTGTGACAGTGGTGTGACTATCAGTGTGACGATACTATTACTGTGCAGGTGACTATGATTGTGTGACAATGGTGTGGCTCTAAGTGTGACAGTGGTGTGACTATCAGTGTGACGATACTATTACTGTGCAGGTGACTATGATTGTGTGACAATGGTGTGGCTCTAAGTGTGACAGTGGTGTGACTATCAGTGTGACGATACTATTACTGTGCAGGTGACTATGATTGTGTGACAATGGTGTGGCTCTAAGTGTGACAGTGGTGTGACTATCAGTGTGACGATACTATTACTGTGCAGGTGACTATGATTGTGTGACAATGGTGTGGCTCTAAGTGTGACAGTGGTGTGACTATCAGTGTGACGATACTATTACTGTGCAGGTGACTATGATTGTGTGACAATGGTGTGGCTCTAAGTGTGACAGTGGTGTGACTATCAGTGTGACAATACTATTACTGTGCAGGTGACTATGATTGTGTGACAATGGTGTGGCTCTAAGTGTGACAGTGGTGTGACTATAAGTGTGACGTTACTCATACTATGCAGGTGATGATGGTAGTGTTACAGTAGTGTGAATATGTGACATGTTGAAGTGTGACGTTACTGTTACTATGCAGGTGATGTGACAGTGGTGTGGACGGGCAGTGTCTGGGGTGGGGAGGGTGTGGACGGGAGGGGGACAAAAAGTGACAGGGGTGATGGATGAGGGTAGATGTGAAACACAGTTAAGACGGTGGTGGTGGAGGAGACTGAGGGGAGAGAGTCTGGCTGCACCCTTGACCACACACAGACAATAACACATGCACATACATACACAGTACACACACCTAGGTAATATCACATGCCCAAGCACACAACACACACATACGTACACATAGACAACTCCACACACAGATAATACCACACGCACATATAACACACACACACACACACACAGGCAACACCATACTTGCAAACAAACACACATGAAGACAGCATCACACTCACACAAAGACAACATCACACTCTTACACACAGACAACACCACACTTACACACAGACAACACCACACTTACACTCACTCACACACACACACACAACACCACTCTTACACTCACATACACACACACACACAGACAACACCACACTTACACACACAAACACACACTTACACATGGGCACGATGGTCTGGTGTACTAAGCACTTTGCATTTGTAGTCATTAGGCGATGAGAATTTGAACACCAATACTGGCAGGTTGAGGTATCTCACAAAATCCTTTATTAATCATGGGGTAACATGAAATTGCTTGTCCTACTCTCCTGGGCCTACGTTGATAATCTTATGGCAACCTCTGACAAAGCTGAACTCTTTGCTCAAACCTTTGCTAGAAACTCCACCTTGGATGATTCCGGTGCTATTCCTCCCTCGCCACCTCTCTCTCTCCTACGTATGACTAATACCCTAATATCTTCTAAAGATGTGCTTTCTACCCTCTCTGGGCTTAATACTAAGAAGGTATACGGTCCGGACTTGTTCCTCCTGTTGTACTAAAACAAACTGTGCTTACGTGCTGACTCCCTGCCTAGGCAAACTCTTTCGTCTCTGTCTCTCTTCTAACGTCTTCCCCTCTTGTTGGAAGTTTGCTCTCATTCAACCTGTCCCAAAGAAGGGTGACCACTCTCAACCCTCCAACTATCGTCCAATTGCTCTCATCTCTTGTATCTCTAAAGTTTTTGAAACTGTTCTTGCTTCCAAATTTCTTATGCATATCTCTTCTCATAATCTACTCTCAGATCGCCAGTATGGCTCCCTTAAGCACTCTACTGGTGATCTTCTTTCATATCTTACTAACTCTTGGTCATCCTCCTTTTGGGACTTCGGTGAGACCTTTTCTATTGCACTAGATATATCGAAGGCCTTCGATATAGTCTGGCACAAATCTTTAATTTCTAAACTACCCTCCTTCAGTTTCTATCCCTCCATCTGTGCCTTTGTCTCTAATTTCTTTCCGGCCGTTCCATAGCTGCGGTTGTGGACGGTCATCACTCACTTCCTCATCCTATCAACTCCGGTGTTCCTCAGGGCTCTGTCCTATCTCCCATTCTCTTTTTAATTTTCATAAATTATCTTCTCAACTGTACCTCCAATCCCATCCATTCATACGCAGACGACTCTACCTTACACTACTCAATTAGTTTTCCTGAACGCCCCAGCCAGCAATCCCTCAAAAACAAACGTAATGAAGCCATGCAACACTTATCTTCGGATCTAACTACTATTTCCAATTGGGGCAGATAAAACCTTGTTGCCTTTAATGCTTCCAAAACCCAATTTCTTCATCTTACTACCCGTCCGGAACTCCCAGAGGACTATCCCTTACACTTCAACAATACAAAAATCAATCCTTCATCTTCTCTCAATATTCTCGGTGTCTAATTTTTTCTGCTCTCACTTGGAAGGACCATATTACCAGTCTTGCTAAGGCAGCCTCCCAGAAACTGGGTGTGCTCAACCACCTCAAGGGGTTCTTTACCCCTGCACAGCTTCTTGCTCTGTACAGGGGCACAGTGCATCCTTGTATTGAGTATTGTTCACATGTGTGGGGAGGATCCTCTCACACAGCACTTCTAGACAAAGTAGAAAGGAAGGCCTTTCGTATCATTAACTCCCGTCCACTCCCCAACTCTCTGCAATCTCTCTCTCTTTGCCGCAATGTTGCATCTCTCTCGCTATTCTATTCCTACTACAATAATCAGTGTTCCTCAGAGCTTTCCCAGTGTATACCACCTCCTCTACGTAGGGTACGTAGTACCTGTCTTACAACACAATCCCACACCTACTCTGTGCATCTCTCCAACCCAAGAGTGAAATGTTATTCTATGTCTTTCTTCTATTCAACTGCTGAGCTCTGGAACTCTCTCCCAGAATCAGTCTTTCCCACTTCCTATGACTTAAATTGCTTCAAACTCCGTATGTCCAGGCATTTTGGCTCGAACGTCCCTTGATTTTGGCCCTGTCACTCTTTCAACTTTGGGGGAGGCACTCGATACAGGCAGTTCTGCCTTTTGTCTCCCTCACTCACATAGAAAAAAAAAAAGTGTCCATTATAATACATCCTTATCAATTAGGTATATTATTGCCAATTTACTCAAGTGTTAAAGGTATGTGATATATAAGTGTTAAAGGTATGTGATATATAAGTGTTAAAGGTATGTGATATATAAGTATGAGCATATAAGTATAATTATATACACTGTAGCATCGAGAGGAACTATATATAAGGAGAGAGAGAGAGAGAGAGAGAGAGAGAGAGAGAGAGAGAGAGAGAGAGAGAGAGGGGGGGGGGGGGGGGCGGCCACAAGCGTATACATGCAGGAACGATATATTTGAGGTATAAATAAACCTGTTCCACTTGAATGGCGATGTTTGTTGAACATTAGACAACAAAGCCGATATCAGCCAGCCAGCCAGGATTGCCAAGCACGATACAATTCCACGCCATCCAATCCACAACCTCCACAATCCACAACCTCCACAATAGGCGCACTAACAGAAGCCATCATATCCAATTTTGTTTTCATTTCGTTTGATGTGATTTATGAACTATTAATACCATCCAAAATCTTACCATGGTGTATCAATGTTTGTTAAGGGGAGGTATTTAGTTTGTTCCCTAGACCTCCAGCAAGCTTAAAATTACACCCCCTCTAGTCCCTTTCAAGATTAATTTGTACATTTTTCGGTAGAAAAATGTCCCGGCCAAAGGCCGTTTCCTCTTAATTTACAGGCTCGCTATCGCTCGCCAGGATAAAATAGACACCTGAATGGCACGAAAGGTCTTAAAATGGGATGAAAGTTCTTAAAATCGCCAAACTAACGGGGCAAACATCTTCAAATCTCAAAAGCAATGGGGCTAGACATGAGAGAGAAAGGGGTCAAGAAAAAAGTCCCTCAAGTGGATATCTCCCCTTAACCCTTTGAAGATTACGACGCATTTTGACAGTTTATTCTGGCTACCATTAAACGATTGTAGACAGCTTAGGAAGGACCTGTGGGACTTATAAGGGTAAAGACTATCTCAATTAACCCCCTTGACTTCCATATACCCTTCCTAATCTTAATAAAATAGTTTATTAATAGCCATTAGACACAACAGAAATGCATATTGGATCTTGAAAGGGTTAAGGGGAGATTTGTATATTTTTTTTTATTTATTTATATATTATTTTTTTTTTTTTTTAGCTTCCTCCCAAGCTCTCTATCAAGCTTAAAAAATACCCCCTTCGAGATAAATTTGTACATTTTTTGGTAGGGTCATCCTAAATTACAGGCTCGCTATCGTCTAGTGAAAACCGGGGATACAATAGTCAATTTACCAAAATGGTTCCTCAGTGTGCAATATTGGTTCATCTCTGCATTGTCCAGAATGTTTTGTCCACGACTGTACGCTGTTGACTGGCTCCATAACCAGCTGTGCCTTAAGGGGAGATCTCCACTCGAGGGATTTTTTTCTTGACCCCTTTCTCCCTCATGTTTAGCCCCATTGCTTTTGATATTATAAAACGTTTGCCCCATTAGTTTAGCGATTTTAAGAACTTTCACCCCATATTAACACCTTTCGTGCCATTCAGGTGTCGATTTTATCCTGGCGAGCGAAAGCGAGCCTGTAATTTAAGAGGAACCGGCCTTCGGCCGGGACATTTTTCTACCGAAAAATGTACAAATTTATCTTGAAAGGGACTCAAGGGGGTGTAATTTTAAGCTTGATGGAGGCCTAGGGAACAAACTAAATACCTCCCCTTAACTCATGCCATCAAGGCGTTGACCCATAGTACTTTTGAGATTTTAAGACGTTTGCCATATTAGTTTGGCAATTTTAAGATCTTTCTCCCCCTTTCTTTGTCAATTTCAAGATCTTTCGTGCCATTTAGGTGTCGATTTCTTCCTGGCGAGCGATGAGGAGTTGGCGTTTTAAGAAGAATCGGCCTTTGGCCGTGAAAATATGCTACCGAAAAATGTACACATTTATCACGAATGGGGGTCTTGGGGTATTGAGTTTAAGCTTGATAGAGGTCTAGGGAGCAAACTAAAAAAAAAAATAAAAAAAAAAAAAAAAAAAAAAATATATATATATATATTTTTGTTTGTTAAATAAATAAAACAATAAACACAAATACGCCCATCCTACCTTAACAATTTATTAACAATCCACTGTCTTTCTACATTCCACAACGATCTACATTCTTCCCAATAACAATATTTTTCTCTACTGTATATCAACACAAGGTGCTCTCCAATAATATTCCTCTCTTATTTTCCACACTATCCATTCCCTGTTCTCCTGTTAATCACTACCACCATCCACCCATCCGCATTTATCCACTTACTGCACAAAAATCCATCCACTCACTTCCATTAACCCTTTGAGGATCATGACACGTTTTGACCGTTTATTTTGGCTATCATTAGACGATCCTATACAGCTTAGGAAGGATCTGTGGGAATGAAAAGGGTAAATACTATCTCAATCAACCCTCTGACTTCCATGGGCCCTTCCCAATTTGAACTTTCTTTTCTTATAATAGCCATAAATCAGAAAAGAAATAGATAACTGTAATTTGAAATAGTTGGCACCCTGTTCCCACACTAACCATTCCTAACAACACCCCTTCCACAGTCTTCACCCACCATTCCTAACAACACCCCTTCCAGTCTTCACCCACCATTCCTAACAACACCCCTTCCACAGTCTTCACCCACCATTCCTAACAACACCCCTTCCACAGTCTTCACCCACCATTCCTAACAACACCCCTTCCACAGTCTTCACCCACCATTCCTAACAACACCCCTTCCAGTCTTCACCCACCATTCCTAACAACACCCCTTCCACAGTCTTCACCCACCATTCCTAACAACATCCCTTCCAGTCTTCACCCACCATTCCTAACAACATCCCTTCCAGTCTTCACCCACCATTCCTAACAACACCCCTTCCAGTCTTCACCCACCATTCCTAACAACACCCCTTCCACAGTCTTCACCCACCATTCCTAACAACATCCCTTCCAGTCTTCACCCACCATTCCTAACAACACCCCTTCCAGTCTTCACCCACCATTCCTAACAACACCCCTTCCACAGTCTTCACCCACCATTCCTAACAACACCCCTTCCAGTCTTCACCCACCATTCCTAACAACACCCATTCCAGTCTTCACCCACCATTCCTAACAACACCCCTTCCAGTCTTCACCCACCATTCCTAACAACATCCCTTCCAGTCTTCACCCACCATTCCTAACAACACCCCTTCCACAGTCTTCACCCACCATTCCTAACAACACCCCTTCCACAGTCTTCACCCACCATTCCTAACAACACCCCTTCCAGTCTTCACCCACCATTCCTAACAACATCCCTTCCAGTCTTCACCCACCATTCCTAACAACACCCCTTCCACAGTCTTCACCCACCATTCCTAACAACACCCCTTCCAGTCTTCACCCACCATTCCTAACAACACCCCTTCCAGTCTTCACCCACCATTCCTAACAACACCCCTTCCAGTCTTCACCCACCATTCCTAACAACACCCCTTCCAGTCTTCACCCAGAGCTTCCCACCCTACACACATTCACCCATCTACCGCCCCCACACACAAGCCACTCAACACCCTTCACCCCAAGACGTTCACCATCGAACTCCCTACTTTAATCCATGCACCTCACCCATCTCCCTTACAAAGCCCTCTCCCCACCCTATCCACTCTAGCATAATTCATAGTAACCACCTTATAGCCAGCCACTCATGTTGATTCACATTCTCCTAAAAGATTCACATTTCCTTCATCAAACACTCGATATACAAGACATCCACCACTATTTGTAGACCTCAACACACACATATATATATATATATATATATATATAAATCACGTGTCCCATTGCAATCCACTAATTCTTCCCACATTACTCAATACTCAATACCACCCACATCACCACACCACTTAGTCCCAATTCTCACCTTTATCAATACCACCCACATCACCACACCACTTAGTCCCAATTCTCACCTTTATCAATACCACCCACATCACCACACCACTTAGTCCCAATTCTCACCTTTATCAATACCACCCACATCACCACACCACTTAGTCCCAATTCCCAGCACCTCATTATATATTTTCACCCATACTGCCCTCTACTTCCCCACCTACACCCACTTCACTGCTTACAAAACCCATTGTCCATTCTTCGCCTTACTCATCTTCAAGCCATTTACCATCCAGCCACCTCGTATTTATCCACCCAGTCCACACCAAGCACCACCCAATCTCCACAATAATCTACCCTTCTTCCCCACACCACCATCCACTCAACAAACCACAACCACCACACCTACACACCATCAAATCTAAACAACCCCCACACATACACACCATCAAATCTAAACAACCCCCACACATACACACCATCAAATCTAAACAACCCCCACACCTACACACCAATGTCCTTTACCACCACACCACGGTCACCCCCCACCCACACACACCACCCACAGCCCACCCCACCACAAAATCCACAAGCGCCCCCCCTCCACCCAGCACTGTCACGGTCCGCCACACACCTTGTCTCCAGGTAATTAATCACGTACTGCAAAAAAAGGTAGTGTGGGTGAGAGTGAAAGAGTGCAGCAGCAGCAGCGGGCCGAGACACAGAGCTCCCTTTATCTTACCGACCCGGGGGGGTGGGGGTGGGGGGTGGGGGGGACTTTGGAGAGGTGGAACTAGATTAAAGGAGCCCACCTCGCTTTGTTTCTCTTTCTCTTCCTCTCTCTTTGACTTGTATTCATTCGGCCCCATTCAGCCTATTGTTTCAAGACGTTGACCCCCATCCAGGTGTCAATATTTTCCTGGAGAGCGGTAGCAAGCCAGCATATATATATATTTGTTTTGACAGCAAGCTAAATTTGTACATTTTCCGATAGAAAAATTTCTCCGGCGAAGCCGGATTTCTTCATACAATGCTGGCTCGCTATCGCTCGCCAGGAAGATATCGACACCTGGATGGGGATAAACGTCTTAAAGCAGTTGACTGAATTGGGCCGAATGGATACAAGCCAGGGAAAGAGAGAAAAGGAGAGAAAGATGAAACAAAAGCCGGTGACCCCCCTTAAGTCTAAGGTACGCACAGTCGAATTCAGTAGTCCGTCGAGGGTCTTGGTGATATTATGTAAGCTCAAGAGCGAAGTATGTTACCTCGGTGCTCTTATTTTCGTGAAATAAATAACACTAGTCAAAGGCAATTAGCCACCTGAGAAGCGTTACAGAGACACAGAGCTGCCTTTATCTTACCGACCCCAGGGGGGAGGGGGGCCTGTGAGGGGTGGTGGGGGAGAGTTTGGACAGGTGGAACTAGATTAACTTTGGCAGGGCTCAGTCTAAGAACATAAGAACATGGGAGTCTGCAGAAAGCCAATTGGCCCACACAAGGCAGATCCGTTTCACACCCAAGCCTAATTATAAGGCCTAATTAGAGGCCCAACTCAATAACACCATTAGGACCGACCTCACCAAAACAGTCAGGTCAACATAAGAAAATGGGGGTCTGCAGAGCGCCGATTGGCCCACACCCGGCAGATATCCCTCAAACCCACCCCATCTCGTCCATATGCCTATTTAATTTTATCTTAAAACTCTCTAGCGTTCTTGATCCCACTTTAGCACTTGGTAGCCTATTCCACCAACTCAGGTAGCCGTAGGAAGCGGAGGGTGGGGAGAGAGCCTTCTACTTTGCTGTCCTATTTTTCTACTATAAACTGTCCATGTCTAGTAGTATTAAGGCCGTACCACCTAGTAGGGACCGCAAGGTCTGTGTGGTTATCTGTGTAACTCTGTGTAACCCTCTCACCATATCCACACCACACACCATTATAATATAGTCGTCTATTAGTAGCCAGCATAAACTGTCAAAACGCGTCATAATCCTCTCAAAGGGTTAATTACGATAGTGTTTATCCATTTCATACCAAGTGGTCTGACCTAAGCTGCAGAAAATTGCCTAATAAATGCCAGAACATAAAGAAAAATTGCATCATCGTATCCTGGAAGG
The DNA here is from genome assembly GCA_032716605.1 of Paralithodes platypus. Classification (NCBI taxonomy): domain Eukaryota; kingdom Metazoa; phylum Arthropoda; class Malacostraca; order Decapoda; family Lithodidae; genus Paralithodes; species Paralithodes platypus. The sequence continues at coordinate 60,855,635 of CM064572.1, forward strand.
GTTACGTATATCACAAATATCTCACCTTATTTCAGCCTATTTCCTTCCGATTCTCCTCCCAGATCGTCCGCTATTCGTCAAACGCCACTTCTAGACTCTTTCCGCACTTCCGGCACACGAATATCGCGCACAAAAAGCAAAAATAACTACGGGAAGAGCGACGCATCTTTACCAAGTGTTTCTGTCTCTGGGAATCAAGCGAGAGTCTATAGTCCTTCACCTGGACACTTGCATACTAAACAGAAACACGCGGCTTAAAAATCGACTAAACTATTAAACCGCTAAGTCAATATCAGTATGTTGATTTGTGATAGTGAAAATAATTATGACGATCCCCTAGAGTTAAATATGGAAGGTGATTTGATTTGCCTATCTGGGTACCCAGCCAAGACGGCCAAATGTCGCGCTTTTCCCGCCAAAACCACCAAATGTCTCCCGTTTTCTGTGAACAAGACATTGTATCACTTGGCTTAATTAATTACAAAACATATATTAAGGGGAGATGGGCCGTCTTCCTAGATACCCCTCTCCCTCATGTTTAGCCCCACCAGCTCCCAGATTCCAAGACGTTTGCCCCACTAGCTTGTCGATCTAAGACCTTTCGCCCCATTTCCTTGTCAATATTAAGACCCTTCGTGCCATTTAGTTGTTGATCCCACCTCCCGGCGAACGATAGTGATCTGACAATTTTGGAAGAACAGGCCCTACCGAAAAATGTACACATTAATTAACTTATACTTTTAGTTCCATATATGTACGCACAGTCGGATTCAATAGTTCGGCGAGGATCTTGGTTATATTTTGAAAGATCAAAAGCGAAGAATTATACCTGTGCTCTTATTTGTTGAAGTAAATAACACTAGTCACAGGCAATTAGAAACCTGAGAAGTGTTACAGAGACACAGAGCTGCCTTTATCTTACCGACCCGGCAGCCTGTGGGGGCGGCAGGGGAGAATTTGGACAGGTGAAACTAGATTCACTTTGACAGGGCTGAATCATAGGTACGCTACGCTTTAAGACACAATTTGTTCGATTTTGAGCCCTCGAACTGCATAAACGATTTTCCTAAACGTAATTAGGCTACTAAGAAAACAAATCATTTAAAAATAGTCATATCTGGGATTGCTTTGGAATTATAGTGACAGGATTACTAGCGTACAGTCCATCGAAGAAGTCCATGGCACATTCTTGAAATCGGGTACAATATTTTGTTTTTTCTTAGGTAAACAAAATATCACACGATTTGTCCAGGTGTGTTTAAGTATAAATTCTTTATATAGGCTAACTAGGGAAGATATGTTTATCTGAATGTATAACACTGTACGAAGCTATCTTAACAATGGGGGCCATTGGTTGTTGGCTAAACGTATATCGTTTCTATGCTGGCACCAAATTAAGATATTGACCAAGTTTCATATATACAGTATAATTAAGAAGTTTAGTTTTTGAAAACAAAACAAAACAAACCTGCTGACAAGCAGATAACAATGCAGTAAGAAATACAAACAAGCAGATAACAATGCAGTAAGAAATACAAACAAGCAGATAACAATGCAGTAAGAAATACAAACAAGCAGATAACAATGCAGTAAGAAATACAAACAAGCAGAGAAAAATACAGTAAGAAATACAAACAAGCAGAGAAAAATACAGTAAGAAATACAAACAAGCAGAGAAAAATGCAGTAAGAAATACAAACAAGCAGATAACAATGCAGTAAGAAATACAAACAGTCAGCGCAAGCTTTGTTTGTCGAAGATAAAGAGACAGACACGAGTAAATATATAACCTCACTCCAATTTCATTTTGCGAAAAGAACTAACGCTGCATTATTCCCAGGGAGAAATCCAGACGACTCTGTGTGTAGCGCTCCGGGAGCGCTACATTGGCCGTCCATGGTGCCTTACCAGAGTCACCTGTTTTTGTTCTGTCCTTTTCTATCTTTCTCTGGCTTGTATCCATTTGGCCCCATTCAGCCTACTGTTTTAAGACGTTTATCCCCATCCAGGTGTCAATTTTTTACTGGTGAGCGGTAGCGAGCCAGCATATTTTTTATTTTTGTTTGACAGCAGGCTAAATTTGTAAATTTTTCGATAGAACAATGTCTCCGGCGAAGCCGGATTTCTTCATATAATGCTGGCTCGCTATCGCTCGCCAGGAAGAAATAGACACCTAGATGGAGATAAAAGTCTTAAAATAGTTGGCTGAATGAGGCCGAATGGATACAAGCCAGAGAAAGAGAGAAAAGGACAGAAATAACAAAAAGCAGGCCACCCTCCTTAACCAGAGTAGCGTCATATAAGGCGTGGACAAGCTTGAGATCCTGATAATAGCGGCGGCAACACGATAACAAGATTACGGACCATGGGTAACTCTTCCATTATGAAGGTCCTTTCTCCATGATGGCTCTATGTACAGTTGGCGTAGGAGTTTATGTCACACCGCTACATACCCTTTATTAAGAATATTACCGCAATCCCTTAACGAAGCCAACTTAGCTATTGTGATGGAGTCATTAAAGTAAAGCTCTACATTTACACACTTTATTCTACATATGACCGATATAATGTACTGACGAACGAGTGAAGTCCAAAGATGACCACACGTTTGGCTAACTGTACGCCAGTGAGTTATGAGACCACATTGGAAGTCCAGTAGTGAGATGTTGAGCGGGATAGAGTGAGGGTGAGAGATGGGAGGGTCCTGGGTGTGTGTGTGTGTGTGTGTGGGTCCTGGGTGTGTGTGTGTGTGTGTGTGTGGGTCCTGGGTGTGTGTGTGTGTGTGGGTCCTGGGTGTATGTGTGTGTGTATGTGGGTCCTGGGTGTGTGTGTGTGTGGGTCCTGGGTGTGTGTGTGTGTGTGGGTCCTGGGTGTGTGTGTGTGTGTGTGGGTCCTGGGTGTGTGTGTGTGTGTGTGTGTGTGTGTGTGGGTCCTGGGTGTGTGTGTGTGTGTGTGGGTCCTGGGTGTATGTGTGTGTGTGGGTCCTGGGTGTGTGGTGTGTGTGGGTCTGGGATGTGTTGTGTGTGGGTCCTGGGGTGGTGTGTGTGTGTGTGGCGTGGGTCCTGATGTGTGTGTGTGGGGTCCTGGGTGTGTGGTGTGTGTGTGGGTCCTGGGTGTGTGTGTGTGTGTGTGGTGTGTGGGTTGTGTGGGGGTCCTGGGTGTGTGTGTGTGGGTCCTGGGTGTGTGTGTGTGTGTGTGGGTCCTGGGTGTGTGTGTGTGTGGGTCCTGGGTGTGTGTGTGTGTGTGGGTCCTGGGTGTGTGTGTGTGTGGGTTCTGAGATGTGTGTGTGTGTGTGTGGGTCCTGGGTGTGTGTGTGTGTGTGTGTGGGTCCTGGGATGTGTGTGTGTGTGGGTCCTGGGTGTGTGTGTGTGTGTGTGTGGGTCCTGGGTGGTGTGTGTGTGGGTCATGTGTGTGTGTGTGTGAGTGTGGGGTCCTGGGTGGTGTGTGTGTGTGGGTCCGGTGTGTGTGTGTGTGGGGTGTGTGGGTGTGTGTTGGGTGGTGGTGTGTGTGTGTGTGTGTGGGTGTGTGGGTGTGTGGTGTGGTGTGTGTGTGGTGTGTGGGTCCTGGGGTGTGGTGTGTGTGTGTGTGTGGGTCTGGGGTTGGTATGTGTGTGTGTGGGGTCCTGGGTGTGTGAGTGTGTGTGGGTCGGTGGGTGTGTGTTGTGTGGGTGTGGTGTGGGTGTGTGGGTGTGTTGTGTGTGTGGGTTGTGGTGTGTGTGTTTGGTGTGTGGGTGTGGGTCTGTTTGGGTGTGTGTGTGGGTCTGAGATGTGTGTGTGTGTGTGGGTCTGGGTCCTGTGTGGGTGTGTGTGTGGGTCCTGTGTGTGTGTGTGTGGGTCCTGGGTGTGTGTGTGTGTGTGTGGGTCCTGGGTGTGTGTGTGTGTGTGGGTCCTGGGTGTGTGTGTGTGTGTGGGTCCTGGGTGTGTGTGTGTGTGTGTGTGTGTGGGTCCTGGATGTGTGTGTGTGTGTGTGGGTCCTGGGTGTGTGTGTGTGTGTGTGTGGGTCCTGGGTGTGTGTGTGTGTGTGTGTGTGGGTCCTGGGGGTGTGTGTGTGTGTGTGTCCTGGGATGTGTGTGTGTGTGTGTGGTTCCCGTGTGCTTGTTGTCATAATTCAGTGTCTTGGGCCACACTCTGTCATATCCCGGGAGGTATGAACTAAAGGGGGAGTCACACCACCACCTTTTCCGGCAGGTTATGTTTCCTATGTGTAAGAAAGAGACAAAGGGCAAAGCTGGCTGTAACGAGTGCTCCCCCTCCCCCCTAAATTAAATGAGTGACAGAAAGCCAAATTCAAAGCACATAAGAGTCAAACTATCTGGACATACGGAGCTTGAAGTAGTTTAGGTCATAAGTGGAGGGAAAGATAGATTGAGGGAGAGAATGCCAGAGTTTACTTGTTGAGTGGAAAAAAGACTGGGTAAATCGGTTCATTCTTGGGCTACAGAGTTAGACAGAATAGGGGTGGGAATGTGTTGAAAGGCAGGTGCCTTCCACTCTCTGTAAGGGAGGAGGCATACGCTTGGAAAGTTCTGAAGTACATTGATTATTGTAATAGCGGTAGAAGAGAGAGAGAGAGATGGAACATTGCGGCGTGTAGAGAAAGATTGTAATTAGTAAGTGGAGGTGAGTTATGAAACAAAATACTTTTGACTCTACCCTTTCGTGAAGTGCGGTTGGGTGGAACCTCCCCACACATTCGAATAGTACTTGGTACATGGGCGCACAGTACTCCTGTACAGAGCAAGAAGCTGTGCTGGGGTAAAGAACCTACCGAGATGATTTACCACACCTAACTTCTGGGAAACTGTTTTAGAAAGAGTGGTAATATGGTCTTTCCAAGAACATTCCGTGAAAAAAGAGACGCCAAGAATACTGAGAGAAGATGATGGGTTAATTTGTGTATTGTAAAAGAATAAAGGATAGTTGTGTAGAAGATGGTTATAGGTAGATGGAAGGTTAATTGGGTTTTGGAAGCAGTGAAAATAACAAGATTTTCACTGCCCCAATCGGAAATAGTTGATAAATCAGGAGATAGGCGTGCCATGACCTATTCACATGAGTTTTGGAGTGATTGCATGCTGGGTCGTTGTGGAAAACTAGTTGAATAGTTTAATTAATGGTCATCAGCATATGAGTAGATAGAGCACAGGTACAGTTGAGAAAATCATTAATGAGTTTTAGAAAGAGAACTGGAGACAGGACAGAACCCTGAGGAACACCGGAGTTGATAGGTTTAGGAATCAAGTGATGGCCATCCACACCTGCAGCTATGGAACGGCCAGAATGGAAATTAAAGATAAAGGCACAGATGAAGGGGTAGAAACTAAAGGAGGGTAGTTTAGAAATTAGAGACTTTTTATCGAGCTTTTTTATTTTTGTCGCCCTCTCTTTGACTCGTATCCATTCGTCCCCATTTAGCCAACTGTTTTAAGACGTTTACCCCATCCAGGTTTCAATATTTTCCTGGCGAGCGGTAGCGAGCCAGCACATATATATTTTTGTTTTGACATAAAGCTAAATTTGTACATTTTTCGATAGAAAAATGTCTCCGGCGAAGCCGGATTTCTCCATACAATGCTGGCTCGCTATCGCTCGCCAGGAATAAATCGACACCTGGATGGGGATAAAAGTCTTAAAACAGTTGGCTAAATGGGGCCGAATGGATACAAGCCAGGGAAAGAGAGAATAGGAGAGAAAGATAAAAAAAAAAAAAAAAATGGTGACCCCCCTTAAGCCAGACTCTACCTAAGAAATTCGATATGTCTAGCACAATAAACAAAGGTCTCAAGGAAGTCCCGAAAGGAGGATGACCAAGAGTATGTATGATAAGAAAGAAGATCACCAGTAGAACGGCCCTTAAGGAAGCCGTACTGGCGGTCTGAAAGTAGATTTTGGGGAAGACAAATGCTGAAGAAATTATTTATTGAGAATAGCTAAACAAAACATATAGAGATGCAAGAAATGAGAGCAATTGGAAGATAGTTGCAGAGTTGAGAGCGGTCACCCTTCTTTGGGACAGGTTGAATGAGAGCAAACTTCCAGCAAGAAGGAAAGACGTTAGAGGAAAGACAGAGAGGAAAGAGTTTGCTTAGGCAGGGAATCAGCTCAGAATGTGTGAGTGCAACAGGAGCAACATCATCCGATCCGTACGCCTTCTTCGTATTCAGCCCAGAGAGGGCAGAAAGTACATCCTTAGAAGATATTATGAAATTGGGTATCTTGCCTCAAACTCGCGACTGACTGCGTTTGTAAATTAATTATTTTATTTTATTCCCCCATTCAGAGTAGGAAATGGTGAGTTGAGTGAATGGTTTGAGGTAAAGGTTGGTTTGCGACAGGGTTGTGTAATGTCACCATGGCTGTTTAATATGTTTATGGATGGTGTGGTGAGGGAGGTGAAAAGGAGAACTATGGGAAGAGGATTGGGTTTAGTAGGGAAGAATGGTAGAGATTGGGAGTTGAATCAGTTGCTGTTCGCTGATGACACAGCATTGGTGGCGGATTCTGATGAGAAACTGCAGCGGGTAGTCAAAGAGTTTGGTGTGGTTTGTGGAAGGAGGAAACTGAAGGTGAACATCAATAAAAGTAAAGTAATGGTGTGTAATAGGGGAGAGCATAGGGTGAATCTAGATGTGAGGCTGGATGGGGAAATATTGGAACAAGTAGAGTGTTTTAAATATCTAGGAGGAACAATAAGCAGGAGTGGAGGTATGGAAGTGGAGGTAAAACAGAGAGTGTGTGAAGGAAGGAAGGTTTTCGGAGCAATGGGAAGTATGTGGAAGACGAGAAATCTCGGAGTGAAAGTAAAAAGTGCACTGTATCAAGGAATTGTTGTGCCAACAGTGATGTATGGGGCTGAGACATGGGCTCTGAAGAAAAAGGAGAAAAGAGGGCTGGATGTGATGGAGATGAGCTGCTTGAGGAGTATGTGTGGAGTTACTCGTAGAGACAGATTGAGGAATGAAGAGATACGTAGGAGAGTGGGGCAGCAGGAACATTTGTCAGCCAGAGTGGACAGAAGGGTGCTGAGCTGGTATGGTCATGTTGAACGAATGGGAGATGAAAGGCTTACAAAGAGAATATGTGAGTCAGGTACAAGGGGAGATAGAAGGGCAGGAAGACCCCCATTGAGATGGAGAGACTGTGTAAGAAAGGCTTTGGATGATAGAGGAATGACTATGGATTAGGCAGGGGAAGTGGTGGTGGACAGGAGTGAATGGAGAATGCTTGTGAATAGTTGAGTGAACACGTGGTCATTTGGAGTAAGGGGTCGGGCGCAAGTTGGACTAGATAATAGTCCATCAGGCGCCTGGCCCGGGGAGACGATTAATATGAAGGGTGCGCCTGGAAGTGTGGTGGGAGGGCTTGTGGCTTTGGCTCCGCTGCATGTCTGCCTGCCGAGATCGGAACCTCTCCGGGTGGTCTGGGGCCGGGGGAGTGCTGGAGCGACCTTGGGGACCCTGGTCTCTGGGTCTTCTCCTGGGTGACCTGGATGTGTGTGAGTTTGTGCTTTTTATCTGTGTTTATTTGTTGTTTTATGTTGTTTTTGTGTTTTCCCTGTTCTTGCTCTGTCTTGAGTCGGCTACCCCCAAAATGGGGATTGGGCCTGAGCATATAGATAGATAGATAGATCAGACTCATCAAGGATTATTGCGTATATATATTACTAAGACGTTACTCTCTTTTTCCCAGATATATGAAAGATAACTTTAACTGCGTTATGTTACTAACCCATCTGTCCCCTACTAACTTCCTAATCCTGCCACGGACATAAGTTCCAGGGCAGTAGTTCCCTTCCCAATTTTCCCTTACCCACTCTAAACCACTGTTTGGACACTTGATCCTCAGTGTTTTGGAGGACAAGCAGCCCAGAGGGGTCACTAGACCTGTTGTTGCTTGATTTCCTTTGTACCCAATACAGAAACGTTACATCCATCTCAATATATCCCACCAGTCATTTTAGTTTTACTTTGTACTTACAGGTCGCTCTCTCCTGTTAGATGTCCTCCAATCTTCTGTAAGAGAACAAATAATCGTGTATATAGCGATAGGTTTGTTTATCTTCAATCAATAGAAAGTCCAATTAAGGCCCCTATCATTTTTAATAGGAATAAGGGCAACATTTTCCTTACAATTTCAATACAACATAACCCTAACTATAATAATGATCAAAATAGTTTGCTATAAAACAATTTCAATATAATTAAGATACATTTTTCTACAGCACCCATTCGAGCATCTATCAAAGTGAATATGATTTTTTTTTTTTTTTTTTTTATAATGGTTTAGATGATTAAGGGTTTAGTTCACACTATCAAAACTTGAATGTGATTGCTTGATTATGAGTACTTTAACTGTTGCAGCACATTTACGATTATTCCGTATAATCTGGTCAATACCAGACGAATTCAGAATTTATCAATGGATTTCTCGCAATCAGGTGTATAAAATGATAAATCAAAGGATTCCTTTAAATAATGTATAAATTATTTTAGTTACCCAGAACCGATTTTATCTAGTTCAAGAAATGGTACTTATAGAAAGAAGAGAGGCTACTGGTTTTAAAGTGCAGGACACGTAGATTTAAAGGCCAGTGAGATAGTGAAGCTGGGCGGGCTAGGTGCGTAGAGTTCTGTTGATATCTATCTTCTAGATATACAGCACGTTAAATCAGTTACACTCCAAAACGGCCACGACCAAAACAGCCACAGTCCTAAATGGCCTAAGGGTGGATTCGATTTGGTTAGGTTAGGTTAGGTTAGGTTATGAGACTGGACATTTTGGTAAGTAGCCGTTCTGGCTGTGAATATTCCGATAGTGGTCGTTTGTGATCGAAACATTTTGACGTAAAACTGAGAATAAGGTGGATTAAATAGATTGTGGCATCGTGTTCTTTACTAACACATGGACATACATATACACTAACACATGGACATACATATACACTAACACATGGACATACATATACACTAACACATGGACATACATATACACTAACACATGGACATACATATACACTAACACATGGACATACATATACACTAACACATGGACATACATATACACTAACACATGGACATACATATACACTAACACATATACACTAACACATGGACATACATATACACTAACACATGGACATACATATACACTAACACATGGACATACATATACACTAACACATGGACATACATATACAAACATGGACATACATATACACTAACACATATACACTAACACATGGACATACATATACACTAACACAGATACACTAACACATGGACATACATATACACTAACACATGGACATACATATACACTAACACATGGACATACATATACACTAACACATATACACTAACACATGGACATACATATACACCCATACAAACAACTTTAAACAAGCACAACATAAGCGCAAATACTGACATAAGCGCAAATACTGACATAAGCGCAAATACTCACACACATAATACTCACACACATTATACTCACACACATAATACTCACACACATAATACTCACACATAATACTCACAGTCATAATACTCACACACATAATACTCACACACAAAATACTGACACACATAATACTGACACACATAATACTCACAGTCATAATACTCACACACATAATACTCACACACATAATACTGACACACATAATACTCACACACATAATACTGACACACATAATACTCACACACATAATACTCACACACATAATACTCACACACATAATACTCAGTCATAATACTCACACACATAATACTCACACACACATAATACTCACACACACATAATACTCACACACACATAATACTCACACACACATAATACTCACACACATAATACTCACACATAATACTCACAGCCATAATACTCACACACATAATACTCACACACATAATACTCACACACATAATACTCACACACATAATTATAGCACAAACACGCAAAACCACACAGACATACTGATGCATGAACACACAAGCACACACACACACACACACACACAGACCAATACAATCCGGATGATACCCTCCTGAACCTGGCATACCTGAGCGTCCTGTTAGCAGTGACTTAAGGGGAGATTTCCACTTGAGGGATTTTTTTCTTTACCCCTTCCTCCCTCATGTTTAGCCCCATTGATTTTGAGATTTTAAGACCTTAGCCCTAGTAGTTTGGATATTTTAAGACATTTTGCCCCATTTCTGTCAATTTTAAGACCTTTCGTGCCATTAAGGTGTCGATTTTTTCCTGGCGAGCGATAGCGAGCCTGTAATTTAAGAGCAACCGGCCTCTGGCCGGGAAATTTTTCTACCGAAAAATGTACAAATTTATCTTGAAAGGGGGTCTAGGGGGTGTAATTTTAAGCTTGATGAAAAAGTAGAGAACAAACTAAATACCTCCCCTTAACATACAGTTGATAGTAGCAAGGAGTCAGTATAGTGGCGGCTGCAATACCATTAACGAGGTACTGGGTAGATCACAGGGCGGCTCTAATACTGTACTGGCTATACCATCGGCCGTCTGGGAAGATGAGGGCTACCAAATATGCCATTGTACTCTTGGAAACACATGAATTTGTGTCTAGTCAGTAATTGTAAGGATGGAGGGAAAACAGTTTGTAAATGGCCACAGATTTTAGGTGCGTAGTTAAGGGGAGAAAAACGAACGAACAGTATGGGGGCAGTTCGTTCGTGGCCACCCCTTCGGGGATCACGGCGTCAGGCAATAGATAGATAGATAGATAGTTAAAGGGAGGCTGGCCGTTTGTTTGGGTTATTCATTCATTTATTCACATTTTTTTTAGTTTCCTCCCTAGACCTCCATCAAGCTTAGAAAAACACCCCCTAGACCCCCCTTCAAGATACATTTGTAAATTTCCCGGCCGAAAGCCGCTTCCTCTGAAAATTGCAGGCTCGCTATCGCTCGCCAGGAAAAAATCGACACCTAAATGGCACGAAAGGTCTTAAAATTGACAAAGAAATGGGGAAAAAGGTGTTAAAATCGCCAAACTAATGGGTCGAACGTCTTAAAATTTCAAAACTAGTGGGGCTAAACATTAGGGAGAAGGGGGTCCAGAAAAACGGTCTGCCTCTACAACAGATACACTGAAATTGGCTTCTATAAATCGTAATATCTGGATCTCCACTTTTATATATTTAAACACATCGGCATACACATACATATACACATACATATACACATACATATACATATACACATACATATACACATACATATACACATACATATACACATACATATACACATACATATACACATACACATACACATACATATACACATACACATACATATACACATACATATACACATACACATACATATACACATACATATACACATACATATACATATACACATACATATACACATACATATACACATACACATACACATACATGTACACATACACATACACATACACATACATATACACATACACATACATATACACATACATATACACATACATATATACACACTTACACATACATATACACATACATATACACATACATATACACATACACATACACATACATGTACACATACACATACACATACATATTCAGATACACATACATATACACATACACATACACATACATATACACATACACATACATATACATATACACATACATATACACATACACATACATATACACATACACATACATATACACATACACATACATATACACATACACATACATACACACACATATACACATACATATACACATACACACACACACACACATACACATACACATACATATATTGCTAGTCTTCTGATAATTAAACCCTTCAGCACCCAAACACCAAAGTTAACTATTTTCATGGCTGTCATTACACGGTTATATGCAGTTTAATTAAGGGGAGATCTCCACTTGAGGGATTTTTTTCTTGACCCCTTTCTCCCGCATGTTTAGCCCCATTGCTTTGGAGATTTTAAGACAGTCGCCCCATTAGTTTGGCGATTTTAAGAACTTTCGCCCCATTTCCGTCAATTTTAAGACCTTTCGTGTTATTTAGGTGTCGAGTTTATCCTGGCGAGCGATAGCGAGCCTGTAATTTAAGAGGAACCGGCTTTCAGCCGGGACATTTTTCTACCGAAAAATTTACAAATTTATCTTGAAAGGGGCTCAAGGGGGTGTAATCTTAAGCTTGATGGATATCTAGGGACCAAACTAAAAACCTCCCCTTAAGAAAGTCCTATGTTTCTCAGCTAGCTTATTTACCACTGTGAGTCCCAGCAGTAGATTATAAGCTAAATCATGCGTATAAAGCCGGTATCACACGAGAGCTTTTATAGTCAACATTCGATCATCAACATTTTTCTGGCAACATTTCTGGACTATTTTGCACTGGTATCGGAAACTAGACTGATGATATATGCATTTAGATAACACAACAAATACTAAAAGTTTACCTCATGAGCTGCCAGACCAGTTTTAAGGATACATGTTGAGTGAAAAAGCTCTCGTGTGATACCGGCTTAATGGTAACCAAAAAGGACGAAAATTGTGTCATCTTGCTGAAATGGTTAATAATAATAATAATAATAATATATAAATACAAAATGGTGGTACATTCCCGCTCTGTTATCTGCAGGGTAACGCCCGAGACACAATAAACATTCCCCGGAGATGGATTTTAAGGGATCCCACCTCGCTTTTTGTGTTATCTTTCTCTCCCTCTCTCTTTGGCTTGTATCCATTCGGCCCCATACAACCAACTGTTTTAAGACGTTTACCCCCATCCAGGTGTCAATATTTTCCTGGCGAGCGGTAGCGAGCCAGCATATATATATTTTTGTTTTGACAGCAAGCTAAATTTGTACATTTTTCGATAGAAAAATTTCTCCGGCGAAGCCGGATTTCTCCATACAATGCTGGCTCGCTATCGCTCGCCAGTAAGAAATCAACACCTGGATGGGGATAAACGTCTTAAAACAGTTGGCTGAATGGGGCCGACGGGATACAAGTCAGGGAAAGAGAGAAAAGGAGAGAAAGATAAACATCACCCGGAGATGGATTTTAAACTTTTTGCACCGCGAACTTTTTGCACTGCGATTTTTTTTTTTTTTTTTTTCCCTCCACCTCTGCCGCCGTGCAAAGTGGTCAAGAATCTCGGTCACGTCTGGGTCCGGATAATGGTGTACAATAATCTCCATAACCCCGTATAATCACCGCCCATAAAGTGGCTGACGTAGGGGCGGGTGCGCCTACAACAAGCGCCCCCTATAGTAACGGAGATCAGCCAACCTCGAGCGGTCATATTGGTGTTAAAGGGAGGGGGGGAGGGGTCATTTTTTTTTTTTTTTTTTTTTTATCTTTCTCTCCTTTTCTCTCTTTCCCTGGCTTGTATCCATTCGTCCCCATTCAGCCAACTGTTTTAAGACGTTTAGCCCCAACCAGGTGTCGCTTTCTTCCTGGCGAACGATAGCGATCCAGCATTGTATGGAGAAATCCGGCTTTGCCGGAGAAATTTTTCTATCGAAAAATGTACAAATTTAGCTTGCTGTCAAAACAAAAATATATATATGCTGGCTCGCTACCGCTCGCCAGGAAAATATTGACACCTGGATGGGGTAAACGTCTTAAAACAGTAGGCTGAATGGGGCCGAATGGATACAAGCCCAAGAGAGAGGGAGAGAAAGAGGCCTTACTCGTGCCATTAACCTTTGGCCAGATTCACATACATGCACTGCTTTCCAACACACCTTAATTACCTTTAAGGGGGGTCACCTGCTTGTTTATATCCTTTTCTCTCTTTCTCTGGCTTGTATCCATTTGGCCCCATTCAGCCTACTGTTTTAAGACGTTTATCCCCAGCCAGGTGTCCATTTTTTACTGGTGAGCGGTAGTGAGCCAGCATATTTAAAAAATGTTTTGACAGCAGGCTAAATTTTTAAATTTTTCGACAGAAAAATGTCTCCGGCGAAGCCGGATTTCTTCATATAATGCTGGCTCGCTATCGCTCGCCAGGAAGAAATCGACACCTAGATGGGGATAAATAGTTGGCTGAATGGGGCAGAATGGATACAAGCCAGAGAAAGAGAGAACAGGAGAGAAATAAAAGAAAAACAGGTCACGTACCTTGATTTTGGCACTTTATTACTCTTTCAACCTTGGGGGGTCACTTGTTACAAGCAGCTTCGACTTTTGCATCCTTCATAAAATAATATGATAAAATAAAATATCAATACCCGTATTTCAAATTCTGTAAGTATGCTGCAGGATCTTTACTGTAGTTTGGTCTTGGGGTATTTAACCCTCTCCGACATATGACGCGATTTTGAGCCTGTTGGGGCTACTTTAAAGCCTTTGTTACCAGCAGGGATATTTAGAAACCTTTAGTTTAGTTACTTCAACCTCTGCAGTTGTCTTTGAGTTAGCTGTGTTGAGCCTGTTGGGGATACTTTAAAGCCTTTGTTACCAGCAGGGGTATTTATAAACCTTTAGTTTAGTTACTTCAACCTCTGCAGTTGTCTTATGAGTTAGCTGTGGGCAGAAAACTAATTTTGGAGAGGTAATTATAATAAGAGTGAGAGAACTCTATTTCTTATTGCTAATCTGGCAACCTCTGCGTCATATGTGCGTGAAAGGGTTAATGCTAGACGATCAACTTTATATATCACCCCGTTACTTGATCATTACAGCACCAAAATGGAGTCCAATGAAAACGATTGCCACTCTTTCTAACTACAGGGTCTCTAGGGACGACCATACAGCCACTGCTCGTAAGGGGGGTGACCTGCTTTTTTTTTATTTCTGTCATTTTCTCTCTTTCCCTGGCTTGTATCCATTCGGCCCCATTCAGCCAACTATTTTAAGACGTTTATCCCCATCTAGGTGTCGATTTCTTCCTGGCGAGCGATAGCGAGCCATCATTATATGAAGATATCCGGCTTCGCCGGAGACATTTTTCTATCGAAAAATGTACAAATTTAGCCTGCTGTTAAACAAAAATACAAAATATGCTGGTTCGCTACCGTACACCAGTAAAAAATTGACACCTGGATGGGGATAAACGTCTTAAAACAGTAGGCTGAATGGGGCCAAATGGATACAAGCCAGAGAAAGATAGAAAAGGACAGAACCAAAACAGGTCACACCCCCTTAATATTAGGGTATTAGGAGGGAGGCAGAGTAGTGGGTCTTTACAAGCTAAGATACTTGGTGTCAGCTTCAGACATATTGGGGACTTATACTCCGGTCATATTATCCTAGACACTGCATATATATATATTCTTCTCTGCAACAAGTTATTTCTATTTCATTTTGATATTGGAGTGTTCTATCTTTTGTAGTGAGAAGAATTTAAGGGGAGGTTTTTAGTTTGGTCCCTAGATATCCTTCAAGCTTAAGATTACACCCCCTTGAGCCCCTTTCAAGATAAATGTGTACATTTTTCGGTAGAAAAATGTCCCGGCTGAAAGCCGGTTCCTCTTAAATTACAGTCTCGCTATCGCTCGCCAGGAAAAAATCGACACCTAAATGGGACGAAAGGTATTAAAAGTGACATAAATGGGATGAAAGTTCTTAAAATCGCCAAACTAATGGGGCGAACGTCTTAAAATCACAAAAGCAATGGGGCTAAACATGAGGGAGAAAGGGGTCAAGAAAAAAATCCCTCAAGTGGAGATCTCCCCTTAAAGGGTTGTAACGACGCCATAAGCCAACGTGTCGAAGCGTCTGACAACCATAATTCATATGCTGTTGGTTGCCACCGTCGATATTCACTGCCTATACGCCTATACTCCTAATCACTTCCATTTACCTTCATGTTTTGGACAGCAGCCATATTGGTGACTATATGTTTTGGACAGCAGCCATATTGGTGACTATATGTTTTGGACAGCAGCCATATTGGTGACTATATGTTTTGGACAGCAGCCATATTGGTGACTATATGTTTTGGACAGCAGCCATATTGGTGACTATATGTTGTGGACAGCAGCCATATTGGTGACTATATGTTTTGGACAGCAGCCATATTGGTGACTATATGTTTTGGACAGCAGCCATATTGGTGACTATATGTTTTGGACAGCAGCCATATTGGTGACTATATGTTTTGGACAGCAGCCATATTGGTGACTATATGTTGTGGACAGCAGCCATATTGGTGACTATAGGGAGTGATTATACCATGGCTTGGCACAGGTCATATAATATCTTGGGGATTGGTATTGCACCCTTTCCTCTCCACAACTGCTCCTCATTGGTACCATACATTGTCATCTGTTAGACATAGTAACAGTTCTTCAGCGGAGTATGGAGAGGGGGGGGGCAGATCAGTGAACTCGGTGGTCAACACGGGATTTGTTAAGATTCAGCCATAATGGTGACATTTACTGCTCTCTCTCTCTCTATATATATATATATATATATTAGTAACTAAGTACAGTAATTACTTTCACATTTGATATGCTTCGTTCACACTGTTAAGTCTGAGAGGCTTAAAAACGACAAGTTACGTTAGTTACTGTACGTCAGCCTACAAGTGGGATATTTTTTAACCTGAGATATTAACTATTGCACAAATTTAAAACATTTTTTGACTGACCGTCGCATTCACCCTACGAATGTACTAATGAAGTTTGGTGAAAATCCGTCGAACGGTCTAGGAGGAGTTTCCGGACAGACAGACATACATTTCGGCAGGCATTGTACCACAATACGGGGAGGCGATACCACTCTGCTTACGCAGAGTTGATCAAATATCAACAAAATGTAGGTATCCTCTAGTCCATTTTTCAAACGTATCTCACGTTTAGTAAACACACACAACAATTTCAAACTGATAATACTCTTGTTTTGTAATATATGTATAATGTGAATTGGCTTGGTTATTCACAACAAATCAGGGAAAAGTGTTCATATGAAGACTGAATCAGTATCACATGAACAATAACAAGCATTATAGGTGATGCAAGAATTTCACTGTAAAAATGAACACAAAATTGTAAAATGGTACCCAGAAACAGTTTTTATATCGTTTATGTGTTTTACTTTAAATATACAAATCAAAGAACTGTTCATATGTACCATTGCTACATATATGTGTTCAAATGTTGCAGTGCAGTTTTGTAGAAGCAATTCCCAAATGTCACCAATATGGAGCCGAGAGCAAGAGTTGTCCTGGGCTATCTGTGTAACTGCAGGATCTCCGGAATAATGTTATGTTATTAGTGGTGGAGTTATCAGAGGGGGCGGGAAGATTCGGCTACAATAAACACAGGGGTTCCGAACTGGTCAGATGAACCGAACCCACCGTCGTCTTCGTCGTCGCACCCGAAGTGGACGCTATAGTCAACAGCGATTGGCCAAGTGTACATACTGTCAGTCTACACACTCGAAACATTGCCATAATCTGCATACAATATTACAATTCAGGTACAATCGTGGCCAGTAATATCTAAACAATATTTGCAGGAACAAGTATGATAAACGGATCCAGTACTTTGGAAAACATAAGCAAATGAATAACCGAGTTACTTATAATGAAATATTAGGTTTTACTATGCCTAGTGTTCACAATAAACAGGTGTTCATGTATTTATGGCCAGGCCTATACTGGATGTAGATAAAATACTGATCAGCAGCCTAAATAACACCCTTTTAGTAGGTAATTACTGCCTCATTATGACCCCAATATGGCGTCCAGATCGATACATGTCCTTGTCTCTTTTCACAATAGGCTCTCTAGGACAGGTGAGGGCCACACAAGTATCCTACACCTAGCAACCGTCTGCTTCTCCAGTGGTCTACTCGAAAACAATAATTAACATTCCTAAAAATCTAGATGTCGGTAGTTTCATTCCTACGATATCGGTGTACTTTCACATATTTAATTTATTCAGTCAAATACTATATTTTTCTATATTGAACTGTAAATCTACATCGACAGAAAATATTAATGTGTTCATAAATGACTTACACAAATCAACAATTTGAAAGCTATATCAAATAACCCTATTATTTTGAAAGGTCTTACCATATAGAAACTAAATGAGGATGTGGGAGTAAAAAAGGAAGAATTGCAGAGCACACGAGTTTTACCTGAATCCACCAATTAGTTTTACCTGAATCCACCAATTAGTTTTACCTGAATCCACCAATTAGTTTTACCTGAATCCACCAATTAGTTTTACCTGAATCCACCAATTAGTTTGCAGGATTATGTGTTACAAACCCCGAGCTCTGGTGTGAATGTAAAACTACCAGCTTAGGCCAGGTTGCTGTGAAAGGCAGATCATTTGTCCAAGAAAACTGAGGCTATATTAATCTCGCCTCTTAATAAAGAGATATGTAGACAATCATCATAAAGGCAACAACTAAAGCCTATTTCATCATAAGAAAATAATGTCTATCTATCTATCTATCTATATGCTCAGGCCCAATCCCCATTTTGGGGGTAGCCGACTCAAGACAGAGCAAGAACAGGGAAAACACAAAAACAACATAAAACAAAAAATAAACACAGATAAAAAACACAAACTCACACACATCCAGGTCACCCAGGAGAAGACCCAGAGACCAGGGTTACCAAGGTCGCTCCAGCACTCCCCCGGCCCCTGACCACCCGGAGAGGTTCCGATCTCGGCAGGCAGACATGCAGCGGTGTTTAAGTTGAATTATTTCTTACCTTGTAGAATTAAGCCAGGGTAACTTCAAAGCCCATAATTTTATAGTCTGAAACTATTCCAAATATTAAAAAAGAGATAGTTGAATTATATAAGAAGGTATGATTGTAGCGTAACAGTTGAGATGCGAGGGCTCCATAAGAAGGTATGATTGTAGCGTAACAGTTGAGATGCGAGGGCTCCATAAGAAGGTATGCTTGTAGCGTAACAGTTGAGATGCGAGGGCTCCATAAGAAGGTATGCTTGTAGCGTAACAGTTGAGATGCGAGGGCTCCATAAGAAGGTATGCTTGTAGCGTAACAGTTGAGATGCGAGGGCTCCATAAGAAGGTATGATTGTAGCGTAACAGTTGAGATGCGAGGGCTCCATAAGAAGGTATGCTTGTAGCGTAACAGTTGAGATGCGAGGGCTCCATAAGAAGGTATGATTGTAGCGTAACAGTTGAGATGCGAGGGCTCCATAAGAAGGTATGATTGTAGCGTAACAGTTGAGATGCGAGGGCTCCATAAGAAGGTATGCTTGTAGCGTAACAGTTGAGATGCGAGGGCTCCATAAGAAGGTATGCTTGTAGCGTAACAGTTGAGATGCGAGGGCTCCATAAGAAGGTATGATTGTAGCGTAACAGTTGAGATGCGAGGGCTCCATAAGAAGGTATGATTGTAGCGTAACAGTTGATGCGAGGGCTCCATAAGAAGGTATGCTTGTAGCGTAACAGTTGAGATGCGAGGGCTCCATAAGAAGGTATGATTGTAGCGTAACAGTTGAGATGCGAGGGCTCCATAAGAAGGTATGATTGTAGCGTAACAGTTGAGATGAGAGGGCTCCATAAGAAGGTATGATTGTAGCGTAACAGTTGAGATGCGAGGGCTCCATAAGAAGGTATGCTTGTAGCGTAACAGTTGAGATGCGAGGGCTCCATAAGAAGGTATGCTTATAGCGTAACAGTTGAGATGCGAGGGCTCCATAAGAAGGTATGCTTGTAGCGTAACAGTTGAGATGCGAGGGCTCCATAAGAAGGTATGATTGTAGCGTAACAGTTGAGATGCGAGGGCTCCATAAGAAGGTATGCTTGTAGCGTAACAGTTGAGATGCGAGGGCTCCATAAGAAGGTATGCTTGTAGCGTAACAGTTGAGATGCGAGGGCTCCGTAAGAAGGTATGATTGTAGCGTAACAGTTGAGATGCGAGGGCTCCATAAGAAGGTATGATTGTAGCGTAACAGTTGAAATGCGAGGGCTCCATAAGAAGGTATGATTGTAGCGTAGCAGTTGAGATGCGAGGGCTCCATAAGAAGGTATGATTGTAGCGTAACAGTTGAGATGCGAGGGCTCCATAAGAAGGTATGATTGTAGCGTAGCAGTTGAGATGCGAGGGCTCCATAAGAAGGTATGATTGTAGCGTAACCGTTGAGATGCGAGGGCTCCATAAGAAGGTATGATTGTAGCGTAACAGTTGAGATGCGAGGGCTCCATAAGAAGGTATGATTGTAGCGTAACAGTTGAGATGCGAGGGCTCCATAAGAGGTATGATTGTAGCGTAACAGTTGAGATGCGAGGGCTCCATAAGAAGGTATGATTGTAGCGTAACAGTTGAGATGCGAGGGCTCCATAAGAAGGTATGATTGTAGCGTAACAGTTGAGATGCGAGGGCTCCATAAGAAGGTATGATTGTAGCGTAACAGTTGAGATGCGAGGGCTCCATAAGAAGGTATGATTGTAGCGTAACAGTTGAGATGCGAGGGCTCCATAAGAAGGTATGATTGTAGCGTAACAGTTGAGATGCGAGGGCTCCATAAGAAGGTATGATTGTAGCGTAACAGTTGAGATGCGAGGGCTCCATAAGAAGGTATAATTGTAGTGTAACAGTTGAGATGCGAGGGCTCCATAAGAAGGTATGATTGTAGCGTAACAGTTGAGATGCGAGGGCTCCATAAGAAGGTATGCTTGTAGCGTAACAGTTGAGATGCGAGGGCTCCATAAGAAGGTATGATTGTAGCGTAACAGTTGAGATGCGAGGGCTCCATAAGAAGGTATGCTTGTAGCGTAACAGTTGAGATGCGAGGGCTCCATAAGAAGGTATGATTGTAGCGTAACAGTTGAGATGCAAGGGCTCCATAAGAAGGTATGATTGTAGCGTAACAGTTGAGATGCGAGGGCTCCATAAGAAGGTATGATTGTAGCGTAACAGTTGAGATGCGAGGGCTCCATAAGAAGGTATGATTGTAGCATAACAGTTGAGATGCGAGGGCTCCATAAGAAGGTATGATTGTAGCGTAACAGTTGAGATGCGAGGGCTCCATAAGAAGGTATGATTGTAGCGTAACAGTTGAGATGCGAGGGCTCCATAAGAAGGTATGCTTGTAGCGTAACAGTTGAGATGCGAGGGCTCCATAAGAAGGTATGATTGTAGCGTAACAGTTGAGATGCGAGGGCTCCATAAGAAGGTATGCTTGTAGCGTAACAGTTGAGATGCGAGGGCTCCATAAGAAGGTATGCTTGTAGCGTAACAGTTGAGATGCGAGGGCTCCATAAGAGGTATGCTTGTAGCGTAACAGTTGAGATGCGAGGGCTCCATAAGAAGGTATGATTGTAGCGTAACAGTTGAGATGCGAGGGCTCCATAAGAAGGTATGATTGTAGCGTAACAGTTGAGATGCGAGGGCTCCATAAGAAGGTATGATTGTAGCGTAACAGTTGAGATGCGAGGGCTCCATAAGAAGGTATGCTTGTAGCGTAACAGTTGAGATGCGAGGGCTCCATAAGAAGGTATGCTTGTAGCGTAACAGTTGAGATGAGAGGGGCTCCATAAGAAGGTATGCTTGTAGCGTAACAGTTGAGATGCGAGGGCTCCATAAGAAGGTATGCTTGTAGCGTAACAGTTGAGATGCGAGGGCTCCATAAGAAGGTATGCTTGTAGCGTAACAGTTGAGATGCGAGGGCTCCATAAGAAGGTATGCTTGTAGCGTAACATTTGAGATGCGAGGGCTCCATAAGAAGGTATGCTTGTAGCGTAACAGTTGAGATGCGAGGGCTCCATAAGAAGGTATGATTGTAGCGTAACAGTTGAGATGCGAGGGCTCCATAAGAAGGTATGCTTGTAGCGTAACAGTTGAGATGCGAGGGCTCCATAAGAAGGTATGCTTGTAGCGTAACAGTTGAGATGCGAGGGCTCCATAAGAAGGTATGCTTGTAGCGTAACAGTTGAGATGCGAGGGCTCCATAAGAAGGTATGCTTGTAGCGTAACAGTTGAGATGCGAGGGCTCCATAAGAGGGTAAGATTGTAGCGTAACAGTTGAGATGCGAGGGCTCCATAAGAAGGTATGCTTGTAGCGTAACAGTTGAGATGCGAGGGCTCCATAAGAAGGTATGCTTGTAGCGTAACAGTTGAGATGCGAGGGCTCCATAAGAAGGTATGCTTGTAGCGTAACAGTTGAGATGCGAGGGCTCCATAAGAAGGTATGCTTGTAGCGTAACAGTTGAGATGCGAGGGCTCCATAAGAAGGTTATGATTGTAGCGTACAGTTGAGATGCGAGGGCTCCATAAGAAGGTATGCTTGTAGCGTAACAGTTGAGATGCGAGGGCTCCATAAGAAGGTATGATTGTAGCGTAACAGTTGAGATGCGAGGGCTCCATAAGAAGGTATGATTGTAGCGTAACAGTTGAGATGCGAGGGCTCCATAAGAAGGTATGCTTGTAGCGTAACATTTGAGATGCGAGGGCTCCATAAGAAGGTATGCTTGTAGCGTAACAGTTGAGATGCGAGGGCTCCATAAGAAGGTATGATTGTAGCGTAACAGTTGAGATGCGAGGGCTCCATAAGAAGGTATGATTGTAGCGTAACAGTTGAGATGCGAGGGCTCCATAAGAAGGTATGATTGTAGCGTAGCAGTTGAGATGCGAGGGCTCCATAAGAAGGTATGATTGTAGCGTAACAGTTGAGATGCGAGGGCTCCATAAGAAGGTATGATTGTAGCGTAACAGTTGAGATGCGAGGGCTCCATAAGAAGGTATGATTGTAGCGTAACAGTTGAGATGCGAGGGCTCCATAAGAAGGTATGCTTGTAGCGTAACAGTTGAGATGCGAGGGCTCCATAAGAAGGTATGCTCGTAGCGTAACAGTTGAGATGCGAGGGCTCCATAAGAAGGTATGATTGTAGCGTAACAGTTGAGATGCGAGGGCTCCATAAGAAGGTATGATTGTAGCGTAACAGTTGAGATGCGAGGGCTCGACGTTCACAGAAATGTTCAGAGGTTTTGAGTGCATGTAAGCGTAAAAGTAAAACTTTCCAACTGAGCTATTTACCGACATTGAGTTAAAGATTAAGTACGTGATAATTACAGTTTGCACAATAGAATGCAATGCAAATGAGGCATAGGTCATTAACATGGTTTAGGGATATTTCTTGTTGAGACAAAAGCTTTAAGAGATACTGGTATATACATGTTAAGGGGGGTGACCTGTTTTTGTTCTGTCCTTTTCTATCTTTCTCTGGCTTGTATCCATTTGGCCCCATTCAGCCTACTGTTTTAAGACGTTTATCCCCATACAGGTGTCAATTTTTTACTGGTGAGCGGTAGCGAGCCAGCATATTTTTATTTTTGTTTGACAGCAGGCTAAATTTGTAAATTTTTCGATAGAAAAATGTCTCCGGCGAAGCCGGATTTCTTCATATAATGCTGGCTCGCTATCGCTCGCCAGGAAGAAATCGACAGCCAGATGGGGATAAACGTCTTAAAATAGTTGGCAGAATCGGGCCGAATGGATACAGGCAAGAGAAAGAGAGAAAAGGAGAGAAATCCGACAAAGCCGGTGACCCCCCTTAAGGGGAGATCTCCACTTGAGGGATTTTGTTCTTGACCCCTTTCACCCTCATGTTTAGCCCCATTGCTTTTGATATTATAAAACGTTCGCCCCATTAGTTTAGTGATTTTAAGAACTTTCACCCCATATTAAGACCTTTCGTGCCATTCAGGTGTCGATTTTATCCTGGCGAGCGATAGCGAGCCTGTAATTTAAGAGGAACCGGCCTTCGGCCGGGACATTTTTCTACCGAAAAATGTACAAATTTATCTTGAAAGGGACTCGAGGGGGTGTAATTTCAAGCTTGATGGAAGTTTAGGAAACACACTAAAAACCTCCCCTTTTAAGGGTACATTGGTTGTGGTATAGCCTATTAACGGTGGTGCACAGTAGACAGGTAAGAGTGTTTAGTAGAGGTGGAGGTTTACTACGGAAGTTGTAAGTGATGTTCATGGGAGTATAGTACATCTACAATCTACCATCTACATCTATATTATATGTGTAGTATAAAAATATTACTCTTTTTAGGTAGATACATATTTGGTAGAGGTGTATTGCCTAGTATTTGATGTAAGTATAGCAAGATACAATATATATATATAAAAGGTATATTTGAAGATGGAGAGCCCATACTTGGCATGTATTCTAAGGGGGTGCCAAAATAGGTTTTAAATGATTTTTGTTGTCCCCTCACCCTCCGGGAGGAGGGGAAGGTAGCCCCCCCTCCCCCCCCCCCCCCCAAATAAATAAATAAATAAATAAATAAACAAAAAATAGACAGCCCATAGTTCGACTTCCCCACGGGCAGCGCCGGGTACCTCAGCGAGTAAAAATATAAGATCGTAAACATTAACTAGAGAATCCAAGTAATTTGATCTTAGTGGCTCATGTACTTAATCGAAATATGTCGACAGTGTATCATATTTGAGCATCAGAAGTTGTATAAAACTTGTTGTCCACGGCCGTTACCTTACTCATACACATATCACTCCCAGACGTCCCTAACACCTATCTCTACTACAGTCCTTACCCTTAACCTTACACCTATTACTCCAAGACGTCCCTAACACCTATCTCTACTACAGTTCTTACCCTTAACCTTACACATATCACTCCCAGACGTCCCTAACACCTATCTCTACTACAGTTCTTACCCTTAACCTTACACCTATTACTCCCAGACGTCCCTAACACCTATCTCTACTACAGTTCTTACCCTTAACCTTACACCTATTACTCCAAGACGTCCCTAACACCTGTCTCTACATTTTCTTAACTTTACTCTTACACTTCTCGCAAGATCGCAAGCCTTATCACAAGATCAGTTCCCAAGTGTGGCATCCGAGTACGCTACTCCTCATTGTCTCAGCTTGGTGATCAAACACCCTGGTCGAGAAGGGATGGTACTTCATTTTACCCTGCTCGAACACCATACTCGGAAGCTGATCGTAGGGACATGTCTTCACCACTGTAACTCCAACATCTGTCACTCCAGCACGTACCCTACATTTGTTATTCCCATACACGGATCACACCTGTTACTGTTACACCTGTTATTACTGTACAAGCTATACACTCCACACCTGTTACTGCTACACCTGTTATTACCGTACAAGCTATACACTCCACACCTGTTACTGCTACACCTGTTATTACCGTACAAGCTATACACTCCACACCTGTTACTGCTACACCTGTTATTACCGTACAAGCTATACACTCCACACCTGTTACTGCTACACCTGTTATTACCGTACAAGCTATACACTCCACACCTGTTACTGCTACACCTGTTATTACCGTACAAGCTATACACTCCACACCTGTCACTCTTACACTTCCTCCCACATGTGATCTACACCCATACCTGTTACTCCCGCACGTGCTGTACACCCCATACCTGTTATTCCTGCACGTTGTCTACATTCCATACCTTTGACTGCTACACCTGTTACTCCCGCACGTGCTGTACACCCCATACCTGTTATTCCTGCACGTTGTCAACATTCCATACCTTTGACTGCTACACCTGTTACTCCCGCACGTGCTGTACACCCCATACCTGTCATTCCTGCACGTTGTCAACATTCCATACCTTTGACTGCTACACCTGTTACTCCCGCACGTGCTGTACGCCTTACACCTGTTACTCCCGCACGTTCTCTTTACCTGCCACTCCATACACACACACACACACACACACACACACACACACACACACACACACACACACACACATCTGGTCATATGAGAGGGGTGTCTTTCAGGTGTCCAGCGTAAACACACCCGCCACTCCCCCATCGTGTGCCTTTTAACATTTTAACTCCTATAAACCTTAACGACACTCCGCGTAAATTAAACCTGCCAAAACGGGGCCTTTGCTTCGCGCGACAAGATTTATAGCCTGCCGCGCAAGACAATGGCAAGAAACAAGGGGCAGTTGGACGAAAATGGCAAGCTCAAGGGAGGGAAAATCGCCCCAAGAGGCTATGCCCGAGACTCCATTTTCGCCGGGTGGTTGGGGTGCAGGGTAGTAATCTGCGGATGGTTTTAGGGATATTTGCCATACCTAGGGATCTTATATGGCAGGACCTTGCACGGGTCTGTGGGCACCTGATGGGGGGGTGGGGGGGGGGGGGGGGGGGACGCGGCCTGGTTCTCTTTCTCTGTCTTACATTCTCCTTTTAGCTCTACAATGGTGTAATGTGGTAGCTCTCTCTCTCTCTCTCTCTCTCTCTCTCTCTCTCTCTCTTATGAGTAATTGTCGGTTACAATAGTTGCCTCAACTTCTTGAACTATTGGCATGCTTAATGATAAAAGGAAAAGGTTCTATATCTTCCACTCAATCATCCCCCTCCCCCCTCTTCTCTCTCTCTCTCTCTCTCTCTCTCTCTCTCTCTCTCCATCCAGTTAATGGTGTTTAGATGTACTGTATATCCTGTAATTCCTCTCCAACAATGGGTGTCTGATTATTGAGGGGAGGCAGTTATCAAAGACCAGGGATAGAATCTTGGCCTGGTAATTCCATAGAAAGAGGAAGAAAGGGATGAAGGTAAAGAAGTTAAAAGGGTTAAGTGAGATAGTTCGAAGCCTGATAATTGCTGGAGGCCCTTTTCAAACTGAATACAATCGTCTAATTGTAGCCAGAACAAAATTAAAGAGACATCATCGGTATAGAAAGGGTTAACATGTGAAACCCCACCCAGACAGACCCTGGCGGCGCGGAGCATCGAACCCTTACCACACTATATCAGCCAGGTCAATGTACAGAGCTCTAGACCCTCACACCACCTCCCGCCCTAATTACATAGTCCCGGTCCCTAAAGGTTCACCAAAGGTTTATTTTCCCGTAACCTTTGATCAACAATTTTGTATTCATTTTGTATTTATTTTGTATTTATTTTATTTATTTTGTATTTATTTTGTATTTATTTTATTTATTTTGTATTTATTTTGTATTTATTTTATTTATTTTGTATTTATTTGTATTTATTTTATTTATTTTGTATTTATTTTATTTATTTTGTATTTATTTTGTATTATTTTATTTATTTTGTATTTATTTTGTATTTATTTTATTTATTTTGTATTTATTTTATTTATTTTGTATTTATTTTGTATTTATTTTATATATTGATTTATTTATATTTAGTGTATTTTATATTTTATTTATTTTTTTATTATTATTTTGGCAACATTTTACGACTATTTTGCACTGGTACTGGCAACTCTGGCAACTATACCTTATTCCAAGTTAGCAGTCCAACACTCTTGAACATTAACCCCTATAACTCACAATCTACCAAGATTGGAAGCCAAAGCGTCACATTTTTCCCTTGCCCCTCAACTTTCTCTTCATAATTGCTGAGGGGCACAGGGCCCTGGGTGGGGCTTTGGTTTCCCGGGCGTTTCCGCACCCTCCTCAGCTCCCCGCCATGGAGTGGCTTCGGTCACCCAGGCTTTATTGTGGTAGGCAGGGAGGGTTCTGTGGGGGTGCTCGGTTGTGGCCTTGGCCTTGCTCGGGGCCTTGGGGCTGTTCGGCCAGGCAGCTTGGGGAACAACAACAACAACAACAACTCACAAACGACTAGAGAAATCGAGCTAATATTTCTACCATTTTGGAAGGGTCAGTTAGGGAATAGATGTGGGTATTTACAGCCCATTTGCGCTACCCCTTTTTGAGTTACAGAGGTTAGGGTTGACGATTGCTGGACTGCTAATTTGGAACAGGGTATAGACTGGAGTTAGAATGTTGTAGGGGACAACATTCGAATCAAGGTATATTTCAGGAGCCGTTAGGCCAGAGTTGGGGATAAAAGTTATGAGAAATATACAGGGGCGCACTGTGCCCCGATACAGAGCAAGAAGCTGTGCGGGGGTAGAGAACCCACGGAGACGGTTGAGCACATCTAATTAATGTAACTCT
>CM064572.1:60888547-61071047 GCA_032716605.1 Paralithodes platypus
GGATGGGGGTAAACGTCTTAAAACAGTAGGCTGAATGGGGCCGAATGGATACAAGCCAAAGAGAGAGGGAGAAAAAGAGAAAACAAGCGAGGTGGGCTCCCTTCATACATTCACAAGCTACAAGCTACAAACCTGTTGAACTTATATCAATCTCACGACAGTCAACCCCTTTGTATTCCTTATATGTGTAATAATAATAATAGAATAAATATATAATGCAGTATTGCTGGTGAAGATTATAGATTACACAAATTTAACAGTTGAATTAAGGGGAGGTTTCTAGTTTGTTTCCTACTCCTCCAGCAATCTTAAAATGTCACCCCCTTGACCCCCTTTCAAGATAAATTTGTACATTTTTCGGTAGAAAAATTTCCCGGCCGAAGGCCGGGTACTCTTAAGTTACAGGCTCGCTATCGCTCGCCAGGATAAAATCGACACCTAAATTGCACGAAAAGTCTTAAAATTGACAGAATGGGGCGGAAATTCTTAAAATCACCAAACTAATGGGGCAAACGTCTTAAAATCTCAAAAGCAATGGGGATAACCATGAGGGAGAAAGGGGTCAAGAAAAATATCCCTCAAGTGGAGATCTCCCCTTAATAACAAGAATCATAACAATGTCAAACCTGGTAAGCTTATCGGTAATTAATGAAAAACACCAAATATTACCAGTAAAAGGTAAAAATAAAAGACCACCAACCATAAACTGCAATAAATAGTTAATGACCCAACTAATAATAAACTACAATAAATAGTTAATGACCCAACTAATAATAAACAGTTAATGACCCAACTAATAATAAACAGTTAATGACCCAACTAATAATAAACAGTTAATGACCCAACTAATAATAAACTGCAATAAACAGTTAATGACCCAACTAATAATAAACAGTTAATGACCCAACTAATAATAAACAGTTAATGACCCAACTAATAATAAACAGTTAATGACCCAACTAATAATAAACAGTTAATGACCCAACTAATAATAAACTGCAATAAACAGTTAATGACCCAACTAATAATAAACAGTTAATGACCCAACTAATAATAAACAGTTAATGACCCAACTAATAATACACTGCAATAAATAGTTAATGACCCAACTAATAATAAACTAAGTTCCAACATCCTTATCTCGCGAGCATCAACCTTTAGTTCAAAATAGACCTCTTACTCACCACAGAAGGCTAAAGGGGAGGTTTTTAGTTTATTCCCTTAACCTCCATCAAACTTAAAATTACACCCCCTTGACCCCCTCTCAAGATGAATTTGTACATTTTTCGGTAGAAAAATGTTCGGGCCGAAGGCCGGTTATTCTTAAATTACAGGCTCGCTATCGCTCGCCAGGAAAAAATAGACGCCTAAATGGCACGAAATGTCTTAAAATTGACATAAATGGGGTGAAAGTTCTTAAAATCGCCAAACTAATGGGGCGAACGTCTTAAAATCTCAAAAAAACCTAGA
Source organism: Paralithodes platypus (assembly GCA_032716605.1). Lineage (NCBI taxonomy): Eukaryota > Metazoa > Arthropoda > Malacostraca > Decapoda > Lithodidae > Paralithodes > Paralithodes platypus. The sequence continues at coordinate 60,890,018 of CM064572.1, forward strand.
CTCTCTTTCAAGATATATTTTGTACATATTTTCGGTAGAAAATTGTCCCGGCTGAAGGCCGCTTCCTCTTGAAAATTACGAACTCGCTATCGCTCACCGGGAAAACAATCGACAATTAAATAGAACGAAAGGTCTTAAATTGGACAACGAAATGGGGCTAAAGGCGTTATAATCGCCAAACTAGTGGGCCGAAAAACTCAAAACTAATGGGGCTAAACACGAGGGCAAAGTGAGTCCAGAAAACAATACCATCCCAGGTAGGGTTCTGGCGTCTGGGTAAGCTATCAGAGCAGGTATACGTTATATGCCAAGAATTTGGAATTGCCTTAAGGGGAGATCTCCACTTGAGGGATTTTTTTCTTGACCCCTTTCTCCCTCATGTTTAGCCCCATTGCTTTTGATATTATAAAACGTTTGCCCCATTAGTTTAGCGATTTTAAGAACTTTCACCCCATATTAAGACCTTTCGTGCAATTCAGGTGTCGATTTTATCCTGGCGAGCGATAGCGAGCCTGTAATTTAAGAGTAATCGGCCTTCGGCCGGGACATTTTTCTACCGAAAAATGTACAAATTTATCTTGAAAGGGGGTCAAGGGGGTGAAATTTTAAGATTGCTGGAGGAGTAGGAAACAAACTAGAAACCTCCCCTTAACGCTTTATATCTTCACTTATGATAAAATTAACCAAGAGTATTTTATGCCTTACTTGATCTAACCTTTTACCATAGGTAGAAGCTACAGAGGGTGTTTGGTTCAGGCTACTAACAAAAACATATGTGTATCACTCATTAAGGGGAGATGTCCACTTGAGGGATTTTTTTCTTGACTCCTTTCTCCCTCATGTTTAGTCCCATTGCTTTTCTAATTTTAAGACGTTCACCCCATTATTTTGACGATTTTAAGAACTTTAGACCCATTTCTGTCAATTTTAAGACCTTTCGTGCCATTTAGGTGTCGATTTTATCCTGGCGAGCGATAGCGAGCCTGTAATTTAAGAGGAACCGGCCTTCGGCCATTTATCTTGAAAAGGGGGTCAAGGGGGTTTAATTTTAAGTTTGATGGAGGTTAAGGTAATAAACTAAAAACCTCCCCTTAATACTATGTATCCCGTTTACTGTTATGTGTTAATGACCACAATGTAATTTTGTGATGTGTGGAGTATGTTGAAGGCCAAGGCTGAGGTATTATAACACACACACACACACACACACACACACACACACACACACATTAAATGTTGTGATGTGTGGAGTATGTTGAAGGCCAAGGCTGAGGTATTATAACACACACACACACACACACACACATACACACACATACACACACACAAACACACACACAAATTAAATGTTGTGATGTGTGGAGTATGTTGAAGGCCAAGGCTGAGGTATTATAACACACCCACACACACACACACACACACACACACACACATTAAATGTTGTGGTGTGTGTATATCATGTGTTGAAGGTCAAGGTTGCATGGGCTGTGACGGGGAGGCCTGGCTGGGGTATTAAGGGGAGGCAGACCGTTTTCCTAGACCCCCTTCTCCCTAATGTTTAGCCCCACTAGTTTTTAGATTATAAGACGTTCGGCCCATTACTTTGGCGATTTTAACACCTTTCGCCCCATTTCGTTGTCAATTTTAAGACCTTTCGTGCCATTTAGGTGTCATTTATTTCCTGGCGAGCGATAGCGAGCCTGCAATTTTAAGAGGAACCTGCATTTGGCCGGGAAATTTTTCTACCGAAAAATTTACAAATTGATCTTGAAGGGGATGTTTTTCTAAGCTTGATGGAGGTCTAGGGAGGAAACTAAAAAAATATATGAATACATTAATTAATAGACCAAACAAACGGTCAGTCTCCCCTTAAGGGGAGGTTTCCACTTGAGGGATATTTTTTCGAACTTCCTTCTCCCTCATGTTTAGCCCCATTGCTTTTGAGATTTTAAGACGTTTGCCCCATTAGTTTGCCGATTTTAATAACTTTCGCCCCATTTCTGTCAATTTTAAGACGTTTCGTGCCATTTAGGTGTCGATTTTTTCCTGGCGAGCGATAGCGAGCCTGTAACTTAAGAGGAATCGGCCTTCGGCCGGGACATTTTTCTACCGAAAAATGTACATATTTATCTTGAAAGGGGGTCTAGGGGGTGAAATTTTAAGATTGCTGGAGGAGTAGGAAACAAACTAGAAACCTCCCCTTAACACACACACGAACAACTATACACATGTAGGACTCGTAGAGACATACCTACAGATGCAGCCATATATGCAAACACACATTGGGCAGACACCAATCGAACAGGGGAAACATCATAGGCATGTGATAAGGAGTTACTGGAACCCCTGTTTCATTTGTGTGGCCTCCCTCTCTGATCCTGTTTGTGTCTGGCCTACACCGCAAGTAATCCAGCTAGCTCTCACAAACTCATTCGCCTCCTATTAATGTCACTACACTAAACAAGCACAGCACACTTATTTCCAACACACACACACACACACACACACACACACACACACACGCACTCAAATAATTACATGACAAATCATCTTTTCCATATTTTTCAGTATATTATTGTGTAGTCCTTGTAAGGGGAGGTATTTAGTTTGTTCCCTAGACCTCCATCAAGCTTAAAATTACACCCCCTTGAGTCCCTTTCAAGATAAATTTGTACATTTTTCGGTAGAAAAATGTCCCGGCCGAAGGCCGGTTCCTCTTAAATTAGAGGCTCGCTATCGCTCGCCAGGATAAAATCGACACCTGAATGGCACGAAAGGTCTTAATATGGGGTGAAAGTTCTTAAAATCGCTAAACTAATGGGGCAAACGTTTTATAATATCAAAAGCAATGGGGCTAAACATGAGGGAGAAAGGGGTCAAGAAAAATATCCCTCAAGTGGAGATCTCCCCTTAATTAAAACACATTTAGTTACCATTTTTTGCTTGTTTTTCAATGTATCATATTACTTTCTTCATTGCAATCATTCAACATAATTGCTTCTCTCATGATTTTCGCTTTAACCAATAATGTAAGGTCTCATTTTCATTATTATATATAATTAATTGTTCCTTACCATTAGTGCACGAACATAAGCTACAAACACCCCGCCGTCGCATAATCTTCCCTATAGAATTTGCCGCACCGGAAGGCTTAAGGGAGGCCACCTCGCTTTTTGTCTCTTCCTCTCCTTTTCTCTCTTCCTCTGACTTGTATCCATTTGGCCCCATTCAGCCAACTGTTTTAAGACGTTTATCTCCATCCAGGTGTCGATGTCTTCCTGGCGAGCGATAGCGAGCCAGCATTGTATGGAGAAAATTTTCTATCGAAAAATGTACAAATTTATCTTGCTGTCAAAACAAAAATATATATATGCTGGCTCGCTACCGATCGCCAGGAAAATATTGACACCTGGATGGGGGTAAACATTTTAAAATAGTAGGCTGAATGGGGCCGAATGGATACAAGCCAAAGAGAGAGAGGGAGAGAAAGAGTAAAACAAAAAGCCATTCAATAAGGAATATAGTATTGAATAACACTCGGTGGTGGAATAGTGAAGCCAACTCTCCCCATGTGTGTGTGTGTGTGAATTTGTGTTTGTATCTGTGTCTGTTCGTTGTTTTATGTTGTGTTTGTGTTTTCCCTGTTCTTGCTCTGTCTTGAGTCGGCCACCCCCAAGAACAAATAAAAAAACAAATAATAAAATGGAATAAAATAAAAAATTAAAATTAAAAATAGTATGGTGGAAGTTTGAACCCTCTCCGACATATGACGCGATTTTGAGCCTATTAGGGATACTTTAAAGCCTTTGTTACCATCAGGGGTATTTAGAAACCTTTAGTTTAGTTACTTCAACCTCTGCAGTTGTCTTTGAGTTAGCTGTGGGCAGAAAACTAATTTTGGAGAGGTAATTATAAGAGTGAGAGAACTCTATTTCTTATTGCTACTCTGGCAACCTCTGCGTCATATGAGTCTGAAGGGTTAATGAGAAAGTATAGTCCAACTAGAGGAATTACAATATTACATTTAAGGATACTACCGGAGGAGAGGAAGGTATGTGAGCTATTTAAATATATAAGACAATATACATTACAAGACACAAAACTGGTGGCGGAGGAAGAGGGGAAAGAATGGCAAACAGGTCAAGGAGGAAGGGGAAACCGTAAATTATAGTTGAGAGAGAGAGAGAGAGAGAGAGAGAGAGAGAGAGAGAGAGAGAGAGAGAGAGAGAGAGAGAGGGGTTGGCATCAGTCAAGGTGTTTATCAAGGGACAGGGTTTATTCTCATCTACAGCACCCGCTGACACACTATCAGGAGTACCTTACACACATACACACACACACACACACACACACACATATACTCCAGACACTATCACAACACACATGCAATCCCTCCCCCCCCTCTCTCTCTCTCTCTCTCTCTCTTTTCTGCTAATACTGTATCTATATGTCCATATACTGTATTCACAATGAGAATGATTGTGTTCCTTCCAACAACCAACCATACTCCTAAAATCGATTAATGAAATTTACAAACACATGAAGTTAGAGAACTAATTAAACCTCCCAGACCCTTTGTTTGGACTCGAACTATAAACCGATGATAAGAAGTCAGTAACACTAAAGGTAGCAACCTTTTATACTTCCTTCTTCCTTCCACTCGGCCCTCTGACAACACTTGTCCTCACCTGTCAAACCAACTCCCTGTTTACCTACCTGTATCTGATCATCCATATCAGAGTCTGGTTTCTGCATTATTTTAAGTCTATTTTAGAATCATTTACAGTACGTGTCTTAAGGGGAGATATCCACTTGAGGGACTTTTTTCTGGACCCCTTTCTCTCTCATGTCTAGCCCCATTGCTTTTGAGATTTTAAGATGTTTGCCCCATTAGTTTGGCGATTTTAAGAAGTTTCACCCCATTTATGTAATTTTTAAGACCTTTCGTCCCATTTAGGTGTCGTTTTTTTCCTGGCGAGCGATAGCGAGCCTGTAATTTAAGAGGAACCGGCCTTTGGCCGGGACATTTTTCTACCGAAAAATGTACAAATTTATCTTGAAAAGGGGTCAAGGGGGTGTAATTTCAAGCTTGATGGAAGTCTAGGAAACACACTAAAAACCTCCCCTTAAGGGATGTAATTATTATTAATCTTAAGCTTAACACTTTAAGATAACGTGAACATGGAAGTAGCATGGGTCGAATAACAGGCTATTGTTTTGATAAAGTGACTGAGCCTAGTATCGGATATAAGTCTTCGTGTGACGCCCAAATAACAGGCTATTGTTTTGATAAAGTGACTGAGCCTAGTATCGGATATAAGTCTTCGAGTGACGCCCAAATAACAGGCTATTGTTTTGATAAAGTGACTGAGCCTAGTATCGGATATAAGTCTTCGTGTGACGCCCAAATAACAGGCTATTGTTTTGATAAAGTGACTGAGCCTAGTATCGGATATAAGTCTTCGTGTGACGCCCAAATAACAGGCTATTGTTTTGATAAAGTGACTGAGCCTAGTATCGGATATAAGTCTTCGTGTGACGCCCAAATAACAGGCTATTGTTTTGATAAAGTGACTGAGCCTAGTATCGGATATAAGTCTTCGTGTGACGCCCAATAACAGGCTATTGTTTTGATAAAGTGACTGAGCCTAGTATCGGATATAAGTCTCTTCGTGTGACGCCCAAATAACAGGCTATTGTTTTGATAAAGTGACTGAGCCTAGTATCGGATATAAGTCTTCGTGTGACGCCCAAATAACAGGCTATTGTTTTGATAAAGTGACTGAGCCTAGTATCGGATATAAGTCTTCGTGTGACGCCCAAATAACAGGCTATTGTTTTGATAAAGTGACTGAGCCTAGTATCGGATATAAGTCTTCGTGTGACGCCCAAATAACAGGCTATTGTTTTGATAAAGTGACTGAGCCTAGGATCGGATATAAGTCTTCGTGTGACGCCCAAATCAACCTTCTTGACATAAATACACGACGGTTTACAACATACACAGTCAGAATCAAGGGTATACAAGCGGTATGGAAAAGGTATACGAGATAATTGGGTATATTGATGGTGGTTTACCTTTCTATTTTTGTACATACTTTACCCTTAATAATCCTTCCAAAGGGTTGGTTAGTATGAACACTCATTTACCTTATTCATACCCATATTTGTTTTTAGAAGCGTAGGGTATTCAATATGGCAGCCAGTGTAAGGAAAGTATCGGAACTCACCCCATAGACGAAGCTGACAACACCTAGCCATAATCAAACATAATAAGACCTGACCAAACAGGGGCCAACCTAACCAAACACCAGTTGGGCCCCGCCTCCCTGTGCCACTAGAAGGAGATTGGCCCTACTTCATCTAAAACAGTCGCCATTGTGATAACCTTTCAGAGTTAAGGGGAGGTTTTTAGTTTGTTCCCTAGACCTCCATCAAGCTTAAAATGACACCCCCTTGAGTCCCTTTCAAAATACATTTGTACATTTTTCGGTAGAAAAATTTCCCGGCCGAAGGCCGGTTCCTCTTAAATTACAGGCTCGCTATCGCTCGCCAGTATAAAATTGACACCTGAATGGCACGAAAGGTCTTAATATGGGGTGAACGTTTTTAAAATAGCTAAACTAATGGGGAAAACGTTTTATAATATCAAAAGCAATGGGGCTAAACATGAGGGAGAAAGGAGTCAAGAAAAAAATCCCTCGAGTGGAGATCTCCCCTTAAGCCATTAGGAGAAAGTATTATATGCTAATCCTTCCAAATTAATAAAATGTGATCATAGGGTTATTAATGGGTTAAATTTACTATTATTAATCATCCTTTTCCTTATTATCATCCTTTTCCTTATTATCATCCTTTTCCTTATTATCATCCTTTTCCGTATGTCTTCCTCATTCTTGTTCATTTCATGAGTCGGAAATTATATCATAGGCATTATATATATAACAAAGAAAAGCAGACAGAACACAAACAGAGCCATATATCATGGACAAGTCTAAACATTTCTCCCCATAGAAGGCGTCCGCGCGAGCCCTTGTCGACGTAACCTAAGCGTGTTGCGTAACCCCCGGAGATTCCTGGAGACCCTATCATGCGTAAAGATAGGAACAACTCGACAACGGACCACACTCTAATAATTGAATGTGCTTGATAGAATAGATAACGGTAACGACATTGATTGATACATATTTTAAGTGTTTTCAGTTTGAACATATTTTAGAAAGCTTAAGGGGAGGTTTTTAGTTGATTCCCTAGACTTCCATCAAGCTTAAAATTACTCCCCCTTGACCCCCTTTCAAGATAAATTTGTACATTTTTCGGTAGAAAAATTTCCCGGCCAGAGGCCGGTTGCTCTAAAATTACAGGCTCGCTATCGCTCGCCAGGAAAAAATCGACACCTAAATGGCACGAAAGGTCTTAAAATTGACAGAAATGGGGCAAAATGTCTTAAAATGTCCAACCTACTGGAGCGAACGTCTTAAAATCTCAAGACCAATGGGGCTAAACATGAGGGAGAAAAGGGTCAAGAAAAAAATCCCTCAAGTGGAGATCTCCCCTTAACTCCTGCAGTACCGGTGCCATCCTTTTCATTATATTTTGGCAAACTATTAGACGATTTAATTCCGCACAGGAAGGATGTCTACCAATTTAAATGCTACAGACTAGTTCAATTCGTCCTTTTAGCAACCACATATATTCCCCAAGCTTCATAAATTGCTCTCTCTCTCTCTCTCTATATATATATATATATATATATATATATATATATATATATATATATTGGTAATAATAACCTCGCTTCACCAAAGGATAGACAGGTAAATCACTATTAATAAACCCAAAGGTGTTATATACCTTTTTAAGGGGAGGTTTTTAGTTGATTCCATAGACTTCCATCAAACTTAAAATTACTCACCCTAGACCACCTTTCAGGATAAATTTGTACATTTTTCGGTAGAAAAATGTCCCGGCCGAAGGCCGATTCCCCTTAAATTACAGGCTCGCTATCGCTCGCCAGGAAAAAATAGACACCTAAATGGCACGAATGGTCTGAAAATTGACAGAAATGGGGCGAAAGTTCTTAAAATCGCCAAACTAATGGGGCGAACGTCTTATAATATAAAAAGCAATGGGGCTAAACATGAGAGAGAAAGGGGTCAGGAAAAAAATCCCTCAAGTGGAAATCTCCCCTTAAAACCATTGATTTTTGCCAGTGTAGGCCAGTTGCAGATTTCCGTTATTGGGGACTTATTTGTTTGTTTTCTGAACCCCCTTTCTCCCTCATGCTTAGTCACATTAGTTATGGAGATTATCAGACGTTCGTCGTATTAGTTTGACCATTATCAGTTTATTGCCTCTCTTTTTTGTTCCCCATATCAAGACCTTTCGTGCCATTTAGATGTCGATTTTTTGTCCTGGCGAGTGATGGCAAGCCTGTAATTTAGTAGGAAACGGCCTTCGGCTGCGACATTTTTCTACCCATAAATGTAGAGTACAATTTTTTTTTTCTCGAAGGGGGATCTTGGGAGTCTTTTTAAGGGGAGATCTCCACTTGAGGGATTTTTTTCTTGACCCCTTTCTCCCTCATGTTTAGCCCCATTGCTTTTGATATTATAAAACGTTTGCCCCATTAGTTTAGCGATTTTAAGAACTTTCACCCCATATTAAGACCTTTTGTGCCATTCAGGTGTCGATTTTATCCTGGCGAGCGATAGCGAGCCTGTAATTTAAGAGGAACCGGCCTTCGGCCGGGAAATTTTTCTACCGAAAAATGTACAAATTTATCTTGAAAGGGACTCAAGGGGGTGTAATTTTGAGCTTGATGAAGGTCTAGGAAGCACACTAAAAACCTCCCCTTAAGTTGTATAAAGGTCTAGGGAGAAAACTAACACATATTTACATAACAATAAAGACAAATAAAATTAAATAAAAACTAGAATAAATGAATGTTTATGGCTATTTAAACATCGGGAATAGTACAATAGCTGTGACTCGTAATAGCTATGGTTCTACAATAGCTGTGACTCGTAATAGCTATGGTTCTACAATAGCTGTGACTCGTAATAGCTATGGGTCTACAATAGCTGAACACTGTAATACATAGAAAGGTATGTACAATTTATATTTTATTTGTGCATGAAGGAGAAAAAAAAATTGCTTGTAAAATGTGATCATCAATGTCTCTAATGTTAGGAATGTTTGCATATTTTACAGTGTTTCCAGTGTTCATAATCATCTACCCTTTTAATGGTATATTGTTAGTGATAAATCCAACGTCTATATGCCAGTTTGGAAGGCATATCACCATCAATATACCCCATGATCTTATACAGTATATACCTTTGTCATACCCTTGTCTTACTCTTGATTTTTTGTATTTATAGTATTCCATTATGCACATACACTTTTCACAGTTCACCAGCAACATATGACTATGTGTGGGTACAGCAGGGGGAAGGGGGGGGGGGGGTAGACGGGGGGGGGTAGATGGGGGGGGGGGCGCTAGAGGGAGGAGGGGGGGACACTGCTAATCTCTCCACTTTTAAGCCAGGAGATTAATGAGAGAACATTCCACCAGAGTCCGCCACCATCACCATCATCACCATTACCATCACTATCTCCATCACCATTTTCATCACGAACACTACCACCTAAATCAATAACACTACCACCAAAATCACCAACACTTTCACCAAAATCACCAACACTACCACCAAAATCACCAACACTTTCACCAAAATCACCAACACTGCCACCAAAATCACCAACACTTTCACCAAAATCACCAACACTGCCACCAAAATCACCAACACTACCACCAAAATGTCCAACACTGCCACCAAAATCACCAACACTACCACCAAACTCACCAACACTGCCACCAAAATCACCAACACTACCAACAAACTCACCAACACTGCCACCAAAATCACCAACACTACCACCCAAATCACCAACACTGCCACCCAAATCACCAACACTGCCGCCAAAATCACCAACACTGCCACCCAAATCACCAACACTACCACCCAAATCACCAACACTACCACCCAAATCACCAACACTGCCACCAAAATCACCAACACTACCACCAACACTGCCACCCAAATCACCAACACTACCACCCAAATCACCAACACTGCCACCAAAATCACCAACACTACCACCAACACTGCCACCCAAATCACCAACACTGCCACCCAAATCACCAACACTACCACCCAAATCACCAACACTGCCACCAAAATCACCAACACTACCACCAACACTGCTACCCAAATCACCAACACTGCCACCCAAATCACCAACACTACCACCAAAATCACCAACACTGCCACCAAAATCTCCAACAATAACTTACCAACAATGCATTCTTATAAGTCAATCCCAAACCTGAATTTCCAACACTGTCCCCATTATCTCCAACACTGAATCACCAATACTGAATCACCAACACTAAATCTCTAACATTAAATCTCCAATACTGAATCTCCAACACTGAATCTCCAACACTGAATCTCCAACACTGAATCTCCAACACTGAATCTCCAACACTGAATCACCAATACTGAATCTCCAACACTAAATCTCCATTTCTAAATCTCCAACACTGAATCACCAATACTAAATCTCCAACACTGAATCACCAATACTGAATCTCCAACACTGAATCACCAATACTAAATCTCCAACAGTGAATCACCAACACTGAATCTCCAATACTGAATCTCCAACACTGAATCACCAATACTGAATCTCCAACACTGAATCACCAATACTGAATCTTCAATACTGAATCTCCAATACTGAATCTCCAACACTGAATCACCAATACTGAATCACCAATACTGAATCTCCAACACTGAATCTCCAATACTGAATCACCAATACTAAATCTCCAACACTGAATCACCAATACTGAATCTCCAATACTGAATCTCCAACACTGAATCACCAATACTGAATCTTCAACACTGAATCACCAACACTGAATCTCCAATACTGAATCTTCAACACTGAATCACCAACACTGAATCTCCAATACTGAATCTCCAACACTGAATCACCAATACTGAATCGCCAATACTGAATCTCCAACACTGAATCACCAATACTGAATCACCAGTATGGAATCTCTAACATTGAATCTCCAACACTGAATCACCAATGCTGAATCTGAAATTCACATTATTTTGGGAGACAGTAGGTGGATAAGTGGATAACATAAACGCACAGTATACAATAACAATGTATTGGTAGAAAGAGATAACCACTTCTGTAGCAGGGAAACAGTAACGAGGTGACCTGGGTGAAAGTTGGAGAGTGGTGTCCGTTATGGTTAGGGAATAAATCCGTGTACATTCAAATGAAGGCTGATATAGCAAATGAAAAGGAATTTAATTTACTGCTACTCCTGCAGAAGGATGTAAATAGCTGGGGGCCTCGGAAAATATAAGGACCTCAGTACAGCAAATATAAGGACCTCAGTACAGCAAATATAAGGACCTCAGTACAGCAAATACAAGGACCTCAGTACAGCAATATAAGGACCTCAGTACAGCAAATACAAGGACCTCAGTACAGCAAATATAAGGACCTCAGTACAGCAAATACAAGGACCTCAGTACAGCAAATATAAGGACCTCAGTACAGCAAATACAAGGACCTCAGTACAGCAAATATAAGGACCTCAGTACAGCAAATATACCAGAGGATATAAAAGTGCAATTGAGAAATAATTCGTTCGAAACTTAACAAGAATTACTGCAGAAGAGGGTATATGGAGGGGCGCCATTGACGAAATGTAAGAATAATGGTCAGGATAATACATTTAACTAGAGGGGCAGTCGGGAGACCACGTACCTCCACATACGCTGGCGGAGTTATGTGCTCTACCGATCGCCTTCTAAACTGAATCACTTCTACTGCAGAAGGTTGCACTAGTGCAGAAGGTGGTGATATTGGGTACACCCAGGGCGAAATAAACAAAAAGGGCTCCATCACGGCCTAGAGGATAGATCAGAGAATATGCATGTGTAAGATAATTACATCTGGTTCAGTAATAACCGAAAACTAGCAGTTTTTCACAAGCGTCACTTTAACAACAACAGCAACAACCCTATCAACAACAACGACAACATGAGTAAACCGTAGAGGTCCTCGTATCGCACAAATCTTAAAAGGGTGGCGATGTCAATGAAATCAATCACTACTCATCGCTCAAAAAATTTACCATACTTTTCCAAAGTTTTCTATTTTCTTCGATGACAAAGCAATTACCCATCAAACTACAAGGACGCGATTTTTCTTTCTATAGTGGATATTAGTAGATTAAATTATTCAGATTAGCAAGGAATTGTGGGAGTCGGAGGGTTAATTGAGGTAGATTTTACCCATTTGATTTATAGAGGCCCTTCCAATACTGAGTGCATTTAATGCTAGCCAATATCAAGTTAAAAAGAGTGGATAAAAACACCATCTGAGGAAGAGCACTTTATTGATAACGTTTCACAGATAGCTTCATCAGGTCACTGATGAAGTTATCTGCGAAACGTTGTCAATAAAGTGTTCTTCCTCAGATGGTGGTTTTTATCCATTCTGTCTACTTTTCAAGTACCACTTAAAAAGAGTCCTCAGAAAAGGTTAATATCGTATTATATTGTTGCATCATCATATCATGGAGATAAACACTGATGCGAGATAGCTCCCAATAAAGCGTAGTTTCAGGGTATTATATATGAGAATAGCTATACTCAATCCATTCCTCTTTTAAATGTCGGGTGCAAACATCTCCATATACAGTCTATGTGTGGGGGTGAGGGTGCTACGTAGAGAAGCTATAGTAACAGAAATCAGCCACCCTCGCTATATTAGTCCCACTGGTAACATTAGCCTTTCTTTTTTACACTAAAACACGTCCATACCTATAACACATATTCGTCAATGGTGGTACAAGATATATAATTAGGCTTTGAATCTAAAGTCTGCATGTTCAAAACTAAAATAGCACCCCATTGTTTGATTATTACAGCACCAAATGTGGCCTCCAAAGAAAACGATGGTCACTCTCTCTTAGCACAGGCTCTTTAATGCTAGGGTACTGATTGCATTCCGGGCCCCTGTTGATCCTGCTGCCACTCTGAAGCCCTCCACACTCCACAGATGGGGCTGGAGGGGGACCTGGAGTGAGATGGATGGGGGACACGTACAGGAGGGGGGAGGGGGGCAGGTCATGGGGGTAAGGGAGGGGTGGGGGCAGGTGAGGGGGGTAGGGTAGGGGATGGTGGATAAGGGAGGGATGGAAGTAAAGGAAGGATGGAAGGAAGGCGATGGGGGTAAAGAAAGGATAGAGGGCAGGTGAGGGAGGGAGGGAGGGCTCAAGATGGAGGCGGGAGAGGGAAAAGGGGAGGGGAGGGGGGGAGGGATGGGATACAGGGTACACTCTAAGAAATCAGGAGTATAAAAAGTGTGTGGAAGAGGTATATAAGATCATTGGGTATATTGATGGTGATTTGTCGTTCTAGTCTTGTGTAATATGGGTTTATTACTACAAATGATACCTTTATATGGGTAGAACATTATTACTTCTATTACCTTTTCCATATCAGCAATATTTTACAGTGTAACATGAGGTTATAAGGAATGTTAAGGGGAGGTTTTTAGTGTGTTTCCTAGACTTCCATCAAGCTTGAAATTATACCCCCTTGACCCCCTTTCAAGATAAATTTGTACATTTTTCGGTAGAAAAATTTCCCGGCCAAAGGCCGGTTCCTCTTAAATTAGAGGCTCGTTATCGCTCGCCAGAAAAAAATCGACACCTAAATGGCACGAAAGATCTTAAAAGTGACATAAATGGGGCGAAAGTTCTTAAAATCGTCAAACTAATGGGGCGAACGTCTTAAAATCTCAAAATCAATGGGGCTAAACATGAGGGAGAAAGGGATCCAGAAAAAAATCCCTCAAGTGGATATCTCCCCTTAAGTATCTCAAAGCCCATACGACCCATTTCCAAGAAACTAAACAAGTGTACGTTACATTTATCTGTTACACAAGGCGACAGCATAGCATTAAGGGGAGATTTCCACTTGAGAGATTTTTTTTCTTGACTCCTTTCTCCCTCATGTTTAGCCCCATTGTTTTTCTAATTTTAAGACGTTCGCCCTATTATTTTGACGATTTTAAGAACCTTCGACCCATTTCTGTCAATTTTAAGACCTTTCGTTCCATTTAGGTGTCGATTTTATCCTGGCGAGCGATAGCGAGCCTGTAATTTAAGAGGAACCGGCTTTCAGCCGGGACATTTTTCTACCGAAAAATGTACAAATTTATCTTGAAAGGGGCTCAAGGGGGTTGTAATCTTAAGCTTGATGGATATCTAAAGACCAAACTAAAAACCTCCCCTTAAGGAAGACAGTAGAGAAGTGTAGTAGTCAGAAGGAGAGAGAAGGAGAGTGAGGGGGCCAGGAAAGGGGAGAGGGCCTAGGATAATAAGAGAAACGAGGGAGAAAGGTGACGGGAACCATAAAAAGGAGAGGGTTGCAGGAAGGGGAAGAGGAGAAAGAGGGGAGAGTAGGGAGTTTGAGGGGTAGCCTATATAAACGAGGAGATTTATAGAAGAAGAAGAGGAGAGGGGAAGGAAGTTGAATAGGGAGGTGAGGAAGACAGGAGAGAGAGAGAGATAAGACTGAAGAAAAATGAGGGAGACAGAAGGAAGACTTGGAAGGTGGAAGGAAAAGAAGGGTGGAGAGGGATACAAGTTAAATGGAAATTGAAAAAGAGGTAAATAAAATAGGGAGGCAAAAGGAATAGAGAGAGAGCGAGGGAGACAGGGGGAGGGAAAAACAAGAATAGGGAGATAAGGAAATAAACAGAGGGATAGACAGGGAAGAGGAGGGGGGATATTCGGAAGAGAAGTGAGAGGAGAGAGATACACGGAGGAGGCGAAAGGAGACGTAGGACATTAAAGATAGTGAGACTACAGAAGGAAGATAATGACACAGGAGAGGTGGGAGGAAGAGAGGAGAATAAAGATACAAGGAGAAACCAAAGACAAAAGCGGAAGATGGGGAAAAGAGAGAAGAGAAAGGATGGATATTGTGCAAGTGAAGGGAGGAGAGGGATAAAGAAGAACGATTAAGGAATTGGGGAAACAGAAGATAGGAAAGGGGAGAGGGAAAGGAGGGAGGGTGAGGAGGACAGGAGAGAGAGAAGAGGAATACACGAATGAGGAAAGGGTAAAGAAGGGAGAGAGATTGAGGAAGAGAAGAGAGGAAGGCAGGAAAGAGAAACGGGGGTCCGATATTAAAGATGAATAATAAAGTAAAGGTGACTCAGGTGGTGGTCAAAGGAGGACTCGCCCACCCACCTACATAATCTCTCTCTCTCTCTCTCTCTCTCTCTCTCTCTCTCTCTCTCTCTCTCTCTCTCTCTCATATATATATATCGCCACAAACATTTAATGTATCGAAATGTATAATGATCTACCACCATCAACTATGTGTATGGGGTGGTATATAGAGGTTATTTAGTTAAGTCAATTCTCATCACTACAGCGATAAAAGGGTGTGTTTTTATAAGTATAAGCCCTGTCTCTCGTCTTTACTGCCGGGTTTTTTTCTCCTGTGCCCCTTTTAATAGACCACCCACCTCTGCACCCCACACTATGAGGCCAGACTTGTACATCCTAATTAACCTTTCCATTATAGATAAAAATACGGATGACGGCCCGAGAGGAAGAACACAATACGGATGACGGCCCGAGAGGAAGAACACAATACGGATGACGGCCCGAGAGGAAGAACACGATACGGATGACGGCCCGAGAGGAAGAACACAATACGGATGACGGCCCGAGAGGAAGAACACAATACGGATGACGGCCCGAGAGGAAGAACACAATACGGATGACGGCCCGAGAGGAAGAACACGATACGGATGACGGCCCGAGAGGAAGAACACAATACGGATGACGGCCCGAGAGGAAGAACACGAGAGAAGTGGCTGGCACTTTAAGGGGAGGTATTTAGTTTGTTCCCTAGACCTCCATCAAGCTTAAAATTACACCCCCTTGAGTCCCTTTCAAGATAAATTTGTACATTTTTCGGTAGAAAAATGTCCCGGCCGAAGGCCGGTTCCTCTTAAATTACAGGCTCGCTATCGCTCACCAGGATAAAATCGACACCTGAATTGCACAAAAGGTCTTAATATGGGGTGAAAGTTCTTAAAATCGCTAAACTAATGGGGAAAACGTTTTATAATATCAAAAGCAATGGGGCTAAACATGAGGGAGAAAGGGGTCAAGAAAAAAATCCCTCAAGTGGAGATCTCCCCTTAAACCTTTCACCTTGATGATAGCTTTTGGTATTTTCCTTACACTTCTACCAAGCAACATGAGTGAAATTTCGTAAATGCCGTGAATAGCTGAATGGGGAAGTTTAAGGGGAGATCTCCACTTGAGGGATTTTTTTTTCTTGACTCCTTTCTCCCTCATGTTTAGCCTCATTGTTTTTCTAATTTTAAGACGTTTGCCCCATTATTTTGAAGATTTTAAGAACTTTCAACCCATTTCTGTCAATTTTAAGACCTTTCGTGCCATTTACTGTAGGTGTCGATTTTATCCTGGCGAGCGATAGCGAGCCTGTAATTTAAGAGGAACCGGCCTTCGGCCGGGACATTTTTCTACCGAAAAATGTACAAATTTATTTTGAAAGGGACTCAAGGGGGTGTAATTTTAAGCTTGATGGATATCTAGGGGCCAAACTAAAAACCTCCCCTTAACCCACATGACGGAAAAAGGGTATACAGAAACCATACGGCGATTTCGACTGTCTCCGGAGTCTCTGTTGTTGTGGCGCGACAGTAACCTCTTCTCCCGTCATCATATGGGTTTCATTTCTCCTTTGCCTATAGTTATATCAATGAACTTCAAATACATTGCTATATAGTATATGCCTTAGCTATAACCTGTCCAAGTGAAGGGTCCTATAAATGATTATCACTATATTTTTGTTATCGTTAGATGGTTCTTAGACTAGACCCCGACCTCTAGTTATAGTCAGGGAGTTAAGGGGAGGTTTTTAGTTGATTCCCTAGACTTCCATCAAGCTTAAAATGACTCCCCCTAGACCCCCTTTCAAGATAAATTTGTACATTTTTCTGAAAGCCGGTTCCTCTTATATTACAGGCTCGCTATCGCTCGCCAGGATGGCACGAAAGGTCTTAAAATTGACAGAAATGGGTCGAAAGTTCTCAAAATCGTCAAAATATTGGGGCGAACGTCTTAAAATTAGAAAAGCAATGGGGCTAAACATGAGGGAGAAAGGAGTCAAGAAAAAAATCTCTCAAGTGGAAATCTCCCCTTAAATTATATCCCTTTAGCTTTGCCTTTTATGATGTTTGGGCCATTCTGGGTCTGGTTTGGCTTATGTACACATATATAGATGTGGGGAGGGAGGGAGAGAGAGAGAGAGAGAGAGAGAGAGAGAGAGAGAGAGAGAGAGAGAGAGAGAGAGAGAGAGAGAGAGAGAGAGAGAGAGAGAGAGAGAGAGAGAGAGAGAGAGAGAGAGAGAGAGAGAGAGAGAGATGTACTGACTTAGAGCAGGAGTGGCCTATATCTGGGAAAATGGAACTCTTATTAAGGGGAGGTTTTTAGTGAGTTCCCTAGACTTCCATCAAGCTTAAAATTACACCCCCTAGACCCCCTTTCAAGATAAATTTGTACATTTTTCGGTAGAAAAATATCCCGGCCGCAGGCCGATTGCTCTTAAATTACAGGCTCGCTATCGCTCGCCAGGAAAAAATTGACACCTTAATTGCACGAAAGGTCTTAAAATTGACAGAAATGGGGCAAAATGTCTTAAAATGTCCAAACTAATGGGGCGAACGTCTTAAAATCTCAAAAGCAATGGGGCTAAACATGAGGGAGAAAGGAGTCAAGAAAAAAGTCCCTCAATAAGTGGACATCTCCCCTTAAGAGCCGAGTTATACCTATACGTTAAATTTCCATCTGAGACTCAGCAACCAACGATGATGATGATGACCCGTTGAACAAAATCTATATCCGTCATTAAAAACCAATTAAGGGGAGATGATTTCCACTTGAGGGATTTTTTTTCTGGACCCCTTTCTCCCTCATGTTTAGCCCCATTGCTTTTGAGATTTTAAGACGTTCGCCCTATTAGTTTGGACATTTTAAGAACTTTCACCCCATAGTTGTCAGTTTCAAGACCTTTCGTGCCATTTAGGTGTCGATTTTTTCCTGGCGAGCGATAGCGAGCCTTTTAAGAGGAACCGGCCTTCGGCTGGAAATTTTTCTATCGAAAAATGTACACATTTATCTTTAAAGGGGTCTAGGGTTTTTTGTTTAAGCTTGATGGAGGTCTAGCGAGGAAACTAAACAAATAAATGAATACATGAATTACTAGCCCCCAAAACCAGCCACTAGCCCCATAATCTAATTAAATATCACCTAACCTAACAAGAGGTAACGTAACAAGAGGTAACGTAACAAGAGGTAACGTAACAAGAGGTAACGTAACAAGAGGTAACGTAACAAGAGGTAACGTAACAAGAGGTAACGTAACAAGAGGTAACGTAACAAGAGGTAACCTAACAAGAGGTAACCTAACAAGAGGTAACGTAACAAGAGGTAACGTAACAAGAGGTAACGTAACAAGAGGTAACGTAACAAGAGGTAACGTAACAAGAGGTAACCTAACAAGAGGTAACGTAACAAGAGGTAACCTAACAAGAGGTAACGTAACAAGAGGTAACGTAAGAGGTAACGTAACAAGAGGTAACGTAACAAGAGGTAACGTAACAAGAGGTAACGTAACAAGAGGTAACGTAACAAGAGGTAACGTAACAAGAGGTAACGTAACAAGAGGCAACGTAACAAGAGGCAACGTAACAAGAGGTAACGTAACAAGAGGTAACGTAACAAGAGGTAACGTAACAAGAGGTAACGTAACAAGAGGTAACCTAACAAGAGGTAACGTAACAAGAGGTAACGTAACAAGAGGTAACGAAACAAGAGGTAACGTAACAAGAGGTAACGTAACAAGAGGTAACGTAACAAGAGGTAACGTAACAAGAGGTAACGTAACAAGAGGTAACGTAACCGAGCTTAGACTACTGTAACCTACTATAACCACCAATTGGCTCTCCTTTCCTTTCACTGACCAACCTGCTGAACAAGCCTACATCTTGTCTATCCTAAATGACGTATTCCTGACTGCCTTGGAGATCGGTCCAACATCCTTGACATATTTATAACCTCTACTCCTTCTGGTTTCGCTGTAAACCTATATTTTACGATAGAAAACAAAAGAAAAATAGGAAAAGTGGGGATTGGGCCTGAGCATATAGATAGAATAGACTTAATATCTGGTGAATTAAACTTTATGCAATAAAGTGTCAAACTATTACTATATTAGGACATATTATTTGGAAAATGTGACTATGATGCAATCTGCCCACATAACTACAAGTTTATCGGCAAATTGTATCGGAGTCTAGAAATGCTACATTTGATTTTATTATTTCAAGATGATTTTTGATAAATAATTGTGTAATATACGTGACTGTTTAAGATTATCAGCGATATTAAAATAATTATCGTTATAATTAGACTGAAAAAGTCCAGATAACAGATTTAATTTCAGTTTATTATTGACTCCGATCCATCCGCCATAATATAGTGTTTTATGTGACTCTAGTTATCTGTAGGTGTACGGATTAATCAAATTCAAGCTGAAGTAATGTTTTCACGAATAAAAAAAAAAAAAAAAAAATCAGGTTGGTCCTATCAAAAGTTGATGAAAACCCCGTTTTTGAACTTTTGAAAACGACAGGTATATTCCCATGTTGAATAGAATAATCTGCTAGTATAAACACAAAACAAAAATAGAATAATAGAATAATAGAATAATCTGCTAGTAATAATAGAATAATATAATCGAATAATCTGCTAGTAATAATAGAATAATAGAATAATCTGCCAGTAATAATATAATAATAGAATAATATGCTAGTAATAATAGAATAATAGAATAATCTGCTAGTAATAATAGAATGATAGAATAATAGAATAATAGAATAATCTGCTAGTAATAATAGAATAATAGAATAATCTGCTAGTAATAATAGAATGATAGAATAATAGAATAATAGAATAATCTGCTAGTAATAATAGAATGATAGAATAATATAATAATAGAATAATCTGCTAGTAATAATAGAATAATAGAATAATCTGCTAGTAATAATAGAATGATAGAATAATAGAATAATAGAATAATCTGCTAGTAATAATAGAATGATAGAATAATAGAATAATCTGCTAGTAATAATAGAATAATAGAATAATCTGCTAGTAATAATAGAATGATAGAATAATAGAATAATCTGCTAGTAATAATAGAATGATAGAATAATAGAATAATCTGCTAGTAATAATAGAATAATAGAATAATCTGCTAGTAATAATAATGATAGAATAATAGAATAATAGAATAATCTGCTAGTAATAATAATGATAGAATAATAGAATAATAGAATAATCTGCTAGTAATAATAGAATAATAGAATAATCTGCTAGTAATAATAGAATGATAGAATAATAGAATAATAGAATAATCTGCTAAAATAAACAAAACAAAAATAACAATAATAATGAATACATAAATAGCAATAGAATACTACAATTAAATTGATAAATTATAATAAACAAGTATATATAAAGCTGGACATTACCTTTTCATTCCTTCAGGTATCGCAGCGAATGTCCTTTACCTATCATTCCACCCTGAAAGAACGATAATACAATGGTTAGCATAGGACAGGACACAAACGGTAGTGGAAGGAAAGGAGGAGGACAGTGGTAAAGGATCAGAAGGTAGAAGAAAATAATGATGAACATGGTGTAGATGAAATAATGATGAACATGGTGTAGATGAAATAATGATGAACATGGTGTAGATGAAATAATGATGAACATGGTGTAGATGAAATAATGATGAACATGGTGTAGATGAAATAATGATGAACATGGTGTAGATGACATTGAACAGAACGAGAAGATAGAATAATAATAAGAATATATGTCTTGGGTGGAATTAAGTAAAAGTGCAAAATAAATACATAGCGAAAGTTATAATTGTTATAGCACAGACATGACATGACCAGAACACGTGTGCCATCTATAACATAGATGATTTCGTCACACACACACACACACACACACACACACACACACACACACACACAATGGAAATAGGGAAATACAGAAAGTCAATGAAATAGTGGGAACAATGCTAAAAATTGCTAGGTTGATGGCTGGCAACACAAAGGAAGTGTACAAAGTAGTCCTTCAGAGAGTACTGTACCCCACGGCCTCGCATCACAATATTTATGATACTTCCGCAAAAAACAACTTACGGGGAGGCAGGCCGTTTGTTTGGTCTATATATTTATGTATTTATATATTTTTTTAGTTTCCTCCCTAGACCTCCATCAAGCTTAAAAAAACACCCCCTAAACGCCCCTTCAAGATAAATTTGTACATTTTTCGGTAGAAAAATGTCCAGGCCGAAGGCCGGTTCCTCCAAAAATTGCAGGCTCGCTATCGCTCGCTAGGAAATAATCAACACCTAAATGGCACGAAAGGTCTTAACATTGACAACGAAATGGGGCGAAAGGTGTTAACATCGCCAAACTAATGGGCCGAACGTCTTATAATCTCAAAACTAGTGAGGCTAAACAATAGGGAGAAGGAGGTCCAGAAAAACGGTCTGCCTCCCCTTAACACTCGGTTCCAGCAGTAAGTCACATTGCCTTCATCCCATTTTCTTTTGTATTTGACACGGATGGCAGGATATATTATGAGGCACGACAATAACCCCGCACAAGAAGTTACGAATGGTAATGATGGCACGGTACGAATATGAGTTAAGGGGAGGTTTTTAGTTGATTCCCTAGACCTCCATCAAGCTTAAAATTACTCCCCCTAGACCCCCTTTCAAGATAAATTTGTACATTTTTCGGTAGAAAAATGTCCCGGCTGAAAGCCGGTTCCTCTTATATTACAGGCTCGCTCTCGCTCGCCAGGATAAAATCGACACCTACATGGCACGAAAGGTCTTAAAATTGACAGAAATGGGTCGAAAGTTCTTAAAATCGTCAAAATAATGGGGCGAACGTCTTAAAATTAGAAAAGCAATGGGGCTAAACATGAGGGAGAAAGGAGTCAAGAAAAAAATCTCTCAAGTGGAGATCTACCCTTAAAGCATCCATGGCCAGGGTCTGTTGGCTACCACAACATTTGTAATGTGAGGTTAATTTGACACCAAACATTATTGATGTTTTTTTAATAGAACATTGCAATACGATATCAATAAGTCTAGCTATAATTATAGAATAGATAAGATATATCTTGCTGGTTATATGCTAATATACACAAAGATATTACATAAGATAAATGTATGTAGAGAGAGCAATGTGAAATTTTACGAGAAATATACGAAAACTTAATTTTAAACAATAAATATCATATATACCGGTATATACTGTATATATATATATATATATATATATATATTTAGACTTTTAATTTACTTAGACTTCAGTAAGGCAAATGTTTTGCTTGGTTTTGTTTTTCTGATGAATTGTGATGTCCATGTTCGGGCTCTGTCTCGGGTCGGCCACCCCCATAAAAAAAAAAAAAAAAAAAAAAAAGTGCCAGAGTGTATACATACATACATAAATACAATCTCACTAGATTTAATATTAAATCCTGTATACTCACCTTAACTCATAGTTATTTACTCAGTTGTAATTATAAATAAAACCTTATATTAAATTGTATATTTATTTATTTGTTTAATTGGGAGGTTTTTGGAGTTGGGAATAAATAAATCATACCCTGACTGTGTATTACGTTCTAGCCCTAGTCTCCCAGTTAACATAAGATACATCACAAGTCGATATGCAGCCGTACTTATAAACAGACTCATATCGGTTGTATAAAATAGCCTTTGAACCGTGGACACGTGCTTGCTATGTTGTTTACTATCGGTGCAGCCGTACGTATAAACAGACTAATAACGGTTGTATAAAATAGCCTTTGAACCGTGGACGCGTGCCTCCTCCTTCCACTAATCCCATTCAAGCGGTAAGGCGGACGTCGGCTCCTGTGACCGCATTAAGGGGGAGCTACTGGATTTTTGTGCACCCCTTTCTCCCTCATGTTTAGCATATTAGTTGGGAGATTATAAGACATTCTTTCCGTGAGTTTGGCGATTTTGAGACCTTTTGCCCCATTTCTTTGTCAATATTGAGACCTTTCGCGGCATTTAGGTGTCGATTTTTTCCTGGCGAAAGCGAACCTGTAATTTTAGAAGGAATCGGCCTTCGGCCGGAGATTTTTTCTACCGAAAAATGTACAAAATTATCTTGAAAGGGGGTGTATTTTGTTTTTGTTTTAAAGCTTGATGGATGTCTACTCAACATTAAATTAATACATAGATATGTAGACCAAAAACCTAACACTACCCCCTTAACTCCGAGTCACACACAACCACTTTCACCGGAGACACAACTACCCTGAGTCACAGAAATCCAGAAAAAAAAATGCTGTCCCTCATTCAGTTATACCATCAATAGCGCGCCGACAATTTTGCTCGTAAACTACTGCATATTATATAAAATTATATATATATATATATATATATATATATATATATATATATATATATTTTCTTTAATACATACGAGGTTGAAAGAAATGGCAATTTCTGTATCATCATTTACATTTATGTAACCCTGTACCACCATGAATTTTGCTCATCTCCTTCATCTACTTCCTGCCACCCAGCGAAAACTCATCAGAGACCTGGAAATTTTGAATAATAAAATTTCCAACGCAGAAATTGCCATTTCAACCTCGTATGTATTAAAGAAAATTTATTACCTGGCTTTACTAACATATATATATATACTGTATATATTATATATATATATATATATATATATATATATATATATATATATATATATATATATATATATATATATATATATATACTGTATATATATATATATATATATATATATATATATGTGTGTTATTTTAAAAGGAGAGGGTTGCTTTTTCTGGACCCCCTTCTCCCTCATGTTTAAACCCGTGAGTTTTCAGATTTTAAGACATTCGTCCATTAGTTTGGTGATTTTAAGACCTTTCACTCCATTTCTTTTTGAAGATTAGGACCTTTCATGTCATTTAGGTGTCGATTTATTCCTGGCGAGCAATAGCGAGCCTGTAATTTTAAGAGGAACCTTCGGCCTCCAGTCGGAACATTCTTCTACCGAAAAATTTACAAATTTATCTTGAAGGAGGTATTTTTTAAAGCTTGATGGGGGTCTAGCGAAGTAAAACAAAAAAGTGGCAACGGTACTGGAAGGGATAAAGAGAAGCGAGAGTAGTTTTAAGGGGAGATTTCCACTCGAGATATTTTTTATTGACCCCTTTCTCCCTCATGTGTAGCCCCATTGCTTTTGAGATTTTAAGACGTCAGCCCTAGTAGTTTGGACATTTTAAGACATTTTGCTCCATTTCTGTCAATTTTAAGACCTTTCGTGCCATTAAGGTGCCGATTTTTTCCTGGCGAGCGAGAGCGAGCCTGTAATTTAAGAGCAACCGGCCTCCGGCCGGGACATTTTTCTACCGAAAAATGTACAAATTTATCTTGAAAGGTGGTCTAGGAGGTATAATTTTAAGCTTGATGAAAACGTAGGGAACAAACTAAAAACCTCCCCTTAAAGTATATTTACACAGTTATGAGCAAACCTGTCACCGAATTATTGATTTAGACTGTATTTCGTAAACTTGGTTGAGTCAAGTTAAAGAAAACACTGAATACACAAATAGCTTGTATATTATATCTGACGACTAAGAGCAGATTTCAAATGCTAACAAAATATTTAATGTCTTCCTTATCAAAGTGATCCAAGTGCCGCCGTCATTAGATATAAGAGAGGCCGAGAGAGAGAGAGAGAGAGAGAGAGAGAGAGAGAGAGAGAGAGAGAGAGAGAGAGAGAGAGAGAGAGAGAGAGAGAGAGAGAGAGAGAGAGAGAGAGAGAGAGAGAGAGGAGAGAGAGAGAGAGAGAGAGAGAGAGAGAGAGAGAGAGAGAGAGAGAGGTGTGTGTGTGCCAGGAGTTGAGTGCCGGGGATTGTGGTGTATGTGTGTGTGTGTGTGTGTGTGTGTGTGTGTGTGTGTGTGTGTGTGTGTGTGTGTGTGTAGAGTGCAGGACTGTGTGGAGTTGAGTGCAGTGTGTGTATGCAGTTGAGTGTAGTGTCTGTGTGGAGTGGTGTGTAGAGTGCAGAACTGTGTGGAGTTGAGTGCAGTGTGTGTATGCAGTTGAGTGTGGTGTCTGTGTGGAGTGGTGTCAGTGTGTAGAGTGGAGGACTGTGTGGAGTTGAGTGCAGTGTGTGTATGCAATTAAGTGTGGAGTGTAGTGTGTGTGTGCATTGATGTGTATGCAGTGTGTGTGGAGTTGAGTGCAGTGTATGTATGAAGTTAAGTGTAGCGTGTTGGCATGGGCTGGAGTGCGGTGTGTGTTTGCATTTTAGTGCGGGAGATTGAGTGCAAGAGGTGAAGTGTGCGCGGCGAGCGACGCGCGGGATTTAGGAGGGGTGTGTGAGAGAGAGAGGGAAAGGCTGCAAGAGGCTTTAGAAATACGAGGATCGACCATAATTACGCTGAGACGCCATTTTTAGGACTAGAACCCTCATTAAATTTACTGATCTAGCATATACTGTACACTCACCCATAAACAACCTTTATCCTTTATATCGTCCATTTTGACTAACACAATAATGTATCTATTTAGTGGTAATGGTGACTTTTATAATAGCATTAATACAAAATGTGCTAAGTTGTTCAAAGTCCCTATTTACTGAAGGTTGTCTACGAGAGGCAGCGAGTGCGTCATAGGTCAGGAATGTTATTGTAGGCTGTGTGAGTCACTGATTGGGGGGACCTAGTGGGAGGTGATATGGGGGTGGCACTGTCGTGGGATAGTGGCACTGAGGGATGGTGTCACTGACGGATGATGGTAATAGGGAATGGTGGCACTGGAGGGTTCTGGCACAGGGGGATTTTGGCACTAGCGGATGGTGGCACGAGGGGATGGTGGTACTTGGTGATGGTGGTCGGTGGGGAAAGTGACACTTGTGCATGATGGTGTT
Source organism: Paralithodes platypus (assembly GCA_032716605.1). Classification (NCBI taxonomy): domain Eukaryota; kingdom Metazoa; phylum Arthropoda; class Malacostraca; order Decapoda; family Lithodidae; genus Paralithodes; species Paralithodes platypus. The sequence continues at coordinate 60,916,260 of CM064572.1, forward strand.
AGAAGGAACTTGTGCATGATGGTGTTAGAAGGTTGTGGTAATGGGGCATGATAGTACTGGGGGCTTAGTGGCACTGGGGGCTGGTAGCACTGTAACATGTTCGCACTGGAACATGGTGGATCTGGAGAATGATGGTACTGGGGGATGGTGGCACTGGGTGATGGTGGCACTGGGGGATGGTGGCACTGGGGGGTGGCACTGGGAGATGGTGGCACTGTGGGTGGCACTGGGTGATGCTGGCACTGGGTGATGGTGGCACTGGGGGTGGCACTGGGTGATGGTGGCACTGGGAGATGGTGGCACTGGGGGTGGCACTGGGGGTGGCACTGGGTGATGGTGGCACGGGGGGTGGAACTGGGGGTGGCACTGGGGGATGGTGGCACTGGGTGATGGAGGCACTGGGGGTGGCACTGGGGGATGGTGGCACTGGGGGGTGGCACTGGACGATGGTGGCACTGGGGGATGGTGGCACTGGGGGTGGCTGTGGGGGATGGTGGCACTGGGGGGTGGCACTGGGGGTGGAACTGGGTGATGGGGGCACTGGGGGGGGGGGGGGGGGCACTGGGTGATGGTGGCACTGGGGGATGGTGGCACTGGGTGATGGAGGCACTGGGGGATGGTGGCACTGGGGGATGGTGGCACTGGGGGTGGCACTTGGTGATGGAGGCACTGGGGGGTTGGCACTGGGTGATGGTGGCACTAGGGGATGGTGGCACTGGAGGATGGTGGCACTGGGGGATGGTGGCACTGGGGGGGTGGCACTGGGTGATGGTGGCACTGGGGGATGGTGGCACTGGGGGATGGTGGCACTGGAGGATGGGGGCACTGGGGGATGGTGGCACTGGGGAATGCTGGCACTCACGGAAGACGTTATTAATAAGAACAAAATCCAATGAAGAAAACTGACATTGGATGAAGGCTGGCTTAAGAAACGTGACACTGAAAGCAGCTACAAGTAGATACAGAAGTTGTTTTTGGATGACTATCTCTTCAGGAAAATATCACTAGAAAGTACCTCTGATGCACGAACGAAAAGAGTGCTGCTGGAAGATGTTACTTGAGCAAAAAGTGTGTTATATAATTAACATATGGAAGACTATTATATTGGAAGATGCCAATGACAGATAGTGCATCATAGGCTGTTGACAAATAGCTTTTATTCTTATTATTAGATGACGTATCAAAAATATTAAGCTTGGATAAAATGGTAAGGAAAACAGAATATCGGATATGGTAACTTGAGAAAGGAGTTTCACTGAAAACTGATGCCACCTAAAGATAGGTCAGTTAAAACAAAATTACGCTGTGAAAGTCGTAAATTACAAAAGTGTCTCTGGAAGAAAGAATTAATGTATTACTATGAACACATTGATGATATCTACCCCTTTCAGTAACATGACACTATTTCATTATAGTCTGGCTAACACCAAACTATTTTATACAGATTTGGAAGAACTTCTACCAAGCGCTACACTCGATCTTCATTAACCATTTGACTCCTACAGATTTTGCTTAAGCTGAATAAAATCACCTAATTATAGTCAGAATAAAACGAAATAACTTGGAATTATAAACTGAAAGGGTTAACATAGGTGGTGATCATAGAAAGTGCAGACTGTAAGAGTTTCATAATATGACAAACCACAAAATATACAGTAGTACTTATATAATGACACTGTGTCTAGATATTTAGGAAGTAACTATATTGAGAGTGAGAGGGTGCCAAGAAATATAACCAAAACATAGGTTGCTAGGGTTTAATACGTGTGTGACTACAAGGTGCCATAGGTTGCTAGGGTTTAATACGTGTGTGACTACAAGGTGCCATAGGTTGCTAGGGTTTAATACGTGTGTGACTACAAGGTGCCATAGGTTGCTAGGGTTTAATACGTGTGTGACTACAAGGTGCCATAGGTTGCTAGGGTTTAATACGTGTGTGACTACAAGGTGCCATAGGTTGCTAGGGTTTAATACGTGTGTGACTACAAGGTGCCATAGGTTGCTAGGGTTTAATACGTGTGTGACTACAAGGTGCCATAGGTTGCTAGGGTTTAATACGTGTGTGACTACAAGGTGCCATAGGTTGCTAGGGTTTAATACGTGTGTGACTACAAGGTGCCATAGGTTGCTAGGGTTTAATACGTGTGTGACTACAAGGTGCCATAGGTTGCTAGGGTTTAATACGTGTGTGACTACAAGGTGCCATAGGTTGCTAGGGTTTAATATGTGTGTGACTACAAGGTGCCATAGGTTGCTAGGGTTTAATACGTGTGTGACTACAAGGTGCCATAGGTTGCTAGGGTTTAATACGTGTGTGACTACAAGGTGCCATAGGTTGCTAGGGTTTAATACGTGTGTGACTACAAGGTGCCATAGGTTGCTAGAGTTTATTACGTGTGTGACTACAAGGTGCCATAGGGTGCTAGGGTTTAATACGTGTGTGACTACAAGGTGCCATAGGTTGCTAGGGTTTAATACGTGTGACTACAAGGTGCCATAGGTTGCTAGGGTTTAATACGTGTGGGACTACAAGGTGCCATAGGTTGCTAGGGTTTAATACGTGTGTGACTACAAGGTGCCATAGGTTGCTAGGGTTTAATACGTGTGTGACTACAAGGTGCCATAGGTTGCTAGGGTTTAATACGTGTGTGACTACAAGGTGCCATAGGTTGCTAGGGTTTAATACGTGTGTGACTACAAGGTGCCATAGGTTGCTAGGGTTTAATACGTGTGTGACTACAAGGTGCCATAGGTTGCTAGGGTTTAATACGTGTGTGACTACAAGGTGCCATAGGTTGCTAGGGTTTAATACGTGTGTGACTACAAGGTGCCATAGGTTGCTAGGGTTTAATACGTGTGTGACTACAAGGTGCCATAGGTTGCTAGGGTTTAATACGTGTGTGACTACAAGGTGCCATAGGTTGCTAGGGTTTAATACGTGTGACTACAAGGTGCCATAGGTTGCTAGGGTTTAATACGTGTGTGACTACAAGGTGCCATAGGTTGCTAGGGTTTAATACGTGTGTGACTACAAGGTGCCATAGGGTGCTAGGGTTTAATACGTGTGTGACTACAAGGTGCCATAGGTTGCTAGGGTTTAATACGTGTGTGACTACAAGGTGCCATAGGTTGCTAGGGTTTAATACGTGTGTGACTACAAGGTGCCATAGGTTGCTAGGGTTTAGTACATAGAGGCACCATTGTACAGAAGTTAAGGGCAGATCCTTAACTTTTTGGTCAATTTTTTTATTTATTTATTATTTTTCTAGTTTCCTCGCTAGACCTCCATCAAGCTTAAAATGAAGCCCCCTAGACCCCCTTTGAAGATAAATTTGTAAATATTTCGGTAGAAAACTGTCCTGGCCGAAGGCCGATTCCTCTTAAATTACAAGCTCGCTATCGTTCGCCAGGAAAAAATCGAGACCTAATTGGCAGGAAAGGTCTTAAAATTGACAGAAATGGGGCGAAAGTTCATAAAATCGCCAAACTAATGGGTCTAAAGATGAGGGAGAAGGTGGTCTAGAAAAGCGACTCGTCTCCCCTTCTTAACATAAGATGCCAGTGATAAGGGGTGCAACCAAGCGGATAGTGGCACTCACAATAGAGTGCCAGTTGCTATATGGCACTGTGGGTGGTAGGGAGGTTACTGAGAGAGACAGACAGAGAAAAGCTGAAGGTTAACATTTGTGTCACGAGGGTGGTTCGCTATTTGTCATATGCGGAGAATATGTAATCGTCGCTGTCTGTTTGTTTGCCTGTTTGTTAGTTTGAAAGCCGGATTTTTCAACAAAATATGGGCGAATTAAGGTGAAGCTTCGAAAATGATTGTGAAACATAATGGTTTACTCAAGCAATATGGTGATGATTGGATAACCCCCACTGGTGACTTTAAGGGCTCAACCCCCCAAAAAATAGAATTTAAATTTTCTCTTAAATGGATGAACGGAATTGAATGATATTTGGATGCAATATTCAGTAGATACCAATGACTCCAACCGTCCCTGGATCAAAACAGCCACAGATCAATTAGGTGTCTGTCAGACCGGACCAAAACGGCCATGAACCAAACCAACCATGGACCATAATGATCACTTGGCCAATGCAGATTCATTAAGGGAGCCCACCTCGCTTTTTTTTTTTTTTTCTCTCCCTCTCTCTTTGGCTTGTATCCATTCGGCCCCATTCAGCCTACTGTTTTAAAACGTTTACCCCCATCCAGGTGTCAATATTTTCTTGACGAGCGGTAGCGAGCCAGCATATATATATATACAGTATTTTTGTTTTGACAGCAAGCTAAATTTGTACATTTTTCGATAGAAAAATGTCTCCGGCGAAGCCGGATTTCTCCATACAATGCTGGCTAGCTATCGCTCGCCAGGAAGAAATCGACACCTGTATAGGGATAAACGTCTTAAAACAGTTGGCTGAATGGAGCCGAATGGATACAAACAAGCCAGGGAAAGAGAGAAAAGGTGAGAAAGATAATGGCCACACATAGTTTACGTTCCTTGCGAGGTGTCCAGGATATAATTCTATTACGTTCCTTGCGAGGTGTCCAGGATATAATTCTATTACGTTCTTTGCGAGGTGTCCAGGATATAATTCTATAAGAGACAGTTAAGAGGAGGTATTTAGTTTGTTCCCTAGACCTCCATCAAGCTTAAAATTACACCCCCTTGAGTCCCTTTCAAGATAAATTTGTACATTTTTCGGTAGAAAAATGTCCCGGCCAAAGGCCGGTTCCCCTTAAATTACAGGCTCGCTATCACTCGCCAGGATAAAATCGACACCTGAATTGCACGAAAGGTCTTAATATGGGGTGAAAGTTCTTAAAATCACTAAACTAATGGGGCAAACGTTTTATAATATCAAAAGCAATGGGGCTAAACATGAGGGAGAAAGGAGTCAAGAAAAAAATCCCTGAAGTGGAAATCTCCCTTTAAACCACAAGATACAGAAATGTAGAAATGCGAAGTCTTTGAGATACTAACTATTAATCTCTCTCTCTCTCTCTCTCTCTCTCTTTCTTTCTCTCTTCCCAGCCACCCCCTCACTCCGGGTTGAGATCGTTGAGTCACGCACACATTTACATATCAATGGGCCGGACTGCAAATGCAATATGCTCAAGTCGGGCCCGATACCTCGCTCACATGAATAACAACTTCTGTAGTGCCGCGCCGTGAGTTGAACTTCTACTGTTTGTTCGATCCTAACACTCCAAGGCTCGGTACAGTTGACTACAGAAGTTCACCAAAAGTCAAGGAGTTCTTCAGAATATTAGTTTTGCGCAGCGACTCCACGAGGTAGTTCTGAAGCTGAATAAAGTCGTCGGGCGGTAGCTACACTATGGTCATCTGGTGTAATGGGTTCAACAAGGCTATTAAGGGGAGATCTCCACTTGACGGATTTTTTTCTTGACCCCTTTCTCCCTCATGTTTAGCCCCATTGCTTTTGATATTATAAAACGTTTGCCCCATTAGTTTAGCGATTTTAAGAACTTTCACCCCATATTAAGACCTGTCGTGCAATTCAGGTGCCGATTTTATCCTGGCGAGCGATAGCGAGCCTGTAATTTAAGAGGAACCGGCCTTCGGCCGGGAAATTTTTCTACCGAAAAATGTACAAATTTATCTTGAAAGGGACTCAAGGGGGTGTAATTTTAAGCTTGATGGAGGTCTAGGGAACAAACTAAATACCTCCCCTTAAAATGCTTAGGCGAGTTTTTATATATTATTTTTTATTTATTTTTTATTTTATAAGAGCATTAGCATTATATCACCTTATTCTGGGTAATGTTAGGCGCTTCTATAAGTTTAGAAAGGGTTAGTGGGTATTAATTAAGGGGACATGGGCCGCTTTTCTGGTCCCCTTCCTCCCTCGTGTTTAGCCCCATTAGTTTTCAGATGTTAAGAGGTTTGCCCCATTAGTTAGTCGATTTTAAAACCTGTCGGCCCATTTCTTCGTCAATATTTAGACCTTTCGTGCTATTTAGGTGTCGATTTTTTCCCTGGCGAACGATAGTGAGCCTGTAATGTTGGAAGAACCGGCCTTCGGCCAGGAAATTTTTCTACCGAAAAATGTACAAATTAATCTAGAAGGGGGATCTAAAGGATGATTTTTTTTTTTATTATTATTTGATGGAGGTATAGGGAGGAAACTAGAAAAATAATGAATACATGCAAAAATCGCCCAAAAAGTTAACCATCCCCCCCGGGGGGTTAAAGGGACAATGGAAATAAATGTTACCCATATGATTGTAAACAGGTCCTTCCTAAGCTGTCTAATATCGTCTAGTATTAGCCAGAATGTAATGGAGAAAGGCATCCTGATACTGAAAGAGTTGACTGATCATATGTTATGCCTGTCAGAAAGTACCCTAGGGAGAGAAGATAAAATTGGTGTTATAAACTTTATTATATTTTTAAAAGGGTATTCCTAAGCTGGATAAAATCGTCTAGCGTTAACTGGACTAAAGTAAAAGTGACGCCATGTACTGAAGAGGGTTACAGTAGAAGGTTTGAGGTACGACATTATTTTTGTTGTCGACTGTAGAGTAGCACTCCCCCTTGGTGTGGCTTATAAAATGTTGAGGTTGGCATCATTCAACTGCTTTATATATATTCACTGTCTGTCTGTCTCTCTGCTCTCGTATTACGTATTTCTCTCTCTCTCTCTCTCTCTCTCTCTCTCTCTCTCTCTCTCTCTCGATATATATATACATATATACTGTATATATACATGCTCTCTCTCTCTCTCTTAAATGCAGGGATATAGAAGCACACAATTAATAAGAACACACTTATGAACATAGAAGTATATATAGGTACTGTATAGCCTACACACAGAGCTAAATATAGACTAACCACACACACACACACACACACACACACACACACACACACACATGAAGCTACTTGTAGACTAACCATCCACACACACACACACACACACACACACACACATGAAGCTACTTGTAGACTAACCACACACACACACACACACACACACACACACACACACACACACACACACACACAGCCCGTAGCCTAGTAGGTAGAGCTCTCGTCTCACACACGAGGGGTCGGGGGTTCAATCCCCGGCCGGGCGGAGACAAATTGGGCTTGTCTCCTTTCATGTGTTAGCCTCAGTTCACCTAGCTGTAAATAGGTACCTGGAATAAGTGGACGACGTTGTGACGTCCCATCTGGGGTTGGCAAAAATGGTACAAGGCGAGATGGCTATCATATGGTTCACCTAAGCTGATGGCTACCTAAGCCTTCGGGCGAGACGGTACCGTCTATAGTGAGAATGGTACCATACAGATCCACCCTAAGCCTTCGTTTCCGATGTCGCCAATTGGCTAAAATACAGACTACACACACATCCACAGCCATTCCAACAATACATAAAACACTTAACATGCATTTCACGCAATACATTCTCAGTTAAGGAGGCGCGATAATAATGAGCTTAGCTCGCATTGCGTGGATTCCCCTTGACGAACAAGTAACTGAGTAACACATAAAGCTACTTGTAGACTAACCACACACACACACACACACACACACACACACATAAAGCTACTTGTAGACTAACCACACACACACACACACACACACATAAAGCTACTTGTAGACTAACCACACACACACATAAAGCTACTTGTAGACTAACCACACACACACAAACACTCACACACACACACACACAAAGCTACTTGTAGACTAACCACACACACACACACACACACACAAAACTACTTGTAGACTAACCACACACACACACATAAAGCTACTTGTAGACTAACCACACACACACACACACATAAAGCTACTTGTAGACTAACCACACACACACACACACTCACACACAAAGCTACTTGTAGACTAACCACACACACACACACACACACAAAACTACTTGTAGACTAACCACACACACACACACACACACACACACACACATAAAGCTACTTGTAGACTAACCACACACACTCATTATTCTGACTATGAAGCACTACAGCAATCTATCATCTCTCTCTCTCTCTCTCTCGTTTGGTTTTCTTGTTTATATAACTATATATTTGTTTAATATTCCCTATGCAGATCACGTCATTCCATTGGATTACCCTAAGCCGATTATGTAAAGTATGTATTGATAGCATATAATTACTAGATTATCAACGCATCTCTTCAAACTATCATGCTTGGAATACCAACACCTTCACTATTTTCTTTAGCGTGGGAAGGACCTCTTGGATTCACATGGGTACACTTCATCCCTTACCTCTACAGATCTCTCCTATACTGAATACAGTCGTTTAATGACAGCCTGGGTAAATAAAAGACTACTGAAAGGGTTAATACATTGCTTAAGGGGGGTCACCAGCTTTTTTATATTTCTCTCCTTTTCTCTCTTTCCCTGGCTTGTATCCATTCGGCCCCATTTAGCCAACTGTTTTAAGATGTTTATCCCCATCCAGGTGCCGATTTCTTCCTAGCGAGCCATAGCGAGCCAGCATTGTATGGAGAAATCCGCCTTCGCCGGAGACATTTTTATATCGAAAAGTGTAAAGATTTAGCTTGCTATATATATATGCTGGCTCGCTACCGCTAGCCAGGACAATATTGACACCTGGATGGGGGTAAACGTCTTAAAACAGTAGGCTGAATGGGGCCGAATGGATACAAACCAAAGAGAGAGGGAGATAAAGATAAAAACAAAAAGCGAAGCTAGTTAGTCAGTTATGTAGAGCAGATTAACCAGACCACTGGAGCTCCATACGGAACTCTCATAAGTCTGGCCTGAAGGATTAGATCAGATTACTGAAAGGAGCTTAAGGGGAGATTTCCACTTCAGGGATTTTTTTCTTGACCCCTTTTTCCCTCATGTTTAGCCCCATTGCTTTTGATATTATAAAACGTTTGCCCCATTAGTTTAGCGATTTTAAGAACGTTCACCCCATATTAAGACCTTTCGTGCAATTCAGGTGTCGATTTTATCCTGGCGAGCGATAGCGAGCCTGTAATTTAAGAGGAACCGGCCTTCGGCCGGGACATTTTTCTACCGAAAAATGTACAAATTTATCTTGAAAGGGACTCAAGGGAGTGTAATTTTAAGCTTGATGGAGGTCTAGGGAACAAACTAAATAACTCCCCTTAAGGCGACGCAAAAAACGGACGATGGGGTGCGGGCTCCCTTAAAAAACACCTATTGACAACATCAATAGTCAAATTACCCAGTTATCATCAAACACCACATATTGCATATGTGTGTTCCATTGTGACAGGAATAAACATGTTTCTACGAACACTGACAAACTGATGGCTCTCTCTCTCTCTCTCTCATTTTAAGAATCTTTACTTTCCTGCTCAAAGTTATCACTGTGTGTTACCATTTCCCCCAATTATAGGCTAACATCCACTTGTATGTACTAAGCATCACATATCAACACACACCACATATTACTGCATCCCAACTGCAAAAGTATGTGTTCAACCTACCATTACGAACACCACACACCTACCAGCACTACCATCACGAACACTAAACACTACCTTTCACTCACTCACTAATGCCTCATAAAAATCGCCGTTCTACATACAAATGAAGTTGCTATAACAGAAGTGAAGAAGTAACCTCACGAGTAGCCACCATTGAAAGCACTCGTGTAACCACTACCATGTGCTACCATAACACTACTGTCCCGTTGCCACCCTGTTATAAGAAGTTAGAAGAAAAGCAAACATTCCTGACGGTAACTTCATGTCGCTTAATTTTAGAATTGCTTACAAAATAACAGCATTTTCACAATACGGTGATGAAGTTCCTTTCCCAGCAGTTATAATCAAAGAATTTAAATTTATCTAATATGCTCCAATACTATTTTCCACATCATTACGCTATGATATGTTACCATCATAATAACACCATGATATGCTGTAAAACAAAAATATATATATGCTGGCTCGCTACCGCTCGCCAGGAAAATATTGACACCTGGATGGGGGTAAATGTCTTAAAACAGTAGGCTGAATGGGGCCGAATGAATACAAGCCAAAGAGAGAGAGGGAGAGAAAGAGAACACAAAGCGAGGTGGGCTCCCTTAATCACATTTTATTCAGCACAGGAATGCCTGACAGTTACAGTGTACCATAGTAGAAGAGAGAGAGAGAGAGAGAGAGAGAGAGAGAGAGAGAGAGAGAGAGAGAGAGAGAGAGAGAGAGAGAGAGAGATTCACATAGATTTACATAGATACACTGGCCACATAGAGCTTACGATCCAAACGAGGTGGTCAGGACTTAATTCTAGTAGAGATGGCATATCCGATAGAAAAGGAAAGTTGAAGGAAAGGATAGAAAAGAAGAAGGCTCTCTCCCCACCCTCCGTTCCCTCCGGCAATTGCCGTACATGAAAAAGTTGGAAGTGATTAACCTTGCTGGGCTTCGAAATCCCCAGAAGGAATTTACATGAAAGATTGAAAAAAAAAAAAAAAAAAAAAAAACATGCAAACCTTCGCCTTAGCAGCATGTAAGTTTTGGGGTTAATTGTAATCATCCAACCCATCACCCTTAGTAGTATGTACATATTTAATGATGTTTATTATTCTTATTTTTTATTTGTGTATTATTTAATAGCTGAACAAATAATAACGGTGATAATTACTGCCTACTCCATAGGCAGAGAGAGAGAGAGAGAGAGAGAGAGAGAGAGAGAGAGAGAGAGAGAGAGAGAGAGAGAGAGAGAGAGAGAGAGAGAGATAGAGAGAGAGAGAGAGAACGCGGACAAACACTCACATATGGACAAGAAAGCGACACAAACGATAAAATGGGTGTATGGAAATGTGTGTGTGTGTGTGTACTGTAGGGTATATAGAGTAGAGTGGGTTGGGTTAGGGTCCGTGGGAAAGGATAGTGCTGACCTCTCTTCATCACTCACCCTGCTCACCTCCCCTGACCTCAAAGGGTTGGTCAAAGATGGCCCAGATTAAGGGGAGACTGACCGTTTGTTTGGTCTATTAATTCATTTATTCATATATTTTTTTTTAGTTTCCTCCCTAGACCTCCATCAAGCTTAGAAAAACACCCCCTAGATCCCCCTTCAAGATAAATTTGTACATTTTTCGGTAGAAAAATGTCCCGGCCGAAGGCCGATTCCTCTTAAAATTGCAGGCTCGCTTTCGCTCGCTTGGAAAAAATAGACACCTGAATGGCACGAAAGGTCTTAAAATAAACAACGAAATGGAGCGAAAGGTGTTAAAATCGCCAAACTAATGGGCCGAACGTCTTATAATCTAAAAACTAGTGGTGCTAAACATTAGGGAGAAGGGGGTCCAGAAAAACGGTCTGCCTCCCCTTAACTCATTGGATAACTAAACTAGGCGCCTCTATTTCCTTATCCGTGACTGTCTTATATTGTCCAGGGTTTGTCTTCCATGTAGAGCTATGTTTACCTTGAATATTGGCTGACACACACACACATACACACACATGCATGCGTGCGTGCATACAAAATTACACACACATATGTATATACAGTATATATCTATCTATATATATACTGTATCCATCTATCTATCTATGTATCTATCTATCTAACTATCTATTTATCTCTCTCTCTCTCTCTCTCTCTCTCTATATATATATATATATATATATATATATATATATATATATATATATATATATATACCGGACGGTGCTGGTACAGAAGGGGTTACCTGCGATGTTTGTGCTTATAAGGAAGTTGGAGCTGCATACATCAATATTTATAGGAATTACCAGATTAAACACGGTTAAACATACAATTATATTAAACCAACTGTAAGCATATCAATGTAAGATAAAGGGCAGTGGAAGCAAGAAAACCGACCAAATGGAAGAATATCTGTGAAGGCTAAACCAGGGTAGGAAGGTGGGTGGGTGGGTGTGTGTGTGTGGGTGGGTGGGTGTGTGTGTGTGTGTGTGTGTGTGTGTGTGTGTGTGGTGTGTGTGTGGGTGGGTGTGTGTGTGGTGGGTGTGTGGGTGGTGTGGGTGGGTGTGTGTTGTGTGGGTGGGTGTGTGGGTGGGTGTGTGTGTTGTGGGTGGGTGGGGTGTGTGTGTGGGGTGTGGGTGTGTGTGTGTGTGTGTGTGTGTGTGTGTGTGTGTGTACTTACTCTAGTTGTACTTACTCTAGTTGTATTGCGGGAGTGAGCATGCTCGTTATTTCCCGCCTCCTATATGTGTAGGTGTTATATGTATCGTTGGAATGGCTGTGGATGTGTGTGTAGTCTGTATGTTTAGCCAATTGGCGACATCGGAAACGAAGGCTTAGGGTGGATCTGTATGGTACCATTCTCACTATAGACGGTACCGTCTCGCCCGAAGGTTTAGGTAGCCAACAGCTTAGGTGAACCATATGATACCCATCTCGCCTTGTACACTTTTGCCAACCCCAGATGGGACGTCACAACGTCGTCCACTTATTCCAGGTACCTATTTACAGCTAGGTGAACTGAGGCTAACACATGAAAGGAGACAAGCCCAATGTGTCTCCGCCCGGCCGGGGATTGAACCCCCGACCCCTCGTGTGTGAGACGAGAGCTCTACCCACTAGGCTACGGGCTGTGTGTGTGTGTGTGTGTGTGTGTGTGTGTGTGTGTGTGTGTGTGTGGCCAAGCGGGGGTTGGTTTAAAGGTACTTACTATGTAGGATTGCTGGTACGCATGTAGTTTGGGGCGACAGTTTTAGTGTGCACACATCTTTAAAATACTTTGAAGCAGTGTTTTAGGTTAGGTTAAGCTAGGTAGGTTAGGTTAAGTGGGTTCGGTTAGGTTAAGTTTCATCTAGATAGTACATATTTAGGTTAATATATCAAGAAATGTACTCGTAAGCATGCATAATTTATGTTTGTACCGATAAACACACCGTCACTTGGTGTTGTGTGTGTCTCTGTGTCTCTGTGTGTGTGTGTGTGTGTGTGTGTGTGTGTGTGTGTCTATGTGTCTCTGTGTCTCTGTGTGTGTGTATGTGTAGGGAGGGGGTAGACTAGACAGCCATGAAGGGCAGCATGAGGACAAGTATAGTAGGGGGTAGAGGGGAGGACGACGGAGGAGTGACAGGATTCCTACCTCAGACTCAGATTAATCAACGTTGGCCCACACATCCATCACCTACCCTCCCTCCCTCCCTCCCTCCCTCCCCATAGTCTTCAGCTCTCTCTCCTATTGTGTTTGTATTAATCACACATTATATCCTTTATTACTTCCTTATTGTTATAGTAATGCTAGATGTGTTTGCTATATTTTTCATCACCATCACCTGACCTATTATGAATAGATCTTTCCTAGTTTTCAGGTCTCTTTTATTGTTTGTCTTTATTAAACATTATTGGTTTTATTGTTTTATTGTCTTAGTAATGTCGGATGTATATATTTGTCCTACAACACATCCATCACCCTACGCTACCCAGTCCTCTGTTCGATCTAATTGATTGGCTTTATTACATTGTATTGGCTTTATTGATGTTTTTAGTTGTATGTTTATAATACAGTATACAGTATATATATATATATATATATATACTGTACATATACAGTATATATATTCTTCATCAACTATCTTACCGATCCTTCCCTTCCTCCCACCTGTCCTCAGCTCTCATTGTGTGTATTTATATTACACATTATTTAATCGTCTGAAATAGCCAGCTTATAATGGAAAACACATGTCATCGTATCCGGGAAGGGTTAAGGGGAGGTTTTTAGTGTGTTTCCTAGATATCCTTCAAGCTTAAGATTACACCCCCTTGAGCCCCTTTCAAGATACATTTTTACATTTTTCGGTAGAAAAATGTCCCGGCTGAAAGCCGGTTCCTCTTAAATTACAGGCTCGCTATCGCTCGCCAGGATAAAATCGACACCTAAATTGCACGAAAGGTCTTAAAATTGACAGAAATGGGTTGAAAGTTCTTAAAACCATCAAAATAATGGGGCGAACGTCTTAAAATTAGAAAAGCAATGGGGCTAAACATGAGGGAGAAAGGAGTCAAGAAAAAACTCCCTCAAGTGGAAATCTCCCCTTAAGCTGCTCTTGTCTCACCAGCTATTATTATTATTAGGGTTTGTTATATTGCATTGTTTCATTATTACTATGACAAAACTCTGAAGTTGTCTATGCATTATTGACAACTATAATTATCAGGCATCATCTATATTGGTTCACGTAGTGGTTCACGTAGTGGTTCACGTAGTGGTTCACGTAGTGGTTCACGTAGTGGTTCACGTAGTGGTTCACATAGTGGTTCACGTAGTGGTTCACGTAGTGGTTCACGTAGTGGTTCACGTAGTGGTTCACGTAGTGGTTCACGTAGTGGTTCACGTAGTGGTTCACGTAGTTGTTCACGTAGTTGTTCACGTAGTGGTTCACGTAGTGGTTCACGTAGTTGTACTTTTCTTCATATATTAATCGCCGTTATAGTTAAGGGGAGATTTCCACTTGAGGGATTTTTTTCTGGACCCGTTTCTCCCTCATGTTTAGCCCCATTGCTTTTGAGATTTTAAGACGTTCGCCCTAGTAGTTTGACATTTTAAGACATTTTGCCCCATTTCTGTCAATTTTAAAACCTTTCGTGCCATTAAGGTGTCGATTTTTTCCTGGCGAGCGATAGCGAGCCTGTAATTTAAGAGCAACCGGCCTCCGGCCGGGACATTTTTCTATCGAAAAATGTACAAATTTATCTTGAAAGGGGGTGTAATTTATCTAGGGGGTGTAATTTTAAGCTTGATGAAAACGTAGGGAACAAACTAAATACCTCCCCTTAACACTATTATGTTTTCTTCTTATATTTAAAAAAAATACTATTATGTTTTCTTCTTATATTTAAAAAAAAAATCTTTGTTAATACATTAGTTCACCATAATTTGTTATTATGTCTTCTAATTATTATTAGTATTTATGACGTATGACCAGGCTGGGCTTCGAACCCGGCCCTGTACCATAGCAGTTCAACACCAAACCGACTAGACCACCGAGGAGCTATTATACAAGTGATAAGATTTATTTGGAGCAAGATTCATCCATTATCACCCCTAGTAACTAGGGGAGGTGTGGCAGAGTGGTCTTGCCACTGGAGGGTCCGAGCCTAGGGAGTGAGACTGTGAGGCGCAGAGGCGAAGCAGCTTCAGAGATGGAGTTGGGTTCGAGCCGTGAATAGGTGCTTCGCATGTCTCACTCCCTAGACTGGAGCAAGACCTCACGGGCCTCACCGTGTTCAGCGGTAGAGTGTAAAGGCTATCAGCCTATGCCCGAGAGGGAGTAGTTGGAATATAGAAAAAAAAAAAAAAATATATATATACCGGTATATATATATAGTCTATTTTTGTCCAGCTAATGGTAAGTTGAACCCTTTACCATCTGATTTCTCGATTCGTACTGGAAAAATATGATACTGCTATGTCTGTGCGTCTTATTATTGCCAAGTTTTCATAATTAACAACATATTTCGCTACAAAATCACGATAATAGCCCAGTAATTAGGATGGAGAGATAGCAAATTACCATCAGCTTGAAAGAAGAAACAAAATGAGTATAGTGCTTGCGGAGGGTATTTACAACCTGAGGCACTTTCCATGGATGGCCTGCTAGTATACAAAATTAACCCTTATGAATTAACAGCTTTGGTGTATGAATATTATAATTTTCTAAATGTAATTTATATTTTTATATTATTTTTCCTTTAAACAAATTTTGTCTTTCCAAAACCATGTGTCCACCATTTTGTTGTCTTTCCAAAACCATGTGTCCACCATTTCTTTGTCTTTCCAAAACCATGTGTCCACCATTTTGTTGTCTTTCCAAAACCATGTGTCCACCATTGTGTTGTCTTTCCAAAACCATGTGTCCACCATTTCTTTGTCTTTCCAAAACCATGTGTCCACCATTTTGTTGTCTTTCCAAAACCATGTGTCCACCATTTCTTTGTCTTTCCAAAACCATGTGTCCACCATTTCTTTGTCTTTCCAAAACCATGTGTCCACCATTTCTTTGTCTTTCCAAAACCATGTGTCCACCATTTCTTTGTCTTTCCAAAACCATGTGTCCACCATTTCTCATTTATGTCCTTCATCTGTAGTTTTTATTGAATTGCTTTGTCAGCTGAACATAAGAACACGTGACTGCAGAAAGCAGATTGGCCCACATAAGGTAGATCCCTTTCACATCCAACTCTCACTCTCATTCTCCCACACACACTCTCTCACTCTCTCTCTCTCAAACAGTGTCTATCAACTCCTGTCTTGTTTTGTTGTCCCTTTCTTTATCACTCATGGCCATCTCTCTCTCACTCTCACTCCCACACACACTCACTCTCACTCTCTCTCTCTCTCTCTCTCTCTCTCTCTCTCTCTCTCAAACAGTGTCTATCAACTCCTGTCTTGTTTTGTTGTCCCTTTCTTTATCACTCATGGCCATCTCTCTCTCACTCTCACTCTCACACACTCTCTCTCTCTCTCAAACAGTGTCTATCAACTCCTGTCTTGTTTTGTTGTCCCTTTCTTTATCACTCATGGCCATCTCTCTCTCACTCTCACTCCCACACACACACACACTCACTCTCTCTCTCTCTCTCTCTCTCTCTCTCTCTCTCTCTCTCTCTCTCTCTCTCTCTCTCTCAAACAGTGTCTATCAACTCCTGTCTTGTTTTGTTGTCCCTTTCTGTATCACTCATGGCCATCTCTCTCTCACTCACTCTCACACACACACTCTCTCTCTCTCTCTCTCAAACAGTGTCTATCAACTCCTGTCTTGTTTTGTTGTCCCTTTTTTTATCACTCATGACCATCTCTCTCTCACTCTCACTCCCACACACACTCACTCTCTCTCTCTCTCTCTCTCTCTCTCTCTCTCTCTCTCTCTCTCTCTCTCTCTCTCTCTCTCTCTCAAACAGTGTCTATCAACTCCTGTCTTGTTTTGTTGTCCCTTTCTTTATCACTCATGGCCATCTCTCTCTCACTCTCACTCTCACACACTCTCTCTCTCTCTCTCTCTCTCAAACAGTGTCTATCAACTCCTGTCTTGTTTTGTTGTCCCTTTCTTTATCACTCATGGCCATCTCTCTCTCACTCTCACTCTCACACACACACTCTCTCCATCTCTCTCAAAACCACAGGCATTTTCAAAACACAGCACTGTTTTCGTTTTCCCTTCAAGGCCAAATATAAGTAGATGTTTTTCTTTCTTTTGTCTATGTGAGTGAGGACGACAAAAGACAGAACTGCCTGTATCGAGTGCCTCCCCCAGAGTGACAGGGCCAAAATCAAAGGACGTTCGAGCCAAAATTCCTGGACGCACGGAGTTCGAAGCAATTTAAGTCATAGGAAGAGGGAAAGACTGATTCTGGAAGAGTTCCAGAGCTCAGCAGTTGAATAGAAGAAAGTCTGAGAATACCGTTTCACTCTTGGGTGGGATTGTGTTGCAAGACGGGTACTACGTACCCTACGTAGATGAGGTGGTACACACTGGGAAAGCTCTGAGGAACATTGATTATTATAATAGCGATAGAATAGCGAGAGAGATGCAACATTGCGGCGAAAAGAGATAAATTGCAGAGAGTTGGTGAGTGGGCGGGAGTTAATGATAAGAAAGGCTTTCCTTTCTACTTTGTCTAGGAGTGCGGTGTGAGAGGATCCTCCTCACACATGTGAACAATACTCAATACAAGGACGCACTGTGCCCCTGTACAGAGCATGAAGCTGTGCAGGGGTAAAGAACCCCTTGAGGCGGTTGAGCACACCCAGCTTCTGGGAGGCTGCCTAAGCAAGACTGGTAATATGGACCTTCCAAATGAGAGCAGAAGAAAACGAGACACCAAGAATATTGAGAGAAGATGAAGGATTGATTGTTGTATTGTTGAATTGTAAGGGATAGTCCTCTGGGAGTTCTGAACGGGTGTAATTTTGTTTAGCTTGATGAAGGTCTAGGGGACAAACTAAAAACCTCCCCTTGACACATACATCACCTACCCTACCATATCCCATCCATCACGTATCCTAGAGGTCCTTCCTAAGACTGAATAAACCATCTAACGTTAGCTCGAAAAAACAACAACATCAACTTACTGAAAGGGTTAAGCATCCCAACAAAGCAGACGAGGACGTAAGGTCTAGTCTTGGGTCTGGCATATATTAACATTATCTGAACAATTCCCAGTGACAGTAGAATTATATCGAGAGTGGCAATCTTATCGTTCTTTATCTGTATGTCCCTGTTGCCACACACACACACACACACACACACACACACACACATATATGAATATATACTGTATAATGTGTATATGAATAATAATACTAATTATTATTAGTATTACACACACGCACACATATACATACATACATACACACACACACACACACACACACATATACATACATACATACACACACCCTGACATACACAAGCTCACACACATACATACATACAAATACACGTACACAGTCTCTCGCACAAACAAACAATTATGAGCTTATATAAACATACATACACACATACATACTGTACATACACACACACTGACATACACAAGCTCACACACATACATACATACATACATACAAATACACGTACACAGTCTCTCGCACAAACAAACATTATGAGCTTATATAAACATAGACCTGAATAATTGATTATCTTAATTATTGTTATTACACACACACACTCACAGACACACACACACACAAACTAACACGTTCACTAGTAAAACAAACGCATGCATATACACGAACGGAATAATTAAAACAAACGCATGCATATACACGAACGGAATAATTAGAACAAACGCATGCATATACACGCACGGAATAATTAAAACAAAACACACGCAATATGCAAATCATAACATGCACTCTGACATGAAACACACACAGATACATGCACACACACACATACACCTAGATACACACACAAGGCTAGACACAAACACACACAAATCACTAGAATACAGACAAGACAGGCCTGTCTCCACACAGTCTGGAGAATGTATATATTATCATCATAAACGTCTAGGCTGGGTCTGTCTGTCTGTCTGTCTGTCTGTCTGTCTGTCTCTACACACCTATATATGCTTACCTAAGCAAAACCAGACACAGAATGGCACACACATATATGAAAACATATATATGAAAACACATAAAACACTATTGAACTGCATGAAATTCAGACATGATTTTACAAGATAACCTAAGGTACACCTAATACATACACACACACACACACACACACACACACACACACACACACACACACACACACATTTCATACATAATACATATAGTCGATGACAATTTGTTAACCCAGAATACAGCGAATGTTATGACGCATAACATCAATAACTCAACACAATATAATTATTTACCACTCAAAATACATTATGAAGATGCAAATTAACTTTGACCTTGGCCAAACGCATCACAACCAATTCATTGACCTTAACTATTGTGACCTTGACCTGTGTTTTTAGTAGTATGGCCTACCTCTTTTATGTCTATGGTTGAAATGACCTTGACCCAATTGAATCTCTCTTTGTGACCTTGAGTTTGATATTCTTCAATATGATCTTGCTTTGCGAGACTTTTTTTGATGACATTTACCTTAATTAATGTGACCTTGGCCTAATTTATAGTGACCTTGATTTGCTTTACCTTGACCAGATATTATAACCTTGACCTTGATTTGCTTTACCTTGACCAGATAAAATAACCTTGACCTTGATTTGCTTTACCTTGACCAGATTTTGTAACCTTCACCTCGATTATCTTTACCTTGACCAGATAAGATAACCTTGACCTTGATTTGCTTTACCTTGACCAGATATTGTAACCTTGACCTCGATTGTCTTTACTAGATAACATAACCTTGACCTTGATTTGTTTAACCAACCCCGTGACCATGATATTCTTTAACTTTATTATCACACACACAAACATATATATATATATATATATATATATTATATATATATATATATATATAGTATATATGAATACTCTCAGCCAGGATCCGAACCACGGTCAGCCAGGACGAGAGTCCATGCTTTAAACAATTACATCATGGATTGATAAAGAACAGTTAACCATTTCTTACCAAATCGTAGGCCCCATATTCCAGAGTACCATACCGAGATTTTACAAATAATCCCACAGCCAAACACAAAAGTTACGAAACAGGCAAAAAACACATTTATATGTGGCTCAGGCTCACACACACACATTATATATATATATATATATATATATATAACTCTGGTACCGACCTCCAAGACCCATGTCTACACTGCAAGTAAACAAGGATATATAACAGTATATACCATCATTGGGAGGTAGTGATGGAGATCTGACTTTTATTCCTTATACTAGATGGGTTCATCACTACCAATATATGATTAAAAGGGTTTATTTATGCTGACACCTATAGCATATTACCCCTTTCATACCTTCTGTAAGCTCATTATATATGACAGTTTCTTTATCTTGGCCATGACCTTGAATTTGGCTTATGTGACCTTGAATGTGGATGATATGACCTTGAATGTGGATGATATGACCTTGATTTTTGCTATCACCTTAAATTTGGCAGATATGACCTTGAATGTGGATGATATGACCTTGATTTTTGCTATCACCTTAAATTTGGCAGATATGACCTTGAATTTGGCATATATGACCTTGAATTTGGCTGATATGACCTTGAACTTGGCTGATATAACCTTGAATGTGGATGATGTGACCTTGAACTTGGCTGATATGACCTTGAACTTGGCTGATATGACCTTGAATTTGGCATATATGACCTTGAATCTGGTAGATATGACCTTGCATGTGGCTGATATGACCTTGAATGTGGCTGAGATGACCTTGAACTTGGCTGATATGACCTTGAACTTGGCTGATATGACCTTGAATGTGGTTGACCTTACTGTCACTAATTATATAGCAGAACAAAATCGTCTACCACTGTCCTGGGAAAATCATCTTAGGATTATGAGAAGAAGGGAGGTGGAAGGAGAGAGGGGGGGGGGGGGGGGGAGGAAGGGGGAAGGAGGGAGAGGTGGGAAGTGGGAGGGTAGGTGCTAGATGGGAGGGGGAGGGGGGAGAGGTGGTAGGGGGGGGCAGGGGGAGGAGGGAGATGTGGAAGGAGGGTAGAGGGAGAGAGAGGTGGGAGAGGGGAGGATAACTCCCAGACACACACAATAGACCTATCGGAACAATCTGATGCCTACCCTAGTTTCTCTTGTTCATATATTGTATTGTTATCCTGTATTACGTTATTATATAAGTATGAGTTTATTTTATTTTTTGAGGCTGCCTTTCTATGATTCTATAGACCGGTTTTGTACACAGCTCTTTAAGGGGAAGGCAGACCGTTTTTCTGGACCCCCTTCTCCCTAATGTTTAGCCCCACTAGTTTTATGATAATAAGACGTTCGGCCCATTAGTTTGGCGATTTTAACACCTTTCGACCCATTTCTTTGTCAATGTTAAGACCTTTCGTGCCATTTAGGTGTCGATTTTTTCCTGGCGAGCGACAGCGAGCCTGCAATTTTAAGAGGAACCGGCCTTTGGCCGGAAATTTTTTCTACCGAAAAAATTACAAATTTATCTTGAAGGGGTGTTTTTTTAAGCTTGATGGAGGTCTAGGGAGGAAACTAAAAACATATATGAATACATTAATTAATAGACCAAACAAACGGCCAGTCTCACCTTAAGTTTATAATTATTCTCTAGTTGTTTAAAGTTTATCAGGTCTATAATTATGGTCTCTATGTACTTATGGTCTCTATGTAATTATGGTCTCTATGTAATTATGGTCTATGTAATTATGGTCTCTATGTAATTATGGTCTCTATATAATTATGGTCTCTATGTAATTATGGTCTCTATGTAATTATGGTCTCTATATAATTATGGTCTCTATGTAATTATGGTCTCTATGTAATTATGGTCTCTATGTAATTATGGTCTCTATATAATTATGGTCTCTATGTAATTATGGTCTCTATGTAATTATGGTCTCCATGTAATTATGGTCTCTATGTCATTTGTGTTATAATATTCCTGTCTACCTCTCCTCTTAATAATTTTAGGTAATTGATTTTCTCCAACTCAAAATAATTATAATTCCTCCCTTCTTTCCTCTTTCTCCCTCCCTCTCTTCCACTCATTGTCTATAACCCATAATTCCCCCCCCCCCTCTCTCTCTCTCTCTCTCTCTCTCTCTCTCTCTCTCTCTCTCTCTTCCACTCATTATCAACAACCTTAATTCTCCTCTTCCTTCCTCTCTTCTCTCCCACTCATTATCAACAATCCATATTTCCCCCCTTCATCCCTCCCTCTCATCTCTTCCACTCACATTCTATTTACGTTGTTTTCGCTTGTTATTCATCTCATATTAACATTATTTGGTCCGAGGTCAATCTTTTTGGACTTCCTGTTTCCCTCCATTAGTTTGAAGAATTTAAGATGCTTCACCCCATTAGTTTGTCGATCAAAAGACGCTTCATCCCATACAGGTTTCGGGGCAATTGATAACGAGTCAGTAACTAAAATAAATCGGAACATTTTGATGTCGAAAATGTACAAATTAATTTTAAATAGGGTCTGGGTGGGCGGTTTTTAGAATGGAGGAAGTTTGGAAAGGCGTGTTTTGTTAGCCTAGGGGACAAGCTAAAATACATTACTCGGAAATTGAAAAAGGAGACAACATTCTCAATAATAATCATATAACCCAAACATCATCATCATGCAGTTCTGGTCTTGATCAATTAAACAAGATACAGAGCGATTAGAAAGAAACAAGGCTGCCATTATGAAACGGATTTGATGAGAAGAGGAGACTGAGCTACGAGGATCGATTTGATAGCTCTGGTTTGAAACTCGTAGACTGACTGTATGGCCAACTCACTTAACTATGCATATATGTCAAGTACTATAGATCCTTAAAGGTACGGACATTATGGTAAACATTTAAGAAGAGTTTATAGCAGCTGATATTATACGACGAACGTGATACTATTGTGGCAGTCAAACCTTGTGTTATTAAGGGGAGGTATTTAGTTTGTACCCTACGTTTTCATCAAGCTTAAAATTACACCCCGTAGACCCCCTTTCAAGATAAATTTGTACATTTTTCGGTAGAAAAATGTCCCGGCCGGAGGCCGGTTGCTCTTAAATTACAGGCTCGCTATCGCTCGCCAGGAAAAAATCGACACCTTAATGGCACGAAAGGTCTTAAAATTGACAGAAATGGGGCAAAATGTCTTAAAATGTCAAAACTACGAGGGCGAACGTCTTAAAATCTGAAAAGCATTGGGGCTAAACATGAGGGAGAAACGGGTCCAGAAAAAAAATCCTCAAGTGGAAATCTCCCCTTAATAATCGAGTCACACTGACAAACAATTGCCCAAGTTGTATTATAGTGTTGAACATTAATATAATTGTAATTTCTGAACAATGACATTAATTCGTGTTTAAAGTGATCGTAGGGAATTCGTGGATTTGACAATGTAAAAGTAGAACAAGACGATAATGTCAACATGAATGTATCCTGAAACACGGTTGTAAAACGGAATGATGTGTACATTTATTTTGAACACATAGGACTTGCTCTACTTCAAACAAACATTCCTAAATTATACAGCAACATCAAGACTAGATTAAGACACTCCTTATCTCTCCTTATCTACAGTGCCCCCAATAGGTTTGTCCCCCCCCCCCCTCCCCGGCAACAAACGGAATGCAGCCACATTTACATATTCAGGAAAACATTGCTAGGGGTGGTGGTGGGAAGGGGGGGGGGGGGGGGTGAACAAAAACTAGAGAGAAACATTCAACAAGAGATTGTTAATAATTAAAGAACGAGATAAAGTGACAGGACTATGGCGAATACGTCTCTCTCTCTCTCTCTCTCTCTCTCTCTCTCTCTCTCTCTCTCTCTCTCTCTAAGGGATTGATATTGGGTACAGACAACGCCATCAATAATTCTGCGATTATCTTAATAACATTCCAAAGCATATACATATCTGTATTATTTAGTTTAGGTATATATAATCATGTATGCTGCTAATGTTAGAAATATTTGTCTTGTTATCAATGTACTAGTTGTTAGAATTTGCTTATAAAAAAAAAAAAAAAAAAAAAAAAAAAAAAATAATAATAATAATAATAATACAAATATATCTATAAGGAAATCAAGGTATACATGGATAGACACAAACAACCTCAAAATATTACGATCACTTTTATCGGATACTAGACTCCGATACGATTCGCCAATTAATAAGACAGCTCGTGTGACACCAGCTGTAGTTGCTATCCTTATCAGCGCGACCACCCACCCACCAGCCTCCCAAAGAGTCCTAGTAGCCCCATTATCTCTTCCTGTACTGTATCTATCTATCTATCTATCTATCTTAAGGGGGAAATGGGTCGCCTTTATGGTCCCCCTTATTCGTCCTCATGCTTAGCCCCATTAGTTTTCAGATGTTATGACGTTCGCCCCATTAGTTTGTTGATTGTATCACTTTTCGTCCTATTTCTTTATCGATATCAAGACCTTTCGTGCCATTTAGGTGTCGTTTTTTTCCTGGCGAGCGATAGCGAGCCTGTAATTTTAAGAGAAATCGGCCTTCGGCCAAGATATTTGTCTATCGAAAATTTTACAAAATTACCTTGAAGGGGGGTCTAGGGGGTGTTTTTTATACCTTGACGGAGTTCTAAGAAGGACACTAAACCATAATATAGATATGTCAATAAACAAGCAAATAACTGTGCCCATCCCCACTTAACCAACATTCTAGGCCACGAACACTCCTTATTTTCTCACTATACTCTTACATCTCTTCTGGCCTTGTTGATTGGAACAGTTACGGGATAGTTAACCCTCTCCGACATATGACGCGATTTTGAGCCTATTGGGGATACTTTAAACCCTTTGTTACCATCAGGGGTATGTAGAAACCTTTAGTTTAGTTACTTCAACCTCTGCAGTTGTCTTTGAGTTAGCTGTGTTGAGCCTATTGGGGATACTTTAAAGCCTTTGCTACCATCAGGGGTATTTAGAAACCTTTAGTTTAGTTACTTCAACCTCTGCAGTTGTCTTTGAGTTAGCTGTGTTGAGCCTATTGGGGATACTTTAAAGCCTTTGTTACCATCAGGGGTATTTAGAAACCTTTAGTTTAGTTACTTCAACCTCTGCAGTTGTCTTTGAGTTAGCTGTGTTGAGCCTATTGGGGATACTTTAAAGCCTTTGTTACCATCAGGGGTATTTAGAAACCTTTAGTTTAGTTACTTCAACCTCTGCAGTTGTCTTTGAGTTAGCTGTGGGCAGAAAACTAATTTTGGAGAGGTAATTATAAGAGTGAGAGAACTCTATTTCTTATTGCTAATCTGGCAACCTCTGCGTCATATGAGCGTGAAAGGGTTAACGGTCACTTCATCCTTTGCAAACTCCATACTCACTCACTCACTCACTCACTCACTCACTCACTCACTCTCTCTCCAGTCATCACCCCTACTTTACTTCCCTTTCAACACTTTCCTTTAAATATAGGTCGTGTTAGTCCCCCCTCCCCCCCTTCTCTCTCTCTCTCCTTATCCATTTATTTCGTATATAAACCATTCCTCACTAATGAACCGTGTAGATGAGTGTGTCTCCCCCTCCCTTGCCTCCATCACTGTCCCGGCTCCGGTGCTCGTCTGTCAATATATCTCCTTTATCTGCGCACTCATCGCCGCATAATACCCAGGAATCCGGGACCACCGAGGCTACCTTATCCAACCCATATCTGACCGTCACCACTGATC
The DNA here is from genome assembly GCA_032716605.1 of Paralithodes platypus. Lineage (NCBI taxonomy): Eukaryota > Metazoa > Arthropoda > Malacostraca > Decapoda > Lithodidae > Paralithodes > Paralithodes platypus. The sequence goes on from CM064572.1 coordinate 60,942,094, forward strand.
GATACACACCTGTTTAAGTAAGTATCAAACACAAATGGAACAATGCAATGCTCTATTAACACAAATGGAACAATGCAATGCTCTATTAACACAAATGGAACAATGCAATGCTCTATTAACACAAATGGAACAATGCAATGCTCTATTAACACAAATGGAACAATGCAATGCTCTATTAACACAAATGGAACAATGCAATGCTCTATTACCACAAATGGAACAATGCAATGCTCTATTAACACAAATGGAACAATGCAATGCTCTATTAACACAAATGGAACAATGCAATGCTCTATTAACACAAATGGAACAATGCAATGCTCTATTACACAAATGGAACAATGCAATGCTCTATTAACACAAATGGAACAATGCATATTAACACAAATGGAACAATGCAATGCTCTATTAACACAAATGGAACAATGCAATGCTCTATTAACACAAATGGAACAATGCAATGCTCTATTAACACAAATGGAACAATGCAATGCTCTATTAACACAAATGGAACAATGCAATGCTCTATTAACACAAATGGAACAATGCAATGCTCTATTAACACAAATGGAACAATGCAATGCTCTATTAACACAAATGGAACAATGCAATGCTCTATTAACACAAATGGAACAATGCAATGCTCTATTAACACAAATGGAACAATGCAATGCTCTATTAACACAAATGGAACAATGCAATGCTCTATTAACACAAATGGAACAATGCAATGCTCTATTAACACAAATGGAACAATGCAATGCTCTATTATTACTCAAACGCTTCAGAACTTTGGCTTTAAAGGTTAAAATATTATTACGAGTGTAACCGCATGAGCATCACTGTACATTTGGCAAACGCCGACATTCGCTCACCTATCCTATCCTAGAGTCTAATATATCCAATCTAAATTTTATATATAGGCCTATACATGTTATAACACTTTCAATTTAGGGGAGATTTCCACTTGAGGGATTTTTTTCTTGACTCCTTTCTCCCTCATGTTTAGCCTCATTGTTTTTCTAATTTTAAAACGTTTGCCCCATTATTTTGACGATTTTAAGAACTTTCAACCCATATCTGTAAATTTTAAGACCTTTCGTGCCATTTAGGTGTCGATTTTATCCTGGCGAGCGATAGCGAGCCTGTAATTTAAGAGGAACCGGCTCTCAGCCGGGACATTTTTCTACCGAAAAATGTACACATTTATCTTGAAAGGGGCCCATGGAAGTGTAATCTTAAGCTTGAAGGATATCTAGGGACCAAACTAAAAACCTCCCCTTAATCAAAATAAGAACAGATAACTTTTCTATGGTATGAGTAGAGTCAACCTATTCTTTCCTAGGCTATGCATGACGAGCGCCGATACAAAGATACTGATCAGAAGTGGGTTGTGCACTGTAACCCACCGGCCTCCCTGTCAGACACGCCTGGTATTTCACTGAGGTAGTCGGCTGGGTCGCTGTGTCTGTATACCATTACTAACTTAACAACAGACGGAGCTGGGGCGTGCGTGTGTGTGTGTGTGAGAGGTATTACAAAACAGATGTCCTAACACGGGGACTATGTATTATATACAAACAAACATCGAACAACGGGGGAAGAGAGGTATCTGACCAGGATTCGAACCCACTCAACCCAGTTATATTTGGGAGAGTTGGGCACCGTAACCACTCATGGCTGAGTGGTTACAGTGCCCAACTCGCCCAAATATATCTAGGTTGAGTGGGTTCGAATCCTGGTCAGGATACCTCTCTCCCAACCTGTCCAAAATGATCATTAGATCGAGCCACGGAGACTCCATTGGTAAGGTAGCTAGACAGCGGAGGGATCTGGGTTTGTGGAAAGTATAGTAGTGGGAAGAATACAAAATCGGGGAACGGAGACTTACTAATTAATCAAGAAGGAGAAGGTGTGTATTTCATGGGAGCAATGTGGGTATAGACTGGGTGGGTATAGTCGGATGGTTGAAAGCCACAGTTGCTCGCGCGTTTGGGGCTAGCAACACGTATTATGAAAAACATGCATCCTCCTTCATTCACTGTCCCCCCCTTCACTCACTCAACCCCACAATTTGCCGGAGGATAACAGGTTTTTCACAATACGTAGACGGAGGTCTTTAAAAAAAAAAAAAAAAAAAAAAAAAAAAAAAACTCCTTTAGAAACTATATATCAATCGACCACTGCGAGTTTCAGGCTATAAGGAAGTTGGAGTTTTTTACATTGATATTTAGCAGAACTAATACAGCTAAAATGCGGTTGTAGTATATATATAAATAAATACAACTAAATTCAACATACGTTTTATCCATTAGACATCTACTTTATGATTGTATTTCTGGTTATTACCGGTGTTTACGGCACCAACTTCCTTATAGCCAGAAACTCGCAAGTGGTCAATTACCGAGGACGGGAGTGGCCTTGTCGGTTAAGGGGAGATCTCCACTTGAGGGATTTCTTTCTTGACCCCTTTCTCCCTCATGTTTAGCCCCATTGCTTTTGATATTATAAAACGTTTGCCCCATTAGTTTAGCGATTTTAAGAACTTTCACCCCATATTAAGACCTTTCGTGCAATTCAGGTGTCGATATTATCCTGGCGAGCGATAGCGAGCCTGTAATTTAAGAGGAACCGGCCTTCGGCCGGGACATTTTTCTACCGAAAAATGTACAAATTAATCTTGAAAGGGACTGAAGGGGGTGTAATTTTAAGCTTGATGGAGGTCTAGGGAACAAACTAAATACCTCCCCTTAAGGGGCTTGATGAAAGACAGGAGGCCTCACCTACTTTAGTGGTCTGACATCATGCATTATTTTGGTTTGATGCTCATCTGTTTCGTAGACCAAGCCCCCACCCCCTCCATACCCAGGGTTTGTAGGACCTTTGGACTTCACATTCCTTACAAAACTCGGGGCACCAATTCCTCAACAATAAACAATGTGTTGTCAATTAACAACAATGTACACATAATAGGGATTTCAACCGCTTATGCATTCAAACTAGCACACACACGATTTAAACCATTGTTCAGTCAATAACTAAATACTAATAATTCAAAAGAAATAGAACAAAATACATGAAGTTACCAATTGCGCTACTTTCGTTGGTGGTTTGGCTTATTAGACTGAACGCTGAGCTTCTTAGATCTTCCATAAACTCGTAGCACTTTATACAATTCTAGTATCGGTATCATCAAAGGTTGAGCCTGGGAAATCCACTATCCAGTATAATTCACTTTATGAGTTATTGGCCTATGTACCCCTTGTGGATGTGAAGGATATGACTATAGTAGATGGGTGGATAAACAACACAATACAAAGTTGCGGAAAATGTTACCACTATAAAGAGTACACTCGAATTAAATATGGCTGTGAACAGTGCAATTATAGTGACCATCATATCCTATCCATTTAAGAGTATATTAGTGATAACCAACCCATTTTAGAAAAGATAGACAGGTAAATCACCATCAATATACCCAATAATTGTATATACCTTGTTAAAACCCTTTGTATACCCTTGATTGTGTGATAGTATACCCTGTGATCTAAAAGCTGTTCTCCTCGGCACGCGTCTACAGCTCTTCCCCCCAGGCTGTAAGTTAAGGGGAGGTTTATAGTTTTATAGATATCCTTCAAGCTTAAGATTACACCCCCTTGAACCCCTTTCAAGATAAATTTGTACATTTTTCGGTAGAAAAATGTCCCGGCTGAAAGCCGGTTCCTCTTAAATTACAGGCTCGCTATCGCTCGCCAGGATAAAATCGACACCTAAATGGCACGAAAGGTCTTAAAATTTACAGAAATGGGTTGAAAGTTCTTAAAATCGTCAACATAATGGGGCAAAAGTCTTAAAATTAGAAAAACAATGGGGCTAAACATGAGGGAGAAAGGAGTCCAGACAAAAATCCCTCAAGTAGATATCTCCCCTTAATAAAGCCGCACCCGTCTATGTGAGGGTCATACTAATATTATATCGCTGTGAATGAGAGATGGCCTGTATAGCTCTTGTTGGTATAAGTTAAAATGTAAAACTTGCAAACTAAACACCAAAATTGGGACAAGGACAATATAAAGTCAAATTAAATGATCAAAATCGCTATGTGGAAACAACGCTTACTAAAATGAAAATTATTAAATAAAAGAACACAATCCACCACATAGGGTGTACATTACTACATGAGCAAGTTAATCTGTTTCCCAAGCAAACTAATCGCACATATAACAACGCACTATCGTCACGATAAAGGAAGTAGTCAAGTTTGGGAAGTAACAGGTAGTATTTCAACAACCTGTAGCGGTCCAATCCTTAGAGATACGCTGAACCAAGGGACAACATTGTACAATGCAGTATTCACATCTACTGGTGCAAAATTATGCTATTTTCTTCACAAACTACTTTAATGAAGAATTATTTAAAATTTCAAAAGAAAATTTGTTCTAGGTAGAAGAAATTATATATGTGAGAATATTTAGAACGTTATAGTATGGAACTTCCAGTCATCGTTGTATGTTAAGGGGAGGTATTTAGTTTGTTCCCTAGACCTCCATCAAGCTTAAAATTACACCCCCTCGAGTCCCTTTCAAGATTAATTTGTACATTTTTCGGTAGAAAAATGTCCCGGCCAAAGGCCGCTTCCTCTTAAGTTACAGGCTCGCTATCGCTCGCCAGGATAAAATAGACACCTGAATGGCACGAAAGGTCTTAAAATGGGCTGAAAGTTCTTAAAATCGCCAAACTAACGGGGCAAACATCTTAAAATCTCAAAAGCAATGGGGCTAGACATGAGGGAGAAAGGGGTCAAGAAAAAAGTCCCTCAAGTGGAAATCTCCCCTTAAGTTCATACACATTATTATTATCATTAATCTGAGTTCCATAGACAGACCTGGAAAAGTGCAACCACTACAAGTTGTTGCATAGGCAACCCCAGGACACCTATAGCACCGAAAACAAGAATAATAGAACACGAACAAGGACCAAAACAAGAATAATAGAACACGAACAAGGACCGAAAACAAGAATAATAGAACACGAACAAGGACCGAAAACAAGAATAATAGAACACGAACAAGGACCGAAAACAAGAATAATAGAACACGAACAAGCACCGAAACAAGAATAATAGAACACGAACAAGGACCAAAACAAGAATAATAGAACACGAACAAGGACCAAAAACAAGAATAATAGAACACGAACAAGGACCGAAACAAGAATAATAGAACACGAACAAGGACCGAAACAAGAATAATAGAACACGAACAAGGACCAAAAACAAGAATAATAGAACACGAACAAGGACCGAAACAAGAATAATAGAACACGAACAAGGACCAAAAACAAGAATAATAGAACACGAACAAGGACCAAAAACAAGAATAATAGAACACGAACAAGGACCGAAACAAGAATAATAGAACACGAACAAGGACCAAAACAACAGAAGACATAATTATGGAAGTGAGATGACGGGGCGTATGGAGAAGACTAGATAATGTCTTCATAGTAATAATCTACCAGTCTCACTTCTCACTTCAAGCTCAAGACGAGTGTCCATGCTTCAATCCACTACACCACGGCGTGATAAAGGATACTTAACCTTTTCCTTTGTATATTAATGAGAAAGGAAAGCATGGACACTCATCCTGACTGTCGGTAGTTCGAGTCCGTCTGGGAATATAAAAACATTTAGAGGTTCATGTGTATGTGTGAGATATACTTGATATCAATGACTCATGCTTGGCTGGGCGATAAATAAATTAAATCACTATAACCCGAGTTGCGTGGTGGTACTTGTTAAAATCCTGTATGGTATCCTGAAATATGGATCCTACGACTTGTATAATTATGAGTTGAAATACATTCTCTAAGTAGAATTTCCCTTCTAAATATATATAGGAAAATATTAATATGTATCCTTTTACCGTGGTGTATTGGATTAAAACATAAACACTCGTCCTGACTGTCGGTGGTTCGAGTCCGGCCAAGAGGATAAAACAAAATTAATAGATCAGGCGTATTTGTGAGATATACTTGATCATATATATATATATATATATATATATATATATATATATATATATATATATATAATTATATATAATTATACCGTACATATATATACCGGTATATATATATATATATATATATATATATATATATATATATATATATATATATATTATATATATATATATATTTTTTTTTTTTTTTTTTTTGGGGGGAGAGAGAGAGAGAGATAGAGAGAGAGAGAGAGAGAGAGAGGAGAGAGAGAGAGAGAGAGAGAGAGAGAGAGAGAGAGAGAGAGAGAGAGAGAGAGAGAGAGAGAGAGGGGGGGGGGGGAGAGAGAGACAGGTTAGAGGACGACATACTGCAGGGAGGGTAAATGGGTGTAGGGCCCTGTAGGGGTAGAAGGTGCGGGGGGGGGCAGAGGCTAGGGACATAAACCTGGCTTGATAGGATCGCTAGTTAAATCAGAGAGCCATAGATGCCACCACTGTAGCCGCCAAAGGTATCTTAGATGGAGGAGACCTGCAGTGAAGTGGAGGGTTAGTGGATACCTGGCATAGGGGACGGGAGATTTACATGTATTTATATGGAATGGTTAGTATCTAAAAACCTCTTGTACTTCATTCCAAGGAGATACTACCTGAAGAGATTGCACAGTGCAGTGAAATATATTAATTCCAGAATATGCTAAAACAATCTACCATCTTCTTAAACTGTTCTACTGTGTGCAAGTGTTCACATATATTTGTGTTAAACCTCTTTGTCTCTAGATACGATTGTGCAATGAATTTGTATTGAGCCCATAAGCATATTAGTATAATCCACAGTCAAAACCACTTACTATTGATATACAGTATATATATAGAGAGAGAGAGAGAGAGTTAACAATAATACCAAGTGACAATGGAATGTTTTACCACACGAAGATACTAGTGGGTAATTTAACTAACCGGAGGGAAAGGGAGTATAAGGAAGGATATCAGGAGGTTGGAAGAGGAAAAACACAAAGAAAGGGAGTATAAGGAAGGATATCAGGAGGTTGAAAGAGGAAAAACACAAAGAAAGGGAGTATAAGGAAGGATATCAGGAGGTTGGAAGAGGAAAAACACAAAGAAAGGGAGTATAAGGAAGGATATCAGGAGGTTGAAAGAGGAAAAGCACAAAGAAAGGAGGGAGGAAGGAAAGATGTTTGTGTCTGTTCGTCATAAAAACAATTATGCAAGAAGAATGACAATATCAAATAGAAGGAAAGGAAGAGAAGACTCTCTCTCTCTCTCTCTCTCAGCTGTGATGAAGAGCTAAGGGATGGGTGGGGTACAACACAAACAACAATACACATACCCCCCTACCCATACATAATACCAGGTAATATATCCCTTTCTCCTCATTGTTTCTGCCTTACATCATCCCTTCCTTTACCTATTATTTCTTCTTTCCTTTAACTCCTTGTTTATTCATTCGTTAATCCTAAATTCTTCTGTTGTGTATACTTTTCTTGAACTTATTTTTTCCGTATTTGAGGTTCTCCTTTAGCTATTTGAGGTTCTGCTTTAGCTATTTGAGGTTCTGCTTTAGCTATTTGAGGTTCTCCTTTAGCTATTTGAGGTTCTCCTTTAGCTATTTGAGGTTCTCCTTTAGCTATTTGAGGTTCTCCTTTAGCTATTTGAGGTTCTGCTATTTCTACTTGAACCAATGTATGACCAGTTCACTTGGAGTGTAAGGGTTGTATGCAAATGTACCTGTCAAAGTAAATATAATATAATTCCATATTTCAGTTAATTCTCCCCTTTCTCATTCGTCCTTCTCTCATGTCAATATCCCTTAGTTCCCACCTGTTCAGTCCTCATAAAACATTCCACAGCCCTCAGTTCCATTCTCCCTTAGTTCCTCAAGTTTTTATTATATTTTTGATATTGTTCCTCAATTCACCACTTGCGTGCTTGGGGCTAAAAGGACGTTCACCTGCATACAAACTAGATATTTAGCAGCATTACAAAATTAAATACGTCTGCTATACACACACAAGTAGTGTACACATTCAATGCAAGAATATCCCCATGCATTCGGAACTCGCATATATTTGCAGTTTAACCCTTTCACGCACATATGACGCAGAGGTTGCCAGATTAGCAATAAGAAATAGAGTTCTCTCACTCTTATAATTACCTCTCCAAAATTAGTTTTCTGCCCACAGCTAACTCAAAGACAACTACAGAGGTTGAAGTAACTAAACTAAAGGTTTCTAAATACCCCTGATGGTAACAAAGGCTTTAAAGTATCCCCAATAGGCTCAACACAGCTAACTCAAAGACAACTGCAGAGGTTGAAGTAACTAAACTAAAGGTTTCTAAATGCCCCTGATGGTAACAAAGGCTTTAAAATATCCCCAATAGGCTCAAAATCGCGTCATATGTCGGAGTGGGTTAAGCTTTCTTATAACATCGTAAGTGGTCAATTCCTCATTTTATAAATATATAACTTTATCACCAACCATCCAACGACAGTCCTTTATCACCAACCATCCAACGACAGTCCTTTTCTATCGGTTCCCCTTCCCCTTAAGGGGAGGTCTCCACTTGAGGGACTTTTTTCTTGACCCCTTTCTCCCTCATGTTTAGCCCCATTGCTTTTCTAATTTTAAGACGTTCGCCCCCATTATTTTGACAATTTTAAGAACGTTCGACCCATTTCTGTCAATTTTAAGACCTTTCGTGCCATTTAGGTGTCGATTTTATCCTGGCGAGCGATAGCGAGCCTGTAATTTAAGAGGAACCGGCCTTCAGCCGGGAAATTTTTCTACCGAAAAATGTACAAATTTATCTTGAAAGGGGCTCAAGGGGGTGTAATCTTAAGCTTGAAGGATATCTAGGGACCAAACTAAACACCTGCCCTCAAATCCTTATAGCTTCTTCTCCTCGTATTTTCACAATTTCTCTTCCTGCATTTACACCTTCCCCTCGATTATCTCCTTCCTTCATAGCCCTTTCCTCTCCTCCCCCCTCCCCTTTTTGGACTGTTTGGACACTTGATCCTCAGTGTTTTGGAGGACAAGCAACCTAGAAGGGTCACTAGATCTGTTGTTGCTTGATTTCCTTTGTACTCCCTTTGTACTCCCTTACTCCTAGCTTCCCCCCTTTCCTCCCTCCCCAATCTCCCTATATTCAATTTCAATGTCCTATATCCTCTCCCTTCCCGCTTACCTCTTCCCAACTCCTTCCCTCAAACCCCCCTCTCCTCAAACTCCCCCCTCTCCTCAAACTCCCCCTCTCCTCAAACTCCCCCTCTCCTCAAACTCCCCCTCTCCTCAAACTCCCCCCTCTCCTCAAACTCCCCCTCTCCTCAAACTCGCCCCTCTCCTCAAACTGCCCCCTCCCCTTACCCCCCCACCCCCACTGGTCACAAGAGGGCGCCCAAGAAGCACATTCATAAGAGTTAATTGACAAGCCCTCTACCCCCGTCGGCTGCATGTCCTTCTAATTGTAAACAAGTGCACGGCCCTGGTGGTGAGGTGTCAGACAAGGTGATGAGTGGTGATGAGAGTGTGGTGATGTTGTTTATGAAGGGCTATAACGTGTTAGTGGTGATGAGACTGGTGATGTTGTTTATGAAGGGCTATAACGTGTTAGTGGTGATGAGACTGGTGATGTTGTTTATGAAGGGCTATAACGTTTGAGTGGTGATGAGACTGGTGATGTTGTTTATGAAGGGCTTTAACGTTTGAGTGGTGATGAGACTGGTGATGTTGTTTATGAAGGGCTTTAACGTTTGAGTGGTGATGAGACTGGTGATGTTGTTTATGAAGGGCTTTAACGTTTGAGTGGTGATGAGACTGGTGATGTTGTTTATGAATGGTTATGACGCGTGAGTGGTGATGAGACTGGTGATGTTGTTTATCAATGGTTATGACGCATGAGTGGTGATGAGACTGGTGATGTTGTTTATGAATGGTTATGACGCGTGAGTGGTGATGAGACTGGTGATGTTGTTTATTAATGGTTATGACGCGTGAGTGGTGATGAGACTGGTGATGTTGTTTATTAATGGTTATGACGCGTGAGTGGTGATGAGACTGGTGATGTTGTTTATGAATGGTTATGACGCGTGAGTGGTGATGAGACTGGTGATGTTGTTTATTAATGGTTATGACGCGTGAGTGGTGATGAGACTGGTGATGTTGTTTATTAATGGTTATGACGAGTGAGTGGTGATGAGGCTGGTGATGTTGTTTATTAATGGTTATGACGCGTGAGTGGTGATGAGACTGGTGATGTTGTTTATTAATGGTTATGACGCGTGAGTGGTGATGAGACTGGTGATGTTGTTTATTAATGGTTATGACGCGTGAGTGGTGATGAGACTGGTGATGTTGTTTATGAATGGTTATGATGCGTGAGTGGTGATGAGGCTGGTGATGTTGTTTATTAATGGTTATGACGCGTGAGTGGTGATGAGACTGGTGATGTTGTTTATGAATGACTATAACGTGTTAGTGGTGATGAGACTGGTGATGTTGTTTATGAATGACTATAACGTGTTAGTGGTGATGAGACTGGTGATGTTGTTTATGAATGACTATAACGTGTTAGTGGTGATAAGAATGGTGATGTTTGTTAAAGGTCATGACGTGTGAGTGATGATGAGACTGGTGATGTTATTTATGAATGATCATGACGTGCAAGTGGTGATGAGAGTGGTGAGTTGCTCATGAATTGCTATGCTGTGTGCAAAACACGGTGCGATAAGATGATATTATGTTGATGTGTGGTGACAGATGACGAGATTGAGAGGTGATTGAGATGATGGTAAGGTGATGAGATGTGGTGAAGTGTGAATTTGAGTAATGATGAGGTGTGGATATGAGTGGTGATAAGATGTGCGTATAAGTGGTGAAGAGGTATGCATATGAGTGACGGTGTGACTATGAGTGGTGATGAGGTGTGTATATGCGTGGTGATGTGTATATGAGTGATGTGTATATGAGTGGTGATGCGTATATGAGTGGTGATGTGTATATGAGTGGTGATGTGTATATGAGTGGTGATGTGTATATGAGTGGTGATGTGTATATGAGTGGTGATGTGTATATGAGTGGTGATGTGTATATGAGTGGTGATGTGTATATGAGTGGTGATGTGTATATGAGTGGTGATGTGTATATGAGTGGTGTGAATATGAGTGGTGATGTGCATATGAGTGGTGATGTGTATATGAGTGGTGATGTGTATATGAGTGGTGATGTGTATATGAGTGGTGATGTGACTATGAGTGGTGATGTGTAGGCTATATGAGTGGATGGGTGTATATATGGATGGAGGTGTGGGTGTGATTGGTTATGAAGTGTGGGTGTGAATGGTGATGAGGTATGGATGTGATTGGTTATGAAGTGTGGGTGTGAGTGGTGATGAGGTGTGGATATGAGTGGTGATGAAGTGCGGATGTGAGTGGTGATGAGGTGTGGATATGAGGGTGATGAGGTGTATATATGAGTGGCAATGAGGTGTGTATATAAGTGGTGATGCTGTATGAATGTGAGTGGTGATGAGGTGTGGATATGAGTGGTGATGAGGTGTATATATGAGTGGCAATGAGGTGTGTATATAAGTGGTGATGCTGTATGAATGTGAGTGGTGATGAGGTGTGGATATGAGTGGTGAGAGTTAGTAATGAATGAGACAAGACGAGTGTTGATGAAATATATGGATGAGAGTGGTGACGAAATGTGAATATGAATGGTGATGAAGTGTGAATATGGTTAATGTATATTTTTGTTAGAGCATTATTGAAGCTTTTAATGAGAAATCGAATTTATGAGATGTTATACGTTGTGTTAGGTCTACAGATAAGGCTTTCAAGAGCCTCTAATTTTTGTGAGACCCCGAAAATAAATTTTGGGCCAACAAATACCACTAGACACCGCATTCACTAACTGTTCATGTCACAAACTTAATTGGCTGTATAACTGAATCCCATTGTATTTCTTGAATTTTAGAGATAACTCATGGGGTACTAGTGCGTTGAAATCAACAAAGGTGTTTATATGAGCATGTTAGTGACCATGTGGCAAAGTGTCAAGACTAAGTACAGAGCCAACTGAATTCTAAGACTCCTCCCTAGACATACCTAACTCAAACCTACCATCTTGTGAATACCAGAACAGTAGTACATACAGTACCGGATGTAAGGTATCTTAAAATAACCCCCTAGAAATACTTTTTCTAAAGTATCCATTTCTTTATCCTCCCCATTTTTCCCCAGCTAACCTAATCCCACAAGGACCCCAATGGAAATACGCCTAACGGCCTTATTGGGCTATCCTTAGTTGGAATTATGCAAGGCTGGTACATGTCATATTTGTAACAAACTATGTGGTACCAACTCTGTAAATTGCTAACTGAATAAATATTATTATTATTATTATTATTATTTACCGGTACAGTATATTCTCAGCCGCACTTTTCCTAATGGGTGTGAGACGAATGATCGATGATGTGTCAGTAATGTAGATGAAGTGCCACTAGAGCAGTGTTGACGGGAGTCGATGAGGTGCTGAACAGTTATTTGTTATTAACCTAACCAATCGATAGCGGATTAAACCCTTAGGCTATGAAAGGCCTTTTCAGGGTTAATCATAATCGCCTATAGTCAGACACATGACAATAACATGATCTAATTGCATTGAACAGATATATGAGGAAGTTTGAAACAAATTTGGCTGTGAAAATTCTTTCGTAAGCGGAGCGAGTAACACCTTTGCATAATATTAATTAATCCATATGTCACATGACTAATAAACCTGCGCATCTATGAGCACGCCTATTGGGGTGTATGATATGAATATTGCTAAGAGTGAGTTAGAACAGTTACTATGCCAATGATGGAGTGGTGAATGAGGAAACAGAATAGATATATCCGTTTGACTACCGCGAGGTAATTCCGATACTGAGTTGTACTATATAACTCTCGACTGAACAACAGAAAGAAAAAACAATTATAAGGGCTCACTCGGTAGAGCACATCCCTACTCCTACGCTGGCGGAAGTATGTGCTCTAACCAATCGCTTTGTGAACCGCTTACGCTGGCGGAGGTATACGCTTTACTAAATTGGACTACTTCTTATTTAGCGCAGATCTTATCGGCTCTGTAAATTTCGTGGAAATTGGTTCATAACTTTGCAATATGTTGTTTACAAAGGGACAAACGGAAACAAACACATTATAATATATACCTCCTCCAAATGGTGTCAAGGATGGTGAGGAGTTGGTATGATGGTGAGGAGTTGGTATGATGGTGAGGAGTTGGTATGATGGTGAGGAGTTGGTATGATGGTGAGGAGTTGGTATGATGGTGAGGAGTTGGTATGATGCCGTAGGTGACGAGTGGTTTGAGTGAGGGTTGGTGATAATCTGAAAGGTGATACTGAAAGTGGTTGAAAGGTGAAGCGTGGATATATAACTCGATAATGCAGAGGCTTAATTAACTAGATATAAATATACAATAACCAAGATACATTATGCTCAAGTGAACCAAATTGAAAATCAGAAACATTAAGGGGAGGTTTTTAGTTTGTTTCCTTCTCCTCCAGCAATCTTAAAATTTCACCCCCTTTCAAGATAAAATTTGTACATTTTTCGGCAGAAAAATTTCCCGGCCGAAGGCCGGTTGCTCCTAAATTACAGGCTCGCTGTCGCTCGCCAGGATAAATTCGACACCTAAATGGCACGGAAGGTCTTAAAATTGACAGAATGGGGGGGGGGGGGGGGAATTCTTAAAATCATTAAACTAATGGGGAAAACGTCTTAAAATCTCAAAATCAATGGGGCTAGACATGAGGGAGAAAGGGGTTAAGAAAAAAGTCCCTCAAGTGGAAATCTCCCCTTAACTAAAATACCCTAGCATGAGCCACAGTTACCTTTCAAAAATATTCCCCAAATACCAAAAAAAAAAAAAAAAAAAATAGCGATGAACCCCTCAACAGTAGACCTCCCAGGAAATTGAATCAGTAAAAATAAGAATCAGCTCCAAGGATTCGAATTGAAATGCTGGTTTGATCTGCCTCTCTACAACCATGAAACCATCTTAAGTGTAGTGGGTACGATCCATAATCTCTCTACCTTGGGGACTTTTCAACTTTAAAGAGGCGACTGTACCAGGCTTAGGAAGGGCTTACCCACTGATATGGGCCGTATACACCCATGGAAAGAAGGACCTGCAACATGTTTTAATGACTAATGATTACAATGAACTGAATTTAAGGGGGGATGGTTAACTTTTTGGTCGATTTTTGCATTTATATATAATATTTCTAGTTTCTTCTCTAGACCTCCATCAAACTTAAAAGAAGAACCCCAGGATCCCATTTAACGACATATTTGTAAATTTTTCGGTAGAAAAATGTCCCGGCCGAAGGCCGGTTCCTCCTAAATTACAGGCTCGCTATCGCTCGCCAGGAAAAAAATCGACACCTAAATGACACAAAAAGTCTTAATATTGACAGAAAATAGGCGAAAGGTCTTAACATGGCCAAACTGATGGGGTTAAGCATGAGGGAGAAGGATGTCCAGAAAAACCGACCATCTCCTCTTAAGGCATGGGAATAAAGACGTTGCTGAGAGTGGGCATTCCTATGTTTGACTACTTCTCTAAGGGAATATATGCTGTTTTTGTCTGATCCCCTTCTCCCTCGTGTTTAATCCCATTGTTGTTTTTTCTATATTTCAAGACGTTCGTTCCATTAGTTTGGCAAATTTGAGACCTTTCGCCCCCTTTCTTTGTTAAAATGAAAACCTTTCGTGCTATTTAGGTGTCGATTTTTTCCCTGGCGAACGATAGTGAGCCAGTAATTTCGGGACATTTTTCTACCGGAAAATGTACAAATTAATCTAGAAGGGGGATCTAATGGATTTTTTGTGTGTTAAGTCTGATGGAGGTCTAGGGAGGAAACTAAAACAAGAATAATATATAAATATAAGATCAAATCGACCAAATAATACACCCTACCCTCTTAACCATAGTACAGTCGGACTAATAAGTGATGTCTCGGCACCAATTATGTTTTGATCAATAATTGGTATCTGCAATATATAAACATGATTTTTTTTTTTTTGAGTGAGATATACAAACATGTTCCTACACTTTCCCATCCTATTCAACATCTGACAGACATTAATACAGCACAGAGCCAGCCAAACGTAATGCTAGCTGGGACATGACTTATTCGCGCGACCGTACAAACATCCGAGGCTGATTGATAGTACACCAGGGTACACACTCAATATTGCATATTTTGCTATATAGATAGTAAAAGGCTTCGTAATCTTGTACATCAAATTGATTTTAACTATACAGTATAGAAATATCTGTCAAGCAAAATATAATTAATTATTATGTTCCTTCCAACAACCAACCATACTCCTAAAATCGATTAATGAAATTTACAAACACATGTGGCAGTCCGTGGACTCGAACCCAGGATGCTCACACCGAAAATCAACACCTTATACATCGCACCACGAAGACAGTTTACATATTATGGAATGGAGGAAATCGTCAAAGAGAAAATGCTTGAGAGACAGTACCGTATTACTATGGTAAGAGTAGTCGCTTAACAAAATTAAAACAAAAATATTTATATTTTTTTCCTTATGTGTATGAAGGAGACAAATGGCAGGTTGTCTGGAAAGAGTATCTCCCCCAAAGCCAAAAGAGTGACAGAGACAAATTCAAGGGACGTTGGGGTCAAAATGCCTGGATATACGAAGTTTAAAGCAGTCTGAGTAATAGGATGAAAGAAAGTTCGATTGAGGGAGCGATTTCCAGATTTCACGTGTTGAGTAGAAGAAATACTAAGAAAATTTGCTAATTCTTGGGTTGGAGAGCTGAACAGAATAGGAGTGGGACTGTGTTGAAAGGCAGGAGCCTCGCACTCGCCGCAAGAGAGGGGGTATGCACTAAGAGAGTTCTGAAGAACACTGATTATTGTAATAGCGATAGAAAAGTGAAAGAGTTGAAACATTGCGGTATATAGACATACATTGCAGGGAACTAGTATGAGGAAGCGAGTTGAGGCGAAATACTTTGAACTCGTACATACATACATACATACATACATACATACATACATACATACAGTTCATACATACACTTTGAAAATAGTGATCCAGGGTTTCAGTCTCATGTCTCAGGAAGAGGAATGATAAACACCGGAACAAATGCATGGGCTGACACTTTCTCGAACATAATTTAGGAAAGAACTTGAAGGGCAGCAGAAATAAAACTGAAGGTAGGTTACATGAACAAAATAAATCATGATCAATTTACAAGACATAAGACAGATTAAGGATATGAAGAGTGAAAGTAGTAGTAAGAAAAAATAATGTCGAAATACTGAAATACTGAAATTAATGGATCAAACATCAATGACGCACATAAGAAATATTGGTATAAATAAGTGCTGATAATAAGGTACTGAAAACATTAAACTGAGAGAGAGAGAGAGAGAGAGAGAGAGAGAGAGAGAGAGAGAGAGAGAGAGAGAGAGAGAGAGAGAGAGAGAGAGAGAGAGAGAGAGAGAGAGAGAGAGAGAGAGAGAGAGAGAGAGAGAGAGAGAGAGAGAGAGAAAAGGAGGATACAGAAAAGGTTAATAAGGATAAGAATAGAATGCAATAGATAGGAACATAAGAGAGGGGGAGACCGAGGGCGATAGTGGCTGAACTAGTGATGGTTATTAGCGTTATTGGTACCATCTTCGTCATTAGTACTCTTTTCAACATCGTCATCATCATCATTATCACTCGTTTGATAATCACCAAACTTTCAAAATCATAATACTCATTGCTATTATTATTTTTACCATCATTTTCCGCATCATCATTATGTTTAACATCGTCTTTACCGCCATAATATTCATCATCATCATCAACATCAAAATATTCGTCATCCTCAACATTAAGAAAGGGAAGGAAAAGAAGTATAAGCGAAGGGAAGTAAATAGGAAAACAATAAAGTAATAGAGAACTTCTAATTAATGAGAAGAGGAATATACCAAGATAAACAGACAGGAAAGGAGAAGGGTGAGAGAAGAGAAGAAAAGAATATCTATCTATATATTTTCTCAGGCCCAATCCCCACTTGTCCTATTTTTTTCCTTTTCTGTTTTACTTTTTTTTCTTTTTTGTTTTTTGTGGGGGGGGGGGGGGGAAGATAAATATGGGATAAAGAAAGAAGGGGGTGCAGTGTGTCTAGATAAGAATGAGGGAGTGGGGAAGGGGATAGTGAGGTACAGTACAGGTGTTGGGATTAATGTTGCACGGTGCTCGATGGCGTAGTGGATATAGTGCTCTGTACATTGACTCGGTGAAGGTCGGTCTATATTATGGCGGAGATTCGAAGCCACTCTGGAGCCAGTCGTGTTTGTGGGGTGGATACTTATATGTTAACATCTAGTCCACAACAAAAGCAAAGCAACGTAAACTATACCACTGCCACTTCTACTACTACTACTACTACTACTACTATCTTCTGTATCACCTCAACAATCTATTCTCAGTCCAAACCCCGTGACAGATCCCACTAACCTTCATCACTGTCTTCTTTTCTAATGTTGCAACAGGTGTCTCAAGAGTACTTATTATGATGATTATCCCCGGTATTATCTTCATTGTTATTATCTCTTATCATTAGCTCTATCAGGGAAGGAAAGGAAGAATTTAGGAAGAGAAGGGGATGGATAAGAAAAAGAATAAAGGGCGATGCAGCGTATGGAGATGAGAATGTGAGGGGGTAACAGGGAGGGAAGGGGGTACGGGGGAGGTAGGGGGGGGGGGTAAGAGGGAGGGAAGGGGAAGGGGTATGCATGCAACAGGTGATGGACAAATGGTCACTATCAGCCGGGATGCTCAGTAGTCCACGTCATCAATATCTTTATCAGCATTCTCACAATTTTAATTAATATTATCATCATCATCAGTATCGTTACCAATAGCAGTAGTACAGCAGCAGCAGCCTACAAGTCACTGCAACATATATAACAATACTACTCAGTAAGGGAGAGAGGTATCCTGACCAGGATTCGAACCCAATCACTCCAGGTATTGTAGGGGGAGTTGGGCACCATACCACTCGGCCATGAGCGGATGACACTCATGGCCGAGTGGTTACGGTGCCCAACTCTCCCTAATATACCTGGAGTGAGTGGGTTCGAATCCTAGTCAGGATACCTCTCTCCCAACCTGTTAGGCATCATCATTAGATGACTACTCAAAAAAGCACGAGGAACAGTGACAGGAAGAGTAGGTCGTGTAAATATATCTCCAATAAAAAATGGGGGTGTCATTGGTAGTGTAAGTTACAAGACTCCTGAGTATCACACAGGGGTCCAAGACTTTATAAAATACTGCCACGGATATCAGAGGCATAACGAACACATCAGTTGAAAGCTTCAAGAAGGTCATCGGAAAGTTCCTCATCCACCGATCTTAATGGAGGTGAGAACTGCCCCCTTGAATAGCCTACTGAGTCAGGTCTCCCTCACCACACCTGTTGGGGGGCGCGATCATCGGCGTCAGTAGAGGGGACGGAAGTAACACCCTATTATAGTAGCAGATCTTCATCGAACACGCAAACTAGAGCAAGTGGCACCTAAATTCTCCCAGACTGTTCGGAAATGTCAGTGTTTAAGTGAGTTGAATGGCAAGGGTTAGATTGGGTCAACTGGTAGAATACAGACGAGCAGTGATATTGAAATGAGCAGTTGAATTGGGTCAAGTGGTCGAATTGAGTCAAACTGTCAATTTGGCTATTTAGTCGAACTGGGCTGAACTATCAAATTTACCCAAATGTGGTATAATTGGTTCGAGTGGTTAAAATATGTCAAGCGGTAGAATTAGGCAGAGTGGTCATTATTTGGGTCAAGCAATTGAATTGGGGTAAGGCAGTTGACTTGGTCTGAGGTGGTTGAATTAGGACTGATATGTTTAATTAGGCTGAGTTCCCGTGCAGCTGAATTAGGGTCAGTAGTCTAACTGAACAAAGCGGTTGAATTGGGCAATCATGTATTTTTTGTTGAGCAGTTAAATTTGGCCCAACAGTCCAATTGATCTGAGCATTCAAATCAATCGATTTAGTCGATACGGAAAGCTAAGGACTGGTTCGAGTGCATGAGCTTAATTGACTAGTCGAATTGCAGTCGAAATAAGCTAAGCAATCTAATGGTTCGAGATGGTCAAATTGATCCGAGGCAGTTGAATTGGGCTGGGTGGTTGAATTGATGCGAAGTTATTTGGTTGAATAAGCCCAAGCAAGCCCCAGAGTAGGAATTAACTTGAGGGTTAAAATTAGGCTGAGAGATCTAATTGGCCCACAATGTATTGATATCCGTTGAATGCAGGGAGTGAGTTGGGGTGGCTAGTAGATGTTGGCCGTAAGCTCATTGTTTCTATTATATGCTAACAAATTAATCTATTGATGAACCTTTATATAAATCATCACATTAGTTTGGTGAAAAATTCTGCATTAAAAAAAAAAAAAATCATAATAATAGCAATACACAGTGCAAAGGATCTCGTAATCTCCGGAAAGATCGTTTGACGGAGATAATATTTCATAGTATATATCCTACCTCCATTGTAAATCACACACGTTTTCCTCTTCCTTTTACATATTACCTCCACACATTTTAGTTTTTCGTCACGTGTCTTTGTCCCCCCCCCCCCCCCTCCCCCCCCGTAACCTTCACCTTCTCCATGCCAGGCTTCCGCACTCCATTTTCCCCACGTATATTTTTCCCTTCATCTCCCTTCTATCCCATACACCAATCCTTTAAGGGGGAGATATCCACTTGCGGGACTTTTTTCTTGACCCCTTTCTCCCTCATGTCTAGCCCCATTGCTTTTGAGATTTTAAGATGTTTGCCCCGTTAGTTTGGCGATTTTAAGAACTTTCACCCCATTTTAAGACCTTTCGTGCCATTCAGGTGTCTATTTTATCCTGGCGAGCGATAGCGAGCCTGTAACTTAAGAGGAAACGGCCTTTGGCCGGGACATTTTTCTACCGAAAAATGTACAAATTAATCTTGAAAGGGACTCGAGGGGGTGTAATTTTAAGCTTGCTGGAGGTCTAGGGAACAAACTAAATACCTCCCCTTAACCCCTTCTGCTATCCCGGTGACGTCCATCTTTATTATATTCTGCCAACTATTAGATGACTTTTATTAAAGGATTTTTTTTTCTTCTTCTCAACCACCTTCTCCTTCATGTTTATCCCAATTAGTTATGAGATTTTAAGACATTCGCCCCCTTAGTTTAGCGATTTTTAAGACCTTTCTCCCTATCTAGGTGTCGAGTTTTTCCTAGCGAGACTGTAATTTAGAAGGAACCGGCCTATGGATGGCCGGGACATTTATCTACCGAAAAATGTACACATTTATCTCGAAGGGGGGTCTTGGTGGGGATTTTTCTTTAACCCTTTCAGACTCAAATGACGCAGAGGTTGCCAGATTACAATAAGAAATAGAGTTCTCTCACTCTTATAATTACCTCTCCAAAATTAGTTTTCTGCCCACACCTAACTCAAAGACAACTGCAGAGGTTGAAGTAACTAAACTAAAGGTTTCTAAATACCCCTGATGGTAACAAAGGCTTTAAAGTATCCCTAATAGGCTCAAATCTCGTCATATGTCGGAGAGGGTTAAGCTTGATAGAGGTCTAGGGAGCAAACGGAAACAAATATATGTACAGTCGAGGTTAATAAGTGTTGTCAGATATTTCACAAAGTTTCGGACACTGACTTATACTCTGAGGGATAAGCACTTTTCCCAGTAACTATAAAGATACCAATAACAGTTTTGAGCGAAGACCACTGGAATCTATGACAACACTTAATACCTCCGATTGTACCGGAAATAATAATAATATATACAAAAAGAAAGAAATACTATAAGGTCCGGTTAATATAAGGTGACTTTAGTGACGTTACCTGTGTGCTGAAGCTCAACAAGGCCATCGGGGACGTACCGGTAACTGTAAACATGGAGAGAATACATAGGTTAATATAAAGGAAGCTATATACACACACACTCCCCCCACCTCTCTCTCTCTCTCTCTCTCTCTCTCTCTCTCTCTCTCTCTCTCTCTCTCTCTCTCTCTCTCTCTCTCTCTCTCTCTCTCTCTCTCTCTCTCTCTCTCTCTCTCTCAAGCGATGATGTACTATTTTACAAGATGCTAAAGAAAACCCTTTCTGAAAAATGTATTCTTCTCGGCGATTGCCATGTCCATAATTTAGAATGGAATCTTGTCACCGGAAATTACGCTATTACGGACAGGATGATACATTTCGTAGGATGATTTCTTATTTCAGAGTGTAAAGGAAGCAACTCTGCGAAAAAATGATCTGACATTAAATTTGTGTTACTAATTTAGAGGTAGGAAAACATGTCAAATTCCAACCATATCATCATAATGTTTGGTGTTAACTGCAGCTATACTATTAAGCAAAACAAAAATGGTGAAACACTTTAAGAATGCGGATTTTGACGAAATTAGGCAAACACTTCATACCACACACTCATTGCTAGTATAGGTATAAATAGCGAAATAAATCAGATATGAGAACAGTTTAAGAACATGTTAAAGATGGCACAGGTTAAATATGTAAGTAAAGTAAACGAACTAGTGAAATTAAATAGCCACTATGATTCAACAGTGATATCGTTAATGCAATCCAACATAGAACTACATAAGTGGGCCCACCTCGATTTTTGTCTTCTCTCTCTCTCTGGGTTGTATCCATTCGGCACCATTCAGCCTACTGTTTTAAGACGCTTATCCCCATCCAGGTGTCTGGCAAGCGGTAGCGAACCAACATATTTAAAACAAATGATTTTGACAGCAGGCTAAAACATTTACATTCTTCCATAGAAAAATTTCTCCGGCGAAGCCGGATTTCTCCATACAATGCTGAAGAAATCAAACCATGGATGGGGATAAACATCTTAAAACAGTAGGCTGAATGGGACCGAATGGATACAAGCCAGATAAAGAATGAAAAGGAGAGAAACAAAAACAGGTCACCCCCCTTAAGCTTAAAAAACCCATTGACTTCTAATGACCAAGTCCATGAATAACACAACCTTGCTAAAAGAAATTTTAAGAAAGTGATTAGATCAGCTGGACTTGATCATGAGGTCTCTATAGCCAAGCGGAGCACCGACAACCTTTAGTATTTTCATAGCTACATAAGCAAAAAAAAATAAAAATACAAAGTGGTATTATATTAACCTCTTTTGTACCGGTGACGTATTTTGTATTTGATTTCAGTTACATTTAGGCATAGGTTAGATTTAAACCTATAACTTTCCAACCTGGCTAAGCTTTCAATCCGATCCCTCCATCTGGTTCTCTCTCCACCTCTTTTTCAACCACCCGCCCGTCCCATCACTCTCGATCACCTCCTAAACGCCAGGGGGACAGAGTGTGAAACCTTGCAGAACCCCTCATCACCATCATCCTAACCCGTACCATCCCCCCCCCCCCCCCTATGACCATGATCCTTAAATAAATGAGTAATTCATTTTATCTCCTCCCGCTCATTAAGGGAGGCGCGGGCCAGATTTACGGGGGGACACAAGCTGGAGCCAAGTTGGGAACAAAAAATAAAGATAAAAAGAGGTTGGATTTATGTTAGGGTCCCTAGAGCCAATCAAAGGAGACCGACGGGTGTGTATGGATGGAGAGGGTTTTTTGTTGGCTTTGGTCATCGCCCTTCCCCCCCCCCCCATCATCTTAACCCCGTAGACTTTTAGGGTCAACTGCAGTGTGTGTCAGTGTGTGTGTGTATACATATGAGAGAGAGAGAGAGAGAGAGAGAGAGAGAGAGAGAGAGAGAGAGAGAGAGAGAGAGAGAGAGAGAGAGAGAGAGAGCGCGAGAGAGAGAAAACAAAAAAAGATAGAGAGAGAGGAAAGAGAGAGAGAATGGTACCTCAAGACACTATAAACAACTTGTACATTCGGAGATAAAATCCTCACCAGCAGATGAAAACTTTATTCCAAACAATTTCGGAGGCCTCTGACAGTTTAGGAAGGATTTGTTGAATTTGGAAGGTCAATATTATTGAGATAGTGTTCGCCCCTCTGATTCCTAGTAATATATCAAATCATCTCATTTTTGCCACAATACAATATACGTGATGCCATCGAACTGAAATGGTCATCTCTTTCAATCAGATGACGCATGTTCGTGATTTATTCCCGCTACCTCCTAACGCTTTTATTCAGCTTAGGAAATAAGTTAAAGAATCACTGGGCTAAAAAAAAAATATATCAAAACTGCTGTCTGAACTATAAATCCTTACTAAGCTCAATAGAATCGTCTAGGTGTAGACATAATTGAACACGAATTGGCATAAAGTGAATCATATGGACTGATTCATAAGAGTACTTTTTCCTCCCGAAAACCGCAGCTATATTCTGATAAAGGCAACTTGATATGAATATCAGTTTTGCTAGATAACATAAAAAGCGAAACCGATATTAATACTACGGCGCCAATAGAATAGTAAGGTTATAAATTAATACATCAAATGAACTACGATTATGGTACATTTTGTTACTACATCAAATTAATCGGTAAGGATGGTGTTAGCGGGTGTATCACCGCCTTGTTTACATAAGTTGCATGCTCGCAGTTACGTTCGTGTTTAATTTGGCTTATTTTCTTTTACAAAATGATCCCACGACCAGCTGTTATTTGCCCCCTGCTGGCAATGTATATGATGAGGACAATACTGCATGTGGGGGTGGGGAGGGGGGATGCTCAAGCTATTATTGTGTCCCACGGCCGGTAACAAAATTTACCCAACAGCTGGCCATGGGATACAATAATAGGTTGAGCCGTCTCCCCCCCCCCCCCCCCCCGCCCATGACGTAATGTCATTATATATATTATATAGCTGGCCGTGGGATAATTTTGTAAAAAAAACCCAGTCAAATTAGACGCAAAAGTAACTGCGAGCATGCAACTTATGTAAACAAGGTGGACGGTACGCCCGCTAACACCATCCTTACCAATTAATCTAACTACTAATTTGTGTGGGTAATTTGTTAACAATATCACGTAATAATCGGGCCACTGCCGGCAAATTAGCTAATCTACCCTAGGCATATTGTAAGCTTGGGTTTTATATACGTAAATGCTTGCACAATGTTCTTACTCTTACTTTTCAGACCATCTTTATATGACAGACGATTACTGTTAGTTTGGGAATTATGTTATAGAGCAAGAAATTAAACCTTTCATTATTATAACTCCTGTTTCTATATTGATCTGGTCAACATTTTACAAGTTTTGGGAGTTAGGAAGGATATGTAGAGTTAAAGGGTTACTTAAAATAGTGTATATTCCATTTGGTCTCTCTATGTCCTTATAAAGCTGAATTAAATCGTTTAATGTTTGCCAGTATACTATATAACAAGCTTCGTCGTAAACTGAAAGGATTGAGTCAATCATTTCACCCTTTGACCCATATATCCGACCACAAGATTGAAATCGTTTAGCCGTAGCTTGAATATAAGTCATGATCCGATAGACAAATCGAGTTATCAGCTTCCCCCCCCTAACCCCCCTTCTCTCTCTCTCTCTCTCTCTCTCTCTCTGCCTCATTTGCATAATCTGTTTCATCATCATTTGCACTTTCCATTTCTCCCGGATCACCAACAAGTCGTCTGAGTCATCATCGTTGGCATAATCTCCCACCTCTTACATCACTACAGTACATACACAGTACTCTAGGTCACCAATATACATACACATACATACTACTGTACACATTAATACCTAAACCGTGGTCGTAAGTTTTCGAAGCTATCCCGAACTAACTCGAACCTTCTCATTAATTCTTTACCTAATATTTACGTTTCGGAGGTTCGTTTTGTTGTTCGAGGGTTCATATGGGGCCAAGATTAGTGTCTTAACCCATACTGTACCGGTGACGTCCTTTTCATTGTATTCTGGCAACTATTAGATGATTTTATTAAATTTAAAAAGGATCCCTAACCATTGAAAGGCTACAAACTATCGCAATTAATCCTTTTATATATAGTGTTTTATTGTTGTTTTTCATGGTTTCAGTGGAGGATTTGCATTAACTTATCCATTACCCATCAATCTGAAGATAAATGTCAAATCGCGCTATTTATTGGGTGAATCTCACTTTTACAGTAGGTGAGGGAAATTGTGGGGTAAATTGGATACATGATGGGTTGAGGGGGGGCCATGCCCCCCCCTCACTCCCCCTGGACTTATTGTCATCCTCATGTAAGTTTATCTGTAAGGGGGCAAACACAGGTTGCTGGTTCTTTGTGGGGGTGAGTCACGCTCGCGCCATTTATTGGCTGAATCGCGCTTTTGATGCATCGTACAAAACCAGAAGGAGAAGTAGGTCAAGTCGACGCCATGTTTTGTTTATGGTCGGAACTTTGATTACTGTCGGTGTTATTTTTTCGGTGAAATCGGGTTTTTTCAAGTTGTCGATAAAGAAATTCCTCCATGCGGACTATAATGAGAAAAATATGGCGACTTTATTGGACCCTATTTTCCATGATAAATTGTTTCTAATAGCGCTGATGTAGTGTCCTTGAATATTACCTAATTTGGTATGAGAGATAGCCTCGAAAATGATAAAACAAATATATGTCCTAGATTGTACACTCTAAGACATACATTCTGGCCTAATATAAACTCTCGAATTGCACAAACGACCCAAAGAAATGAAGATGGATCAGAGTGTATCTAAGGTCCCACGGGCGAGCTGGCTCAGCACACTGGAGGTTATATTTATAGTAATACCCTCTGGTACAGTCGGGGTTAAGCTTGTAAACATTAACTGTAGTCAGCTTGTTGTTTTCAATCATTTTCTTATTCTTAAAATTGGTCTTTGTAACCTCAATAGTTTAGTGAACAAGATTAGTTAGTTTTCATCATTCCCTCTTAATCATGCTATAGATATTTTGGAGATACCTGATTCTTTATTATCAATACAGATGTAGTTGGTACTGTTCAAGTTGTATCACAATATGAAAATAAAGTACTGAAAGAGATGAAGCAGAATGAATACCAGAGCTATATACGAACTTATTGGTAGTTATCCGCCAAATTACCAAATAGTGACCCCAAGAAAGTCGCCGTTTTCTTCTACCTGACCTTGTAAGAAAATGGAAACAGACCAACAGAATGGTTGCCACCCCTTCATCACCACCTACCTACCAGGGTGACCAAGTAGGCTGATTAAGGGGAGGCAGACCGTTTTTCTGGACCCCCTTCTCCCTAATGTTTAGCCCCACTAGTTTTGAGATTATAAGACGTTCGGCCCATTAGTTTAGCGATGTTAACACCTTTCACCCCATTTCGTTGTCAATTTTAAGACCTTTCATGCCATTTAGGAGTCCATTATTTCCTGGCGAGCGATAGCGAGCCTGCAATTTTAAGAGGAACCGGCCTTCGGCCAGGACATTTTTCTACCGAAAAATGTAAAAATTTATCTTGAAGGGGGGTCTAGAGAGTGTTTTTTCTAAGCTTGATGGAGGTCTAGGGAGGAAAGTAAACAAACATATGAATAAATTAATTATACAGCAACTGACCTGGCAAGCCAGTTGTTTTTTGAGAATCGCTGTTCTTATCTCAGGTCTATAATTAGAATATAGACAAAATTACACACTGGAAATGAACATTGTGATTAACATTATATTTGGCTGATTTACATGCATATGGGTGGTATAGAAAAAATAAACAGTCATGGTTGAATTAGCTAGGGTACAAATAGTAAAATTATAATAATATTTAAGGGGAGGTACTTACTTTGTTCCCTAGACCTCCACCAAGCTTAAAATTATACCCCCTTGAGTCCCTTTCAAGATAAATTTGTACATTTTTCGGTAGAAAAATGTCCCGGCCGAAGGCCGGTTCCTCTTAAATTACAGGCTCGCTATCGCTCGCCAGGATAAAATCGACACCTGAATGGCACGAAAGGTCTTAATATGGGGTGAAAGTTCTTAAAATCGTTAAACTAATGGGGCGAACGTTTTATAATATCAAAAGCAATGGGGCTAAACATGAGGGTGAAAGGGGTCCCTCGAGGGGAGATCTCTTAAAGGATAAGACAACAGAAACATGAAGATACGTACACACAAATGGAGGCTATTATACATTATAAATAATCGTTGCATGTATACTGATTTCGGGTTTGACTAGGTATACATACGTGTAGAGCTTCACATACTCGTAGTTCTGGTGGTGTAATGGTTAAGGTGGCAAAAATATGTGTGTGATAACCCGGGTTCGAATCCCGGTGGATCATATATACTTTAATTAATTGCATTGGGGGTGTGGTGGTGAGATTAATAAAAATAATATTAGAGCTATGACTGGACAAGATTTGTAACTAATTGTAGACATGCAGATGAGAAGAGTTCGAAACGTCGTAGACCAAGATAGTTTTATAAATTCCTACGTTGGTGTATATTTGTGTGAGATATGACCTGCATAAAAAATATTATTTTTGTGAGACATGACCTGCATAAAAAAGATTATATTGCTATCAGTAGCCAAAAGAGCCGGTGTCCTTGCATCGATAACAAATGGAAGACATATAAGGAGTTGTGTATCACCCCGGGACACTCCCAGATTTAGTAACATGTCCTTCCACTCAAATCAGACCATTCCGGCATCCCTACTTTTTTTTTTTTTTTTTTTTTAATTATATCCCAGGTATCCGCCCACCTCCTCCACCCACCACCAGACGTCAACCACACGACCACCTATATAAGCATTATTGATTTATATATCATTTGGAACCACTTTGGCTCGAACATTTCCATTTTGGTCACATTTAGGCTAAATTTACGATTTTGCCCGAAAACAGCCAAAATACGTATATTGGTTTTTATGCTATTTATGTATACGTGTTTAAATATTATTTATCTTTTCTACTTATTTTTTTTTTTTTAAATTTAAGGGGAGGTTTTTAGTTTGGTCCCTAGATATCCTTCAAGCTTAAGATTACACCCCCTTGAGCCCCTTTCAAGATAAATTTGTACATTTTTCGGTAGAAAAATGTCCCGGCTGAAAGCCGGTTCCTCTTAAATGACAGGCTCGCTATCGCTCGCCAGGATAAAATCGACACCTACATGGCACGAAAGGTTTTACAATTGACAGAAATAGGTTGAAAGTTCTTAAAATCGTCAAAATAATGGGGCAAACGTCTTAAAATTAGAAAAACAATGGGGCTAAACATGAGGGAGAAAGGAGTGTCAAGGAAAAAATCCCTCAAGTGGACATCTCCCCTTAATCAACCTGGCGAATTTGCACTTGCTCGATTTGGGCTACATTTCTCTATTTGGGCTACATTTCTCTATTTGGGCTACATTTCTCTATTTGGGCAACATTTCTCTATTTGGGCTACATTTCTCTATTTGGGCTACATTTCTCTATTTGGGCTACATTTCTCTATGTGGGCTTCTCTATTTGGGCTACATTTCTCTATTTGGGCTACATTTCTCTCTTTCCCGCTGATTGGCTGATGGTATTGTGTACTATATTTCTTGGGTTTGATTTTTACAACTGGAAGATGTTATTCGGAAACCGTACTTATCCACCAATCACCCCACAGATGAGTTATCAAGCATGAATTGACCAACCACAAATTATCCAGGTTAGAAACAATCAACTATATAGAGATCCTTAAAAAAAGTATATACATATCCAATCCTAGCCTTGAAATATCTCTTATATATTGGTATTATACACTTTAACCCAATCAGTACGATGACGCATGTTTAAAAATGATTGTGGCCGTCATTAAGGGGAGATTTCCACTTGAGGGATTATTTTCTTGACTCCTTTCTCCCTCATGTTTTTCTAATTTTAAGACGTTCGCCCCATTATTTTGACGATTTTAAGAACTTTCGAACCATTTCTGTCAATTTTAAGACCTTTCGTGCCATTTAGGTGTAGATAGCGAGCCTGTAATTTAAGAGGAACCGGCTTTCAGCCGGGAAATTTTTCTATCGAAAAATGTACAAATTTATCTTGAAAGGCGCTCAAGGGGGTGTAATCTTAAGCTTGATGGATATCTAGGGACCAAACTAAAAACCTCCCTTAAGCCATTTCATTCAGCTTGGAAAGGATCTGAGGGAATCAAAGAGTCAAATGAGATTGTACAGTCGCGGTCACTATACATTCTCCTTATGATTTGCCTATGTGGCCTCCCATGGCTACTGCCCTGCTCGTAGTCAGCCAACTTTCTCTCCATCACAAACTCGTAATGTTTATAGTTTTGCTATATATCGATGTAAAAGCCGGTATCACACGAGAGAGCTTTTATAGTCAACATTCGATGATCAACATTTTTCTGGCAACATTTCTGGAATATTTTGCACTGGTATCGGAAACTAGACTGGCGGTAGATAAATTTAGGTGACAGAAATATTATAAATGTTGACCTCATAAGCTGCCAGACCAGTGTTGAGGAAAAAAGTGCTCGTGTGATACCAGCTTTACGGTGCCAAATCTCTTATAGCCTGAAACTCGCAAGTGGTCAATTGACAGTCTCTACCCTTTAAACTCCCACAATTTGTTCTTAAACTTTATAAACTCGTCTAATGATAGTCTGAATAAACTGCTAAAACGCGCCATAATCCTCACTGGATTAATTTGTCAGTTATATGTTAAGGGGAGATGGGCCGTTTAATATGTTAAGGGGAGATGGGCCGTTTAATATGTTAAGGGGAGATGGGCCGTTTAATATGTTAAGGGGAGATGGGCCGTTTAATATGTTAAGGGGAGATGGGCCGTTTAATATGTTAAGGGGAGATGGGCCGTTTAATATGTTAAGGGGAGATGGGCCGTTTAATATGTTAAGGGGAGATGGGCCGTTTAATATGTTAAGGGGAGATGGGCCGTTTAATATGTTAAGGGGAGATGGGCCGTTTAATATGTTAAGGGGAGATGGGCCGTTTAATATGTTAAGGGGAGATGGGCCGTTTAATATGTTAAGGGGAGATGGGCCGTTTAATATGTTAAGGGGAGATGGGCCGTTTATATGTTAAGGGGGAGATGGGCCGTTTAATATGTTAAGGGGAGATGGGCCGTTTAATATGTTAAGGGGAGATGGGCCGTTTAATATGTTAAGGGGAGATGGGCCGTTTAATATGTTAAGGGGAGATGGGCCGTTTAATATGTTAAGGGGAGATGGGCCGTTTAATATGTTAAGGGGAGATGGGCCGTTTAATATGTTAAGGGGAGATGGGCCGTTTAATATGTTAAGGGGAGATGGGCCGTTTAATATGTTAAGGGGAGATGGGCCGTTTAATATGTTAAGGGGAGATGGGCCGTTTAATATGTTAAGGGGAGATGGGCCGTTTAATATGTTAAGGGGAGATGGGCCGTTTAATATGTTAAGGGGAGATGGGCCGTTTAATATGTTAAGGGGAGATGGGCCGTTTAATATGTTAAGGGGAGATGGGCCGTTTAATATGTTAAGGGGAGATGGGCCGTTTAATATGTTAAGGGGAGATGGGCCGTTTAATATGTTAAGGGGAGATGGGCCGTTTAATATGTTAAGGGGAGATGGGCCGTTTAATATGTTAAGGGGAGATGGGCCGTTTAATATGTTAAGGGGAGATGGGCCGTTTAATATGTTAAGGGGAGATGGGCCGTTTAATATGTTAAGGGGAGATGGGCCGTTTAATATGTTAAGGGGAGATGGGCCGTTTAATATGTTAAGGGGAGATGGGCCGTTTAATATGTTAAGGGGAGATGGGCCGTTTAATATGTTAAGGGGAGATGGGCCGTTTAATATGTTAAGGGGAGATGGGCCGTTTAATATGTTAAGGGGAGATGGGCCGTTTAATATGTTAAGGGGAGATGGGCCGTTTAATATGTTAAGGGGAGATGGGCCGTTTAATATGTTAAGGGGAGATGGGCCGTTTAATATGTTAAGGGGAGATGGGCCGTTTAATATGTTAAGGGGAGATGGGCCGTTTAATATGTTAAGGGGAGATGGGCCGTTTAATATGTTAAGGGGAGATGGGCCGTTTAATATGTTAAGGGGAGATGGGCCGTTTAATATGTTAAGGGGAGATGGGCCGTTTAATTGCCTTTTTAATTATCTTTTTATGATTGTCCTAGTTTCCTCCCTATACTTCCATCAAATTTAAAAAAAACATCCATTAGATCCCCCTTTTAGATTAATTTGTACAGTTTTCGGTAGAAAAAGTTCCCGGCCGAAGGCCGATTCTTCCAACATTACAGGCTCACTATCGTTCGCCAGGGAAAAAATCGACACCTAAATAGTACGAAAGGTCTAAATATTGACGAAGAAATTGGGCGACAGATCTTAAAATCGACTAACTAATGGGCCAAACATCTTAACATCTGAAAACTAATGAGGCTAAACATGGGGGAGAAAGTGGTCCAGAAAACCGACGCATCCCCCCCCCCCCCCCTTTAAACGAGGATTAGCTTCAAGGAGGTGTGTTGTGTGACTTGTGTATCCATGTATAAAAGCATATACAATCCATCGATATTTACCGCCCCGGTATACCGTGTTCTTTCGTCCACCCACCCCTCACCTGAAGGGGGTAGTGCTTGGTTTTTGGTCTACTGTATATACAGTATATACCGGTATATATATATATATTTATCAATATATTTTTTGAGTTTTCTTGCTATATATCCATCAAATTTAGAAAAACGCCCCCTAGACCCCCTTTCAAGATAAATATGTACATTTTTCGGTAGACAAATTTCCCGGCAAAAGGCCGGTTCCTTCTAAAATTAGAGGCTCGCTATCGCTCGCCAGGAAAAAATCGACACCTAAATGGCACGAAGGTTCTTAATATTGACAACAAAATGAGGCGAAAGGTCTCAAAATCGCCAAACTAACGGAACGAACGTCTTAAAGCCTCAAAACTAATATGCTAAACTTGAGGAAGAAGGGGGTCCGGAAAAAGCGAGTACAACCCCCTTAAGCAAAACTTTCCGTCCATATTTGTCCTCGCACCTACCCGCCCATTGCAGGAATTTCCGCCCATCTCGGGTCTTTAATTCATCCCTACCCTCCCTCCATAGCAATGCTTTCATATAATTCTACTCTCCCTCCATCTCTTGCTTTCATGCATTACTACCATCCGTCCATATCACTCTTTTCATTCATTCCTACCCTCCGTCCATATCAATCATTTCATTCATTCCTACGTACCCTCCCTCCATATCAATGCTTTTATTATTTCCTACGTACCCTCCATCCATATCAATGCTTTCATTATTTCTACCCTCCGTCCACATCAATATTTTCATTAATTCCAACGTACCCTCCCTCCATATCAATGCTTTTATTATTTCCTACGTACCCTCCCTCCATATCAATGCTTTCATTAATTCCTACGTACCCTCCCTCCATATCAATGCTTTTATTATTTCCTACCCTCCGTCCATATCAATGCTTTCATTCATTCCTACCCTCTGTCAAATTGGTGTTTTCATTCATTCCTACCTTCCGTCCATATCTATGCATTTATTAATTCCTAGACTCCGACCATATAAATGTTTTTATTTACTCCTACTCCCCGTCCATATCAATGTTTCAATCATTCCAATCCTACATCCATCTCAGTGCTTTCATTAATTCCTATCATCCACCCATATCAGCGCATTCATTCATTACTACGATTATTTTATCTTAAATAAAATGTCGATTTGGAGGTGCTTGTCCACCACTGTTAATATATTGATATGATAATGCAATATATAATCTAATAAGTAATCTTATCCAGCCAAACGTACCCAAACCTGCTATAATGGGCGTGTACACTAGAAGTTGGGCGAATCAGAGGGCAGATAAGGGCAGGAATTCTGGCAATGTTTGAGTGGATGAGTGGACAGATGTGTGCAGGGTGTCTTAAACTGGTGGTCACAAGCAATAATAATAGCAACTGATTTCTACCAAAGTCATCAGATCTCAGCAAACACTAATATGGTGCAATAGAATCATGTATCAGATGATTTGTCATTTCTATGTTGCCGGAGTTCAATAAACGGACGACATAATTAGGAATACCGGTAGTCTGATTAAAGTGAAGGATAACACAAATACTAAACCATCTGGTATGTCATACCCGATACCAAGACTCTGTCACTGTACACATTCGTCGTTAACATTCCTCGTGTAGCACCGGCTTTGCAGTAAACATGAGTTTAATGTTATGTTTAATGTTATGTTTCATAAGTTAAATTAGGTTAGGTTAGGTTAGGCTGGGGTATAATAAATACAAACAAAATACAGTTAAGCTAGATAGGTTAGGGTACATATTAGATTAAGACGGGTAATTATTTTCTGTCAGGTGTGTTGGGGTTTGCTCCTAATAAACAAAACAGGTGTAGTATATAAAACATAACTATCAATGCATTGTTAATAACAAATAGTTTCAATTAGCTCTACTGGATCTAATATGTTGTGTATAATCAAAGCTATTCCAAATGATTATAAACTACCCAAATCAAGAAAATGATTCGGTCGAATGAAGTTTTTGTAACTACAAACAAAGAAGACAAATGATTGAAACATAAAAGGTGCAGAGGGTTGAACTGACATGGAATCAAGTTTATATACTAGACACCCGGATATAAAAGACATCAATCATCTATATAACAACGGTGTAAGGACAGACTGCCACGGAAACAATGCGAGAAGTGCTGATAGTATTACGTTTTGTTTTCTTCTTCCACCAACCAACTTCCCCTCTAAACTCAATTAATGAAATCAACAAATACATGTGGCACTCCAAGGACTCGAACCTAGGACACTCACATCTAAATAGCAAGAGGTACTTTTGTGTGTATGTCGATGGGGATAAGGTAGATCCTGAGGCACCTACGACTATTTCACAATATATTCTGGTTATCTATAGGTAAGTGTACGCTGTTTACGAAGGAACTTAATGAAACAATGGTTCTTAAGGGGAGTCACCGGCTTTTTTTATATTTTTCTCCTTTTCTGTCTTCCCCTGGCTTGTATCCATTCGGCCCCATTCAGCCAACTGTTTTAAGACGTTTATCCCCATCCAGGTGTCGATATCTTCCTGGCGAGCGATAGCGAGCCAGCATTGTATGGAGAAATCCGGCTTCGCCGGAGAAATGTTTCTTTCGAAAAATTTACAAATTTACCTTGCTGTCAAAACACATATATATATATGCTAGCTCGCTACCGCTCGGCAGTAAAATATTGACACCTGGATGGGGGTAAACGTCTTATAACAGTAGGCTGACTGGGGCCGAATGGATACAAACCAAAGAGAGAGGGAGAGAAAGAAAAGAAAAAACAGCGAGGTGGGCTCCCTTAAGCTGAACACAGTCATCTACCATTAGCAGAAACAATGGCATCATCGTATACTGAAAAGGGTTAACCGTGATACTAATTAGTAAAAACCCCTTTCATCTCCGGTGCTAAACAAAGATCGAAGATATGTCAAGTAGTTAAACGATCTACGAATTCTCTAGAAGGACAGTTAACCTCTCCAACATATGACACAATTTTCAGCCTATTAGGGATACTTTAAAGCCTTCATTACCATCAGGGGTATTTACAAACATTTAGTTTAGTTACTTCAATCTCTGCAGTTGTCTTTGAGTTAGCTGTGGGCAGAACACTAATTTTGGAGAGGTAATTATAAGAGTGAGAGAACTCTATTTCTAATTTCTAATCTGGCAACCTCTGCGTCATATGAGTCTGAAGGGGTTAATACGCATAATAACGCATTGCAAAACACCAACACAATAGGTACAGTTGTCATCATATAGTATAATTATAGTTACACCAATTCGAATCTTTACACATCTCTTCATACAGTATACAGTATAGTTAAGGGGAGATTTCCACTTGAGGGATTTTTTTCTTGACTCTTTTCCCCTTCATGTTTAGCCCCATTGCTTTTCTAATTTTAAGACGTTCGCCCCATTATTTTGACGATATTAAGAACCTTCGACCCATTTCTGTCAATTTTAAGACTTTTGTGCCATTTAGGTGTCGATTTTATCCTGGCGAGCGATAGCGAGCGTGTAATTTAAGAGGAACCGGCTTTCAGCCGGGAAATTTTTCTACCGAAAAATTTAAAAAAAAATCTTGAAAGGGGCTCAAGGGGGTGTAATCTTAAGCTTGATGGATACCTAGAGACCAAACTAAAAACCTCCCCTTAAAGCAATTCGAATGTTTACACTTTTACAGCCAAGTCCTGCAGCATCTGATCTATAATGCATATTGTATTGTCTCATTTGTGTTCGCCACTTATTTAAATGAATGCATCGCCATTTATGCTCTTCACTGTACTGTACACGAGCACACACACACACACATGCACACCCTTGAATCTCAACCCCAAGTACAGTACACCTTATACAGTTCTCGAAACTATTCCGAACTTAATTGAATCTTCTCATGAAAGACTTTACCTAATAATTATATTTCGGAGGTTTCTTTGTGGTGTTCGAGGCCCGATTTTGTTTCTTGGAATTAACGGGACTCGCAGTGCATTACTCACCCCCGTTAAGGGGAGGTTTTTAGTTTGGTCCCTAGATATCCATCAAGCTTAAGATTACACCCCCTTGAGCCCCTTTCAAGATAAATTTGTACATTTTTCGGTAGAAAAATGTCCCGGCTGAAAGCCGGTTCCTCTTAAATTACAGGCTCGCTATCGCTCGCCAGGATAAAATCGACACCTAAATGGCACGAAAGGTCTTAAAATTGACAGAAATGGGTTGAAAGTTCTTAAAATCGTGAAAATAATGGGGCGAACGTCTTAAAATTAGAAAAACAATGGGGCTAAACATGAGGGAGAAAGGAGTCAAGAAAAAAATCCCTCAAGTGGCAATCTCCCCTTAAGACGCACACAATCCTTCACACGGACCCTCTACATCCCCTAAACCATCTGTCTCCTCTTCAATGTGTTGTGCAGTGCGACCCTACAATGTGTACTCACATGTTCGCACCCAGTTAGCAGCCCAACCCACGGCATACACTGCAGTGTCCCACATTCATAACACTGTCACTCACGCCCATTAGTGTACAGTCACTTCTCGCCCTACTTTCCGTTTTGCTAATCTGAATTCAACCACTCGAGAGGGAGGTAAGTTAAAATGTAAAACTTGCAAACTAAACAAACCAAAACTGGGACAAAGACAAAGGCAAAATAACTGATCAAAATCCCTATGTGGAAACAACGCTTACTAAAAAATAAAATCAAGAGCATAAATGGCGACGGACCCATTTGAATCTGTATGGAATGAAAACGAGAAAATTTAATGATTTACTATAGCAAACATTCTTCAAAACTTTGCTATAAAAGTTTTAAGATTGTATTTGGATTAATCTTATGTTTGCTATAAAAGTTTTAAGATTGGATTTGGATTAATCTTATGTTTGCTCACAACTGTACAGTCGACCAAAGCTCCGTTGACCTAATCCTACTAAGCACGTCGCACCTTTTTGTTATTTCTGTCCTTTTCTCTCTTTCTCTGGCTTGTATCCAGTCGGCCCCATTCAGCCAACTATTTTAAGACGTTATGCCCATCTAGGTGTCGATTTCTTCCTGGCGAGCGATAGCGAGCCAGCATTGTATGTAGAAATCCGGCTTCGCCGGAGACATTTTTCTATCGAAAAATGTACAAATTTAGCCTGCTGTCAAACAAAAATAAAAAAATATGCTGGCTCGCTACCGCTCACCAGTAAAACATTGACACCTGGATGGGGATAAACGTCTTAAAACAGTAGGCTGAATGGGGCCAAATGGGTACAAGGCAGAGAAAGACAGAAAAGGACAGAACCAAAACAGGTCACCGGGGCCCTTAAACATGGGGATAGTTCTGGAAAAGGTTGACTAATATTTTTGTCCAACTATACACGGGACTGAGTTATCCCTTAGCCTTTAGCAGATAGGTCAGTCCTGCTATGGGTATAACAGCAACAACATGAGCAGAAACATAATCAACAGTTACATTATCAACAGCAACAAAACACAGCAGTAATAGTAACAACAAAAGCAAGTTTAATTGAAATATGGCTAATTGACTCACTTCTTCCTTGACGCATATCCTATCTGTCCACCAAATTTAGTGTAAATCGGTCCATAATTTTGTGAACTATCTTGTTTACAGTCAAACAGACATACAAACAAACGGAGACAATAACAAAAGCAACATACACTCGCACACATACAAACACCCACGCATACACAGTAAAAAAAAAAAAACACACACACAGACACACACACAGTACCCAACATACATACAAAAGTACCCAATACACAAAAACACACACACATATTACACAATACATCTACACGCACACACAGTAAGCAACACATACTAACACACACACACACAGTAATCACCACACCCTTACACACACACACACGTGTGTACGTGTATATACGTATGTTCTGTATATGAGTAAGTAAATAAATGTGTATATGTACTGTATCAAACTCTCATGGTTATTTTATGATAATTTGTATTCTGCACATGCATCATTATTGTATTTATTTATTTTGTTTGTAAACTAAGCTTACCATCCTCATATCTGTACATCTCATGTTCATCCACATAAATATATAAAATGTGTATTTCACACATGAGGCTGCCATTCACACACACCGTTTATTATTATTATTATTATTACACACACACACACACACCTACCAACACACACACACATATATATATATACAAACACACACACACGCACACACACATATATATACAAACACCCTCTCTCACACACACACACACACACACACACATATATATATACAAACACCCTCTCTCACACACACACACACACACACACACACCCACCCACACACATATATATACAAACACCCTCTCTCACACACACACACACACACACACCTACACACACATATATATATACAAACACCCTCTCTCACACACACACACACACATACAAACCCCCTCTCTCACACACACACACACACACCCACACACATATATATATATAAACCCCCTCTCTCATACACACACACACACACACACACATATATATACAAACCCCCTCTCACACACACACACAGTACCCAACAAACCCCCTTTATAATAGGTGGTCTTGGTTCCCACGACCTGGCCAGACGCCTTATAGAAGCACCAGGACTTGTTTGGTCAGTGGCCACCCCTCACATACATACATACATACACACTGCACCTTATACACACCCTCACACACTATATACATACATACATACATACATACATACACACTGCACGTTATACACACTCTCACACACTATATACATACATACATACATACATACATACACACTGCACCTTATACACACCCTCACACACTATATACATACATACATACATACATACACATTGCACGTTATACACACTCTCACACACTATATACATACATACATACACACCCTCACACACTATATACATACATACATACATACATACACACTGCACTTTATACACACCCTCACGCGCTTTCTACATACACATACATACATACTGCACCCTACACACCACACACGTACGTACTGTTAACTACACACACGCGTACACTGTGCCCTATATACACACACATACTGCATCACACACACACACACACACACACTTATACCCTTTCTCCATACGGAAGACGCCCTGCTTCCACCACCATAATCCCCACCCTCTTTATATACGAACCTTTGTCCTGTTTTTAATACCTTCACATTACCAATCATAATAGCCATTAATAGTCCCCCTGTATAAGGGTAACGGGGAGAGAGAGGAGTGTGTGGTAATCACTTGGGGATATACCTGTATCTCCTAAGCTTAGCAGGGAAGGTGTACAGCAGGGTAATCACTTGGGGATATACCTGTATCTCCTAACTTAGCAGGGAAGGTATACAGCAGGGTAATCACTTGGGGATATACCTTAATCACTTGGGGCTGTATCTCCTAACTTAGCAGGGAAGGTATACAGCAGGATTATCACTTGGGGATATACCTGTATCTCCTAACTTAGCAGGTACCTGTATCTCCTAACTTAGCAGGAATCACTTGGGGAAAGGTGTACAGCAGGGTAACTTAGCAGGGAAGGTATACAGCAGGGTAATCACTTGGGGATATACCTGTATCTCCTAAGCTTAGCAGGGAAGGTGTACAGCAGGGTAATCACTTGGGGATATACCTGTATCTCCTAACTTAGCAGGGAAGGTATACAGCAGGATTATCACTTGGGGATATACCTGTATCTCCTAACTTAGCAGGGTAATCTGTATCTCCTAACTTAGCAGGGTAATCACTTGGGGATATACCTGTATCTCCTAAGCTTAGCAGGGAAGGTATACAGCAGGATTATCACTTGGGGATATACCTGTATCTCCTAACTTAGCAGGGTAATCACTTGGGGATATACCTGTATCTCCTAACTTAGCAGGGTAATCACTTGGGGATATACCTGTATCTCCTAAGCTTAGCAGGGAAGGTGTACAGCAGGTTAGTGATCGAAAGAATGAGAACGAGACCGTAGAAATGGGTAGGTGAGGAGCAGGGTGGGTTTAAGAAGGGAATAGGGTGCGTAGACCAGATTTTCCCCTTGCGATATGTTGTTGAAAAATATCTGGAGAAGGAAGTTGTATGCTGCCTTTATGGACTTGGAGAAAGCCTAGGACAGAGTTGATAGAGAAGGTTTGTGGAAAGTATGGAGAATATACGGAGTAGTTGGTAAGCTGCTGACAGCGGTGAAGAACATGTATGAGGGTGCAAGGTCGGCATTGCATTTGGAGAATGAACAAAGGGAGTTCTTTGATCTGAATGTTGCGTTAAAGCAAGGGTGCGTGATGTTTCCGTGAGGGTACAGTTGGTCAAACTAGTTGTGGTTAACGTGCCGTTATGTTTTCTTCGTTTTGCACTGTAGCAATGTTCGATAGATGTTGGCTAAAGTGTTTGGTTATATACATTTAGTTTATGGCTGTCCTTGCAATGCCTAAATTAAGTTACGTAAATGCTAGATACCATTTCCACAATAACCCTTTCACGCATTTATGACGCAGAGGTTGCCAGATAAAGCAATAAGAAATAGAGTTCTCTCACTCTTATAATTACCTCTCCAAAATTTGTTTTCTGCCCACAGCTAACTCAAAGACAACTGCAGAGGTTGAAGTACCTAAACTAAAGGTTTCTAAATACCCCTGATGGCAACAAAGGCTTTAAAGTATCCCCAATAGGCTCAAAATCGCGTCATATGCGTGAAAGGGTTAAACAATCACATAGCGTTGGGCACAATGTATTTGACCAACTGTACTCCTACACTTGTTCCATACAGCACACGCCCACAACTGCAGCCATAACCCTTACGCCCACCCCGCCCAAGAGTACCTAGAATAACAGAGTAACTACGTAGATGGTCCCGGAGTCTAGTCACTGGCCGCCATATGGACTCCCGCAGCCGTATTCCTAATGTGGAAAGTGTTGTCTAACCCATAACGAAAGAAGTAAAGGAAGTAAATTATGATTTATTTAAGAGATCATGGATATAATCCACAATCTTATTTATAGTAATGTATTTGTATTCATTTCAATAATTAAGACAAAGGTTATTAATTTATATACAGTACAACAGTAGTTGAAGGATGGAGTGAGGAACTACATGAATGAAGGCGGTGCTGGTTGGGGGGAGGGGCGTCGACTGACTGGGGACAGAGGTGCATGGGGGCGGTTCGTTCGTGGCCACCCCTTCGGGGATCACGGCGTCAGGCAATAGATAGATAGATAGACAACAGTAGTGTTTGGGAATATGTCCGTCTGTCTCGTTCTGTAAACTACTCGATGCTGTCAAAGAAGAGCGATAGATGGAGAATGATCAGAAGTGGTATGTATAAAAAATGAAGAATTACTTTGTCCAAGATTGGTGATTAAGCAGTATAAAAACCTGAGCTTCCATTCTGCCTGGGCACACCGACTCTACCAGCTTCCGACCAAGAAAAAGACAAAGTGCTGGAGTGGATCCTTTGCCTCATCGAGCCAGCTGGGGAATTCAGCCTTGATTTTTAAAGCCAGCAGATTCTCTGAACTACTAATAAATATATATACAGTAAACTATCTCAGTTTGAGTTACTTGAACATGATAAATTAGATATTTTGATATAAATATAATTACAGGAGTATATGTATAGAAATAATGATTCGCTATGGGCTATAACACACATAGTACCCAAGACACCCTGTTTTAGATCGCCTTGTTATCGGCAACTATGCTAAAGGTAGGTTATTATATATTGCTAAATTAGAGGCCAGAAATGTTAAAATAAATCTTTCTACCACTGCCATTCCTGGTTATGTAAAATGTGTCCGCCTTCCTACTTGACTTAAGGGGAGATTTCCACTTGAGGTATTTGTTTCTGGACCCCTTCCTCCCTCATGTTTAGCCCCATTGCTTTTGATATTTTAAGACGTTCGCCTCATAATTAAGAACTTCCGCCCCATTTCTGTCCATTTTAAGACCTTTCATGCAATTTAGGTGTCGATTTTTTCCTGGCGAGCGATAGCGAGCCTGTAATTTAAGAGGAACCGGCCTTTGGCCGGGAAATTTTTCTACCGAAAAATGTACACATTTATCTTGAAAGGGGAGCTAGAGGGCGTAATGTTAAGTTTGATGGAGGTCTAGGGAACTAACTCAAAACCTCCCCTTAACTGCACCCATTTATTGACCGTCCTCAGCACATACCTACCTCCTCATTTACTGGATCACTGCCATTCCTCCACGCGGACCTTTGCACTATTTTCCTCCTGTTTTGCATAACTAGCATTCCTATTATCTATTCTCATCTTTATTTTCTATTTTGTTCCTTTCCTGGCATTTGAGAAATCTGTTCTCCTCTGTATTTCGCATCATATATGTTGTGTCGATCCTTCCTTACTTACTACAGTAATGTCACTTCTTCCATTCAGTCTTTCGGTCACCCGCGTTTAAGGACAACTACATTTGTATTTTTTAACGTCAGTTACCCTTATGCAAAATTTCAATTACTAATTTTAATGATCCCGGAGTTACACAACTTGTTTGTGTTGTGTTGATATATATATATATATATATATATATATATATATATATATATAAATATATATATATATATATATATATATATATATATATATATATATATATATATATATAACTTCGCTTGTTATTAAATAGTCCTGAGGTAACCCTACTCCTCCGCAAGACATATACATAAAAAATAAATAAAAAATAAAATAAAAAAATACAAAGATAACTAATTATATTAATTAAAATAGAGTAAATAGACAATTTGATCTCCTCTCCCATTAGTTTTTCCCTCCCCGGACTAACTTCACTATCACTTCACTATCACTTCTCGGTCCGTATACCTGCATCATGTCCTTCCTATACACCTCTTCCAGCAACCTTCACACGGTCAGCTCAAGCGTTGATCAAGGAGACATGAGGTGTGCGTATAACCTTCGGAACATCACTTTCACCTAGTGCTGGCACTTAGCTGCGATGAGGGAGTCAACAGTACGGGACTACATGCTTAGAATATTATTTCGATTGTGTATACGATCACCCATCACCCGTCCTAAAGAAAACTGTTTACATCTGTTTAGTAAGTGGTAGTGGTATTGATGGTGTTGGTAGTGGTGTAGATGGTGTTGGTAGTGGTGTAGAGGGTGTTGGTAGTGGTGTAGAGGGTGTTGGTAGTGGTATAGATGGTGTTGGTAGTGGTATAGATGATGTTGGTAGTGGTGTAGAGGGTGTTGGTAGTGGTGTAGAGGGTGTTGGTAGAGGTGTAGAGGGTGTTGGTAGAGGTGTAGAGGGTGTTGGTAGTGGTATAGATGGTGTTGGTAGTGGTGTAGAGGGTGTTGGTAGTAGTGTAGAGGGTGTTGGTAGTGGTGTAGAGGGTGTTGGTAGTGGTATAGATGGTGTTGGTAGTGGTGTAGAGGGTGTTGGTAGAGGTGTAGAGGGTGTTGGTAGAGGTGTAGAGGGTGTTGGTAGTGGTATAGATGGTGTTGGTAGTGGTGTAGAGGGTGTTGGTAGTAGTGTAGAGGGTGTTGGTAGTGGTGTGGAGGGTGTTGTTAGTGGTGTGGAGGGTGTTGGTAGTGGTGTGGAGGGTGTTGGTAGTAGTGTAGAGGGTGTTGGTAGTGGTGTGGAGGGTGTTGTTAGTGGTGTGGAGGGTGTTGTTAGTGGTGTAGAGGGTGTTGGTAGTGGTATAGATGATGTTGGTAGTGGTGTGGAGGGTGTTGGTAGTGGTGTAGAGGGTGTTGGTAGTGGTATATGTGGTGTTGGTAGTGGTGTAGAGGGTGTTGGTAGTGGTGTAGAGGGTGTTGGTAGAGGTGTAGAGGGTGTTGGTGGTGGTGTGGAGGGTGTTGGTAGTGGTGTAGAGGGTGTTGGTAGTGGTGTAGAGGGTGTTGGTAGTGGTGTAGAGGGTGTTGGTAGTGGTGTAGAGGGTGTTGGTAGAGGTGTAGAGGGTGTTGGCAGTGGTGTGGAGGGTGTTGGTAGTGGTATAGATGGTGTTGGTAGTGGTGTAGAGGGTGTTGGTAGTGGTGTAGAGGGTGTTGGTAGAGGTGTAGAGGGTGTTGGTAGTGGTGTGGAGGGTGTTGTTAGTGGTGTGGAGGGTGTTGTTAGTGGTGTAGAGGGTGCTGGTAGTGGTATAGAGGGTGTTGGTAGAGGTGTAGATGGTGTTGGTAGTGGTGTAGAGGGTGTTGGTAGTGGTGTGGAGGGTGTTGGTAGTGGTGTAGAGGGTGTTGGTAGTGGTATAGATGGTGTTGGTAGTGGTGTAGAGGGTGTTGGTAGAGGTGTAGAGGGTGTTGGTAGTGGTGTGGAGGGTGTTGGTAGTGGTGTAGAGGGTGTTGGTAGTGGTATAGATGATGTTGGTAGTGGTGTGGAGGGTGTTGGTAGTGGTGTAGAGGGTGTTGGTAGAGGTGTAAAGGCTGTTGGTAGAGGTGTAGAGGGTGTTGGTAGTGGTGTGGAGGGTGTTGGTAGTGGTGTGGAGGGTGTTGGTAGTGGTGTGGAGGGTGTTGGTAGTGGTGTAGAGGGTGTTGGTAGTGGTGTGGAGGGTGTTGGTAGTAGTGTAGAGGGTGTTGGTAGTAGTGTAGAGGGTGTTGTTAGTGGTGTGGAGGGTGTTGTTAGTGGTGTGAAGGGTGTTGGTAGTGGTGTGGAGGGTGTTGGTAGTGGTGTGGACGGTGTTATAGGGACGTGAAGAGTACCGATGTTAGCGGGGGTGTTGGTAAAGTAATTGGGGTGTGTTGATAGAAGCCCGTAGACTTAACCGAGACTCGGACCTTCTCGGGTGTGTAAACAGGTCGACCAGTACAACTTCCACCCCAATCTCTAACCCTGAGAGACAGACGACCCAGGGTGAGGCAGACTGTTAGCACAAGACGAGGGGGTATTTGCAGGGTCATTGGGGGTG
Organism: Paralithodes platypus; assembly: GCA_032716605.1. Taxonomy (NCBI): domain Eukaryota; kingdom Metazoa; phylum Arthropoda; class Malacostraca; order Decapoda; family Lithodidae; genus Paralithodes; species Paralithodes platypus. Next base: position 60,986,581 of record CM064572.1, read on the forward strand.
TTTCTAGGGGCCTGGAGGATGTTAGCAATGTTGGGAGAGGTGTGCAAGGTCTTAGTAGGGAGGCTTTTGGGGTGTTGGCAGGGTGTGGAGGGTGTTTGTGGAGTCATTGGGGGTGTTGGCAGGGTGTTGAGGGTATTTAAGAGGTCACTGGGGTGTTGGCAGGGTGTGGAGGGTTTTCACGGAGTCTCTGTTGGCAGGGTGTGGAGGGTGTTTAAGGGTTCATTGGGGTGTTGTCAGGGTGTGGAGGGTTTTCACGGAGTCATTGGGGTGTTGGCAGGGTGTGGAGGGTGTTTAAGGGTTCATTGGGGTGTTGTCAGGGTGTGGAGGGTTTTCACGGAGTCATTGGGGTGTTGGCAGGGTGTGGAGGGTGTTTAAGAGGTCACTGGGGTGTTGGCAGGGTGTGGAGGATTTTCACGGAGTCATTGGGGTGTTGGCAGGGTGTTTAAGGGTTCATTGGGGGTGTTGGCAGAGTGTGGAGGGTTTTCACGGAGTCATTGTGGTGTTGGCAGGGTATGGAGAGTGTTTGCTGGGTCATACGGGTTTTGATAGGGTGTGGGTATATAAAGGGTGATTGAGGGTGTGGAGAGTATATGTGGAGTCATTAGCAGTGTTGGCAGGGTGACGAGGATGTTGGTAGGGTCGGTGGGGGTGTTGGTAGGGTCGGTGGGGGTGTTGCTATGGGAGTGAGGGATATTAATGTTGTGAGAGGTGTGCAAGGTGTTAGCAGGGAGGGTACTGGGGTTTGGCAGGGGTCTGGAGGGTGTTGATAAGGGAGAACAGGGTATTCCTAGGGGTGTGGTGGATATTGGACGATGTTCATGATTTTAAGGTACATCTTATCAGTAACATACCTTTACATACATGCAAAATATTACCATCGGTCATAATCGTTAAAAAGTAATGTGATCATCTATAAACTCGTTGCCTTGGAGACAATTAATCTTGAAGAATAATCGACAGATGGCTCTGAAAAGGCTGACGGTCACATCTTCCTACAGATGGTGCACAAGACCACTTTTAACCCTTTCGCTGCGGGTGACGTTCTGGAACGTCCTGGCAAGTTACAGCATTTCCAGGCTTTAAAAGCCTGTAAAAAACGTAAAAATCGAGTGTCAGTGGGCGGGAGCGTGAGGGGCCCACCTCCGTCCCTCAGAGCAGCGAGCGGCTCACTGAGGTAGACTGTCTCTCTCGCGCGGGTCTCTCTCTCTCTCTCACAACAGTGTAGCCAAGCGAGCGAGTGCTACCAAATAGCGGGTTTTCCGCGTTTCACTGGCACCGCTGCGGGTGAACCAGACCACATACGGGGCCCGTTCTGGTCTCATTTTGAAGCTATTTAGCCTAGTTTTCGGCAGAATACAGTTCATTTAATGCAGATGCTTGATTTATCATTCAGGAGTGCCTGAATATGCCCTAAATAGCCCAAACATAGCCGCAGCCAATGGGTTAAGCGGGTATCAGAGCAAAGTTTTTATCGTCATTTTTCAATTGTAAACCATTTTCTGCAAATATTCCTGGGATCTTTTACACTTTTATTGGAAAATAGACTGAAAACATATTAACTATATATATATATACAGTATATATACAGGACAAATGATTGGGATCGAGTATTAATTGTTCATACAGAGACATAGGAATCCAGATGTTCTACTGTTCCTACTTAGCATATCCCTTAAGGGGAGGTCTCCACTTGAGGGATTTTTTTCTTGACCTCTTTCTCCCTCATGTTTAGCCCCATTGCTTTTGATATTATAAAACGTTTGCCCCATTAGTTTAGCGATTTTAAGAACTTTCACCCCATATTAAGACCTTTCGTGCCATTCAGGTGTCGATTTTATCCTGGCGAGCGATAGCGAGCCTGTAATTTAAGAGGAACCGGCCTCCGGCCGGGAAATTTTTCTACCGAAAAATGTACAAATTCATCTTGAAAGGGACTCAAGGGGGTGTAGTTTTAAGCTTGATGGAGGTATAGGGAACAAACTAAACACCTCCCCTTAATACCTGCCTGTTGTCCTTAGTTTTTGTTAACATTAAATGCTTCTATTAGACTCAGAAGAAAAAAGTCTCTTAGTGACGGGGTTTATAACTATATCATAAGTAACTCCACCAATGCAATGATAACTTGTGTATTTGTATTCTGTACAACTCCAATCTAATTAATAAAGCTTAGGGAAGACCTCTTGTACTATCTGTATGTGTATTGCACATATTGGCTCTTCTTATTGTTTGCCTCTAAAGTTTGTCTCTTATTTAGGATAATTTGTTAGTTTATTTGATTGATTCTATATGTATATGCCGTACTAATTTTTGAATTCGTTAATGTTATTGAAATTTGTCACATTGGTCTGTCATTTATTTCATTAGTCTACTAGTAAATGAATTAACCGTTCCTTCTAATGGTTAAACTAGAATCCCTAAGATCATGATATAGAGCCACTATACATCATACGCGTCTGAAATGACTGGAATGCCGGGAATGACTGGGGTGATGCATGGAGTGACTGTTTGGACTGTGTGAGGAATGTGTACAGTGACTGGCAAAATCCGGGTGAGTGCTGACTGGGAGGAATAATGCCCAGGCTGGATAAAACTCTGGAATGACCCAGAGACTTATGTAGATTTGCATAGATACACTGACCGCACAGACATTACTCCCCCTCCGAGGTGGTCAGGATTTGACTCGAGAAGAGATCGCGAAACCCCTAATAAAGGAAAGTGAATGGACAGGGCGACACAATTTCACTCAGAATATCTAATCAACCTAAGATTCGCTGATGACAGTTCTTTTCAGCGTCTCAAAGGAGGAGCTACAGCAAAGGATTGAAATTTAATTAGAAAATGCGTTAGAATAAATCTGAAAATGTAAAAAAATAAAACCAAGATTACGTTTTAAATTGTTGTGCCACCACTACAATAACGATAAAAAGATGAGGTGATAGAATAAATTTAAGAATATCTATAAAACTAGGCCAGGTTAAATAGGTAAATATACAGTAGATAGCTCTAGAGAAAGCATGCGAAGGCTCATGGGATGGAGTGCATTTGGTAAACAGATCGATACTGAAAAGTAAGTTATCTTTTTCCTTTTAAAGAGAAAGATGTAATTCCTGTACTAATATATGGATCTGAAACTTTGCGTATAACAAAAGTCTTTAGAACGTAAACTAAAGAGTGCCCAAAGAGGAATGATGATAATGCTAGGCACAACTTTGAGAGACAAGAAGAGAGCCTCTTAAATAAGGGAACAAACAAAACCAAGACATTCTCATTGCTATACAAAAATGGAAACAGTCTTGGGTAGGTCATATATTTCAAATAAGATAATATATGGACTACTATAGTGACAGAATAGGAACCAAGTGATACATCTAGGATTCTAGGGGAAGAGGTACACAGAGAACCAGATGGAGAGGGGAGATCCGAAAGTTTGCTAGACTGGGGTGGAACAGGCTATTATCTGATTAGAGTGGACACGCTTGAGAGATAAATTTGTCTTGTAGTGGATTAGGCTGACGATGATGATGAAGAGGAAAGGAAAGAAAAGGATAAGAAAGGAGTATGGTGAACTCCTCTTGTTTACAAAAGAACATACCAGCAAATTGAGGCAAAAACATAACCTCCGTCCAATTTCGTTGGCGAAGGTAATAATAACAAAAAAAACTAGCTTAGTTGTGTCCAATAGCCACCATAAATAGCCATAGTTACGCGATCTCACCCCAATACACCACATGATAACCATTCTACACCAATACATGCCACACCACACCACAACCATTCTACACCAATACATGCCACACCACACCACAACCATTCTACACCAATACATGCCACACCACACCTTACCACGTACTATTACCACACCACAACCATTCTACACCAATACATGCCACACCACACCACAACCATTCTACACCAATACATGCCACACCACACCACAACCATTCTACACCAATACATGCCACACCACACCACAACCATTCTACACCAATACATGCCACACCACACCACAACCATTCTACACCAATACATGCCACACCACACCACAACCATTCTACACCAATACATGCCACACCACACCACAACCATTCTACACCAATACATGCCACACCATACCACAACCATTCTACACCAATACATGCCACACCACACCACAACCATTCTACACCAATACATGCCACACCACACCACAACCATTCTACACCAATACATGCCACACCACACCTTACCACGTACTATTACCACTCCACACCACACCACAACCATTCTACACCAATACATGCCACACCACACCTTACCACGTACTATTACCACACCACACCACAACCATTCTACACCAATACATGCCACACCACACCTTACCACGTACTATTGCCACACCACACCACAACCATTATACCACATTAAGGGGAGATTTCCACTTGAGGGATTTTTTTTCTTTGCCCCTTTCTCCCTCATGTTTAGCCCCATTGCTTTTGAAATTTTAAGACGTTCGCCCCATTAGTTTGGCGATTTTAAGAAGTTTTACCCCATGTATGTCACTTTTAATAGCTTTCGACCCATTTAGGTGTCGATTTTTTCCTGGCGAGCGATAGCGAGCCTGTAATTTAAGAGAAACCGGCCTTCGGCCGGGACATTTTTCTACCGAAAAATGTACAAATTTATCTTGAAAGGGGGTCAAGGGGGTGTAATTTCAAGCTTGATGGAAGTCTAGGAAACACACTAAAAACCTCCCCTTAACACCAACAAATACCACACCACACATCATCATTACTACCACACCATCACCACCACTAAAGGTACTACCAAACCACCACCAAGACCACTACCCCACTACCACACCCCCACCACCACCAAGAAGACCACTACCCCACTACCACACCACCACCACCAAGACCACTACCCCACTACCACCACCACCACCACTACCAAACCACCACCAAGACCACTACCCCACTACCACCACCACCACCACCACCGGCGTCTGGGTCTTTGTGTGAGGAGTGTAACCTGATACCGTAGCACCTCAGCCGTCCGCCTCAACATGATGCAGCCCAACAGCAGAGGTAGACAGTGGGGATGGTTGGGTGTGGGAAAGTTCAGGGATAGGATAGGTATAAGGTACACTCTAGGGCATAAGTTCAGGGATAGATTAGGTATAAGGTACACTCTAGGGCATAAGTTCAGGGATAGGATAGGTATAAGGTACACTCTAGGGCATAAGTTCAGGGATAGGATAGGTATAAGGTACACTCTATGGCATAAGTTCAGGGATAGATTAGGTATAAGGTACACTCTAGGGCATAAATTCAGGGATAGGATAGGTATAAGGTACACTCTAGGGCATAAGTCGGGGCCTTCATTTTTCAAAACTATGATACTATTCATAACTGAAGTGAACCTTCTCGATAAATCTATACCTAATATATTTACATTTTGGACTTCGGTTATGCTGTTCGAGGGTTCATATTAGGCTAGGAATTGTGTCTTAAAGTATACAGGAGGTGAACCAGAAGGTAGTGGTAGTAATGGATAGCAAAAGAAGGCAGACGTAGACACAAAAGAAACACTGAGGACGAGGCCAAGAGATTCGGTGAGCAGATGAGACAGGGTAAAGTGGCACCTGCATTACAAAGGAGTGCGAAGGAAAACAAACAACAACAGATCTATTAATCCTTACGAGTGCTTGTAACTGAAACTACCTAACCTATGTGAAAAGGGTACCGGTAGGTAGCACAGTAAACAGTGGTGCTATTCGTTTGTAAAGGCAGTTAATCGGGGCTAAATGCGGGACATCTATGTAGTCGAATTTTGAAAGTTTCAACAGTACTACACGATGACATTCAACCAGTAGACCATTTCAACCAGTAGCTCTCAACCAGTACCAAATCAACCAATACGGTTAGGTTAGGTTAGTACTATAGTTTGGCACTGGTTTGGTTGGTCTGGGTTAATTTGGCACTGGTTGAGAGCTACTGGTTGAAATTCTACTGGTTGAAGTGACATGGAACCGATGACATTACTAGGTAGTCCAGTCTGTAGCTTTACTACTGTATTGAAAAAGAAATGCTTTCCTCGTGCGAGTTAAAAGGCTTTTTTATCCTGTAGTAAAATTTGAATAGTAATTTGTAAAGTATTGGTTGACATCCATATTGTCAATACCTTTAATAATTTTAAAAGGATTGGATTAGGTCTCCACTTAGCCTGCGTTTTGTTAAATCAAACATATTTAACTCTTTTAGACGTTCTTCTTTTACTTAATGCTTCTTAAATCAAACATATTTAACTCTTTTAGACGTTCTTCTTTTACTTAATGCTTCTTAGTTTAGGAATCCTTTTTGTTACTCTCCGCTGTATTATCTCCAGTTTATCAATGTCCATTTCATGATACAGAGTGGCGCATAATTCGGTTACCCACCCATATATTTGTATAGCTAAGCGGGGCAGGGGGCTAGGAATCCTCCTCCCTTTGTAAAATGCATCTACTAGACGAGACAGAGTAAGGGGCGAGGGAACGCGAAAGTGGTACCGAACCCTTAGAATTGGAATTTTAAATTATTTTCTGTTCGGGCTCTGTCAAGTCGGCCACTCCCAGCTATGGGGTATGTGCCTGAGTACATACATACATACATACATACATACATACATACATACATACATACAAGCGGTAGTCTGCGTGAACTGCATAATAGATATTTCATTATAAAAAAATATCCTCACAACCATTTTTTTTTCTATGTGATTGAGGGAGGCAAAAGGCAGAACTGCCTATAACGAGTGCCTCCCCCATAGTTGAAAGAGTGACAGGGCCAAAATCAAGGGACGTTCGAGCCAAAATACCTGGACACACGGAGTTTGAAGCAATTTAGGTCATAGGAAGAGGGAAAGACTGATTCTGGGAGAGAGTTCCAGAGCTCAGCTGTTGAGTAGAAGAAAGACTAGAGAGTAACGTTTCACTCTCGGGTTGCATACATTGCCTTTTCTATTAATTACCCCATTATGTTTGGAAAATATATTTCAAAATCTAGAATGGTATAATAAGGGAATAATAATGAATGTGTAATACCTAACCAACCTCAGAATCGTTGTTGACATAGCACTCCGAAATTATATTGGTTAAGGGGAGGTTTCCACTTGAGGGATTTTTTTTGTCGAACTTCCTTCTCCCTCATGTTAAGCCCCATTGTTTTTGAGATTTTAAGACGTTTGACCCATTTGTTTGGCGATTTTAATAACTTTCGCCCCATTTCTGTCAATTTTAAGACCTTTCGTGCCATTAAGGTGTCGTTTTTTTTCCTGGCGAGCGATAGCGAGCCTGTAATTTAAGAGCAACCGGCCTCCGGCCGGGAAATTTTTCTACCGAAAAATGTACAAATTTATCTTGAAAGGGGGTCTAGGGGGTGTAATTTTAAGCTTGATGAAAACGTAGGGAACAAACTAAATACCTCCCCTTAAAGATTGGAACAGGCAAATCTATCACCGGTTAGAGTAGTGGACTAATTCAGGCTGATGACGATGATGGTGTTAAGGGAGCCCACTTCGCTTTTTTTCTCTTTCTCTCCCTCTCTCTTTGGCTTGTATCGACTCGGCCCCATTCAGCCTACTGTTTTAAGACGTTTACTCCCATCCAGGTGTCAATATTTTCCTGGCGAGCGGTAGCGAGCCAGCATATATATATTTTTGTTTTGACAGCAAGCTAAGTTTGTACATTTTTCGATAGAAACATTTCTCCGGCGAAGCCGGATTTCTCCATACAATGCTGGCTCGCTTTCGCTCGCCAGGAATAAATCGATACCTGGATGGGGATACACCGTCTTAAAACAGTTGACTGAATGGGGCCGAATGGATACAAGCCAGGGAAAGAGAGAAAAGAAGACGGTGAGCCCCCCTTAATAACGCTATGGATGGATCAGCAAAGACAATACAATCATGATAATTACTTCCAGCAAAACAAATATAGACATTTGAAAACAATAATCTACATAGCAATTAATAATACCAACATTCCAACTTTTGCATAAATAAATATTAGCTTTGTTAATTGGTTCGATAATATGACCAATTTATATGAACCCTGAGGCATGGCGTTATCAGTGGACCCATACCTTCTAATTGCCAATGCTAAATTATTCACATAGTTTACTAAAGTGCCTGTCTTTTAGGTAACGTATTTATCGCATTGTACCTTATTGAATTTTGAAAGATAATGTGGAATGAAATCTGACGTCAGTGAACTGCAAGTGACGTTACGAATTTTGTTTAAAGTGACAATTGGGTGGCAAATGCTCCTATAATTACCTAAATATATTCTTCACGATAAAATCGTGTTGATTTCACTAGGGAAAAATTCCCGAAAGAGTCGAAATAGTCGTGTATTTGCAGCAAGTATTATTATTTAGGTTTCAGTGATTCTACGTGAGTTTTTTTTTTTTTTTTTTTTTATTAAGAGACAATGAACGGAGGAAGGAAAAACACAGATAAAACAAAACGGTCCATGTGCCTAAAGGCATCCTCCATTCATAAAATGTTTGTAACAACTGGATTTAAACTTTTGTAGATTGTAAGTTTGTGGAAAGCAACTCGAGGGAAGTGAATTCCAAAGAGTAGTAGTTCTAGAGATAAATCAACTGTTGGTGTACATATAGGCCTATGTGTAAAAGGATAAGTAAAGGGGCTTACACATATTGGTGTTTTCGCCCCTTGGAGCCTGTGGTGTAGGAGTTACCCAAGTGTATATTGTGGCTACCCTACCTGCTACAAATGGGACTACTGCATATGAATCAGGTTGCCACAGTTACCTCCTCTACTGGGACGTCACAAATATCCACTAACTCCAAGTTTCTTCCAGCCAAACAGAGGTATTGGGTGTGAGAAGACTGTCCATCCGTTTGACCCAGCTCAGGAACTGAACTTTAAATTCTCTCTTGGGAGCAGAAACAATCGAACACTGTGCTAAATCTCCAAAGGGATATAGTCTTATATTCTTAACATTAGCTGTCATAATGAATATATAGTCTCATTTAAAACAAAAACAAATATAATATCTATTTAGTAATTACGAAGAGGAATTGTGATTCAAATATTTTGTTGCTTTTAACAATATATGTTATTGGGAACTGAATTTAATGTGCTTATTTTGTATATGAATTTAGTAGCACACAAGATACCTGGCGCTAAGTGTGTTCGTATGACTATGCTTCTAAATTTAGTTCCCTTCTAATTCTTTGGCGATAATATTTGTCATTTATTTTATTAGCGTCATACAATATTATTCCGCTTAGGACATTACTGAACCCTCTAATCAAGGGTTCAATTCCACTTCCCTGCCCCGTCTTTATGAGGGAGCACGCCCGAGTTCGTGCCTTAATCCGAGGGCGGCGATTCTGGCACTATAGTACAAAGAGAGAGTCAACTTCAGCCATATTCTCAGTGCATACCTCCTTCCTTAATGTTGAGTGGGGGGCACCCGCCTTTCAACACTCCCATTGTCCAACTCTCTAACCCAAGAGTGAACCAATTTTCCCAGTCTTTCATCTACTCAACAAGTAAGCTTTGGAAATCTCTCCTTCAGTCTGCCTTTCCTTCATCCTACGATTTAAACTCCTTCAAACTCAGGGTGTCCAGACATATTGACTAACTTGCCTTGAATTTGTGTCTGTCACTCTTTCAACTTTAGGGAAGACACTTGTTATAGGCAGCTTTGCCTTTTGTCTCCTTCATGCACATACAAAAAAAAAAGTAATACATAATTTAATCGAAAACAGTATTATGCATGTGCGTGTGTGTTTGCAAATAACCGACTACAAAAACTGATCCTATGACTCCGAAATGGCACCCTATACCCAGATATTACTGACGGAGCTACCACTGTTTCTAAATTATTACGACGTCAATAATACACCTCGGAACTGGAACTGGCCGATCTCCCTCCGTCCAGGATCTCTCCCGTGTCCCACTACTACTACTGCAGTCCATCGCTGCCGCCCCTTTGTTGCAGCCCCTTCCGTCCGATTACATAAGTTCTCCAAGGGCCGCACCGGAGGAGGGGGCTCAGGGGGCATTAACATAATATATCCCCCTCCTTCAACCCGCCCCCATCCCCCCCCCCCTCCCCTTCTTGGTGTAGGTGAGTCGTGTAGAGAGTGGTGTAAAGGGGTGTTGGTAGTGGTGTCGGTTGTGTTGGCAGTGGTGTTGGTGGGGGATTGGGGAGAGGTCGGTGTGTCTGCTGTCGAGTTGATGGTAGTGTATGTGTTGGTAGTGGTGTCGATGGGAACTTGAAGGGCTTAGATTGGTAGTGGTGTTGATGAGAGCTAAAAGTGTTGATATTTTGTTGGTAGAACCGGTGTTGATGATAGGTCAATGGGTATAAGTTGTGCTGGTAGTGTGTAGTAGCTAGAGTGTGATGGTAGTGGTATAAATGGTGTTAGTAGTGTAGCTAAAGGAGATATGGAAGAATTATAGTATATATATATATAGTATATACCAACTACCCCTTCCAGAGTGGTATTGGTGGGTGGTGTTAGTGGAGGTCTAGAGATGTGTGTAAAAGGTGTTGTTGGGAGTATAGAGGGCATATATTGTGTTGATAGTGGTGCTGGTAGGAGTATAGAGAGGTGATGTTGGTGGTAGTGTAGAGGGCATATATTGTGTTGATAGTGGTGCTGGTAGGAGTATAGAGAGGTGATGTTGGTGGTGTAGATGGCATATAGTGTGTTGGTAGTGGTGCTGGTAGGAGTATAGAGAGGTGATGTTGGTGGTAGTGTAGAGGGCATATATTGTGTTGATAGTGGTGCTGGTAGGAGTATAGAGAGGTGATGTTGGTGGTAGTGTAGATGGTATATAGTGTGTTGGTAGTGGTGCTGGTAGGAGTATAGAGAGGTGATGTTGGTGGTAGTGTAGATGGTATATAGTGTGTTGGTAGTGGTGCTGGTAGGAGTATAGAGAGGTGATGTTGGTGGTAGTGTAGATGGTATATAGTGTGTTGGTAGTGGTGCTGGATAGTGTGTTGGTAGTAGGAGTATAGAGGGTGATGTTGGTGGTAGTTATATAGTGTGTTGGTAGTGGTGCTGGTAGTTATAGAGAGGTGATGTTGGTGGTAGTGTAGATGGTATATAGTGTCATGGTAGTGGTGCATGTAGAGGTATAGAGAGGTGATGTTGGTGGTAGTGTAGATGGTATATAGTGTGTTGGTAGTGGTGCTGGTAGGAGTATAGAGAGGTGATGTTGGTGGTAGTGTAGATGGTATATAGTGTGTTGGTAGTGGTGCTGGTAGGAGTATAGAGAGGTGATGTTGGTGGTAGTGTAGAGGGCATATATTGTGTTGATAGTGGTGCTGGTAGGAGTATAGAGAGGTGATGTTGGTGGTAGTGTAGATGGTATATAGTGTGTTGGTAGTGGTGCTGGTAGGAGTATAGAGAGGTGATGTTGGTGGTAGTGTAGATGGTATATAGTGTGTTGGTAGTGGTGCTGGTAGGAGTATAGAGAGGTGATGTTGGTGGTAGTGTAGATGGTAAGTGTGTTGGTAGTGGTGCTGGTAGGAGTATAGAGAGGTGATGTTGGTGGTAGTGTAGAGGGCATATATTGTGTTGATAGTGGTGCTGGTAGGAGTATAGAGAGGTGATGTTGGTGGTAGTGTAGATGGTATATAGTGTGTTGGTAGTGGTGCTGGTAGGAGTATAGAGAGGTGATGTTGGTGGTAGTGTAGATGGTATATTATAGTGTGTTGGTAGTGGTGCTGGTAGGAGTATAGAGAGGTGATGTTGGTGGTAGTGTAGATGGTATATTATAGTGTGTTGGTAGGTTGTCTGTATGTTGGTAGTGGTTAAGAGCGTGTGTTGAAACTAGAGTAAGAAGGAAGTGGTGCACATGATGTTGGTAATGTTGGTAATGGGAAGGTAAGCAATAAAAAATAATTACCCCCTTCGGTGGTATGATTATTGCAGTGGGAATGTTAAAATGTGTTGATAGTGGTGTAGATGGTAATGGAAAGGGTGTAGAGGTTGTATACAGACTAAAAGGATGTTGATAGTGATGTCAGCAGTCGGTGTTTGTGGGTGATGGTGTTGATGGTATAGATGATGTTGGTAGTGGTGTAGAGGGTGTTGGTAGTGGTGTAGAGGGTGTTGGTAGTGGTGTAGAGGGTGTTGGTAGTGGTGTAGACGGTGTTGGTAGTGGTGTAGAGGGTGTTGGTAGTGGTGTAGAGGGTGTTGGTAGTGGTGTGTGTAGAGGGTGTTGGTAGTGGTGTAGAGGGTGTTGGTAGTGGTGTAGAGGGTGTTGGTAGTGGTGTAGAGGGTGTTGGTAGTGGTGTAGAGGGTGTTGGTAGTGGTGTAGAGGGTGTTGGTAGTGGTGTAGAGGGTGTTGGTAGTGGTGCAGAGGGTGTTGGTAGTGGTGTAGAGGATGTTGGTAGTGGTGTAGAGGGTGTTGGTAGTGGTGTAGAGGGTGTTGGTAGTGGTGTAGAGGGTGTTAGTAGTGGTGTAGAGGGTGTTGGTAGTGGTGTAGAGGGTGTTGGTAGTGGTGCAGAGCGTGTTGGTAGTGGTGTAGAGGGTGTTGGTAGTGGTGCAGAGGGTGTTGGTAGTGGTGTAGAGGGTGTTGGTAGTGGTGTAGAGGGTGTTGGTAGTGGTAGTAGCAGTGTGTTGGTAGTGGTAGTAGAGGGTGTGGTAGTGGTAGTAGCAGTGTGTTGGTAGTGGTAGTAGAGGGTGTTGGTAGTGGTGCAGAGGGTGTTGGTAGTGGTGTAGAGGGTGTTGGTAGTGGTGCAGAGGGTGTTGGTAGTGGTGTAGAGGGTGTTGGTAGTGGTGTAGAGGGTGTTGGTAGTGGTGTAGAGGGTGTTGGTAGTGGTGTAGAGGGTGTGTTGGTAGTGGTGCAGAGGGTGTTGGTAGTGGTGTAGAGGGTGTTGGTAGTGGTGTAGAGGGTGTTGGTAGTGGTGTAGAGGGTGTTGGTAGTGGTGTAGAGGGTGTTGGTAGTGGTGTAGAGGGTGTTGGTAGTGGTGTAGAGGGTGGTGTTGGTAGTGGTGTAGAGGGTGTTGGTAGTGGTGCAGAGGGTGTTGTTGGTAGTGGTGTAGAGGGTGGTGTTGGTAGTGGTGTAGAGGGTGTTGGTAGTGGTGTAGAGGGTGTTGGTAGTGGTGTAGAGGGTGGTGTTGGTAGTGGTGTAGAGGGTGATGGTAGTGGTGTAGAGGGTGTTGGTAGTGGTGTAGAGGGTGGTGTTGGTAGTACTGTTGCTAGTGTGCCTCGGTTGTATTAAGGGGAGATCTCCACTTGAGGGATTTTTTTCTTGACCCCTTTCTCCCTCATGTTTAGCCCCATTGCTTTTGATATTATAAAACGTTTGCCCCATTAGTTTAGCGATTTTAAGAACTTTCACCCCATATTAAGACCTTTTGTGCAATCCAGGTGTCGATTTTATCCTGGCGAGCGATAGCGAGCCTGTAATTTAAGAGGAACCGGCCTTCGGCCGGCACATTTTTCTACCGAAAAATGTACAAATTTATCTTGAAAGGGACTCAAGGGGGTGTAATTCTAAGCTTGATGGAGGTCTAGGGAACAAACTAAATACCTCCCCTTAACATAATTATATCCTCAATGTTTGTGGTAATGCGAATGTAGCTGACTATGATGTACAGTCGCAGTCATACATTCTAAGACAATATGAAGCCTCGAAAAAATTAACGAACATCAAAAATACAAGATCAGGTAAAGCATTCATAAGGGGTGGAATTTCAATTGAACCCCAAAACAACTGGAAAATGTAAGTATTGGTAAGTATTGGTAAGTATTGGTAAGTATTGGTAAGTATTGGTAAGTATTGGTAAGTATTGGTAAGTATTGGTAAGTATTGGTAAGTATTGGTAAGTATTGGTAAGTATTGGTATTAATAACCGAGACTGTAAGTAGTATTAGTAAGGGTGCAGATTGTAAGTAGTATTAGTAAGGGTGCAGATTGGTAGTGTGAGTGATGTTGGTAGGGTTGTAGACAGGGCACTGGCAGTGGAGTGAGGTGGAGGTAGTAGTGGAGTGAGGTGGAGGTAGTAGTGGAGTGAGGTGGAGGTAGTAGTCAGAGGTTGGTCGAGTGATGTTGGTAGGGTTGTAGGACAGGGCACTGGCAGTGGAGTGAGGTGGAGGTAGTAGTGGAGTGAGGTGGAGGTAGTAGTGGAGTGAGGCGGAGGTAGTAGTCAGAGGTTGGTCGAGTCTAGAATATCGTAAAATAACAAATAAATAACATACTTAAATGACGAATGAAGATAAATAAGGAGAACATCACTACTGGCGTTGCTGGAGACCAGAAAAATGCCGATTAAAGCCAGTATTCGGTTATGTATTGGGCTAAGGCTTCTAGCAGCGTACAGATGATGAGGGAAGGGCAAGGTAAGTCCCTTCCTCTGAGTAAGACAACGACCGTAAGGCTTGTATTCTTACATTTATATATGCCTTCGCAGCGCCTGATACCGAAAAAATATTGTAGAAATTAGTGTTATTTAAGTAGAGTACGCAGGTAAATATAATATCATAGTTATTTCGCCCATTTACACGAAGATTTCCTCCCCTGTAAGTCTAAGAATATGGCTGCCAACCTCTCCCAAGCCTGAACATTCCCAGAGAACACCAGTGACTCCCATTAAGCCGGTATCACACGAGCGCGTTTTCCCTCAACACTGGTCTGGCAGCTTATGAGGCCAACATTTACAATATTTCGGTTACCTAAATGAATCTACCATCAGTCTAGTTTCCGATACCAGTGCAAAATACTCCAAAAATGTGGCCAGAAAAATGTTGATCATCGAATGTTGACGATAAAAGCTCTCGTGTGACACCGGCTTTAAGAATATGGCTGCCAACCTCTACCAAGCCTGCCAGAGAACACCAGTGACTCCCATTACGTGACGTCAACTCCTGCTCTGCCCTGGACGGCATCAAACAGGGGGCCGACTGTGTGCTCGGGCCGGGTACAGCAATTACCTTTTACTCCCGGTGATCCTTCTTGTTGCAGCCCGGCCAATTTGTGGTCGCATTAAGGGACCCCACCTCGCTTGTTTTTCTCTTTCTCTCCCTCTCTCTTTGGCTTGTATCCATTCGGCCTCATTCAGCCTACTGTTTTAAGACGTTTATCCCCATCCAGGTGCCAATATTTTCCTGGCGAGCGGTAGCGAGCCAGCATATATATATTTTTGTTTTGACAGCAAGCTAAAAAAAATCATTTTTCGATAGAAAAATGTCTCCGGCGAAGCCGGATTTCTCCATACAATGCTGGCTCGCTATCGCTCGCCAGGAAAAAATCGAAATCTGGATGGGGATAAACGTCTTAAAACAGTTGGCTGAATGGGGCCGAATGGATACAAGTTAGGGAAAGAGAGAAAAGGAGAGAAAGATAAAAACAAGAGACGGTGACCCCCTTAATGGAGGCTGCGTCTAATTTATCTCGGGGTGGGGGCTGCGTAATTTGCCCTCCGGGTGAGTCGCAACTGTTTTGTCCACCCCGGCTGCATTTTGAGATGGGGGGGGGGGGTAACTTAGGGGGAAGGTGCTGCAGTGGGGGCTTAGGGACGGGGGATGGGGGGTGGGGGGGTGGGGCGTGCCATTATGAGATGGTGGAGGGGGGAGGGGATAACTTAGGGGAAAAGTGTTGCAGTGGTTGCTTCAGGTGTGTGTGTGTGTGTGTGTGTGTAGGGGGCTGGCTCGCTATCGGTCGCCAGGAAGAAATCAACACCTGGATGGGGATGAACGTCTTAAAACAGTTGGCTGAATGGGGCCGAATGGATACAAACCAGGGAAAGAGAGAAAAGGAGAGAAAGATAAAAAAAAAAAACGGTGACCCTCCTTAATTAAAATAAATGAACAAAAGTGCGTTTCGTGTGCGTAGAACCACAAAAACAAGTCATATACAGTATATATATATATATATATATATATATATATATATATATATATATATATATACCGGTATAATAAGTCTAATAAGTACTTACAACAGTGCCTCCGCCCATGGTGACAAAGAACGTTTTAGTTTCATTACACAGCAGTGTGATAATTAATGCTAATACTGCGATCAAACACCCTCAACGAAACACCCTTTACTTATGAACGAATCAAGCGGAAACAATTGCATCTATATTAAATAAGGGACTGGAGGTATCGAAAAGGGGCTCCAGTCCTGACGCTATTCTTGGCTTACAGTGTGCTGGCTTAATAATCCAGAAGGGTTGATAGCCTCTGAAGCCCTATTTTAACTACCTATTAAACTCTATCATTGATAGTAAATATATTACAGAAACATATCAAAAATAAATATTATCAAACTTGATCATACAAATTAGGACTTTCATTTTGCTGTTGAAAGGTTCACGTTGGGCCAGGATTAGTGTCTTAGAGAACACACAATTCGTGGCCAAATATATACCCCCCCCCCCCCCCCCAACCCCCTAACAGCAAAACGATCCTCCGAAGTGTATATATTAGGTAACGCATCAATGAGAAGATCCAATTTACTTCGAGGTAGCTTTCAAAACTTAAGGCCAGGTTTTATGTCCTAGAGTGCACATAATGAAGAGGTGAAGGCAGCAGGGGCGTACAAGAAAATTACAACAAGTATAGTTATCAGTCAAAATACCTGCACAATTATTTGAATCTTTGAATCTTTAAAGCCAAGTTGTAAAACCTCTTGGATATAACACAACATTGGATTGTCTCGCTTGAGTTTAATACAAATGCAAATGGGTGTGCAGGTACTATGACTCATGACTGTACATAGGTACAGAGGATGGGCCTATATGATCTATATCACGGTTTTTGGTACGAGTTGATTAGGCAAGTGAGTTATCTGCTCAACAGGTGGCGTTGTGTGTGTGTAAGTGTGAGAGTCCGAGTGTAGGGGGTGAGACAGTGAAGCACGGGAACGAGGTGGCTTCAGAGATGGGGTCGTTTCGAGCCATGAGTGAGCACCGTGCCTCATGTGAAGGCAAGATGGCAGGTGCTCGTTGTACTCTACGTGCTTCACATGTCTCACTCCCTAGACTGGAACAAGACCTCACGGGCTTCACTGTTCATTGTAAAGCGGTGAATGTTAAGGCTCTCAGCCTATGCCCGAGAGGAAGTAAGTTGGAATATAGAAAAGAAAAAAAAGTTAATACGAGTTGACCTGTTCCGTCGGGTACGAGTTGGCCAGCACCCGTCGTGTGCAGTACTCAAATTGGTTGAAAATCGTGCTGTTTACAAAGAAAAGAGAGATGGAGAGGTGTTTACGCACACAAAACAGGTGAAAGGGGAGGTAAGCGCAGCTAAATGGCAGGTAGGAGGGGGGGGGGGGAGGGGGGGGGGTAATATACTGTACAGAGTAACTTTAATTGAACAAGTATAATATGCTGGCAATTTTTTTTTTTTTTTTTTTTTTTTTTTTTTATATTTCCTTTAACACACGCCCGAGTCAGTATTTGCCCCCTTCTATGCTAACTGTATCAGTTTCATCACATAGCAGGGTACCAGATACTTGTGCAAACATTAAACAAGAACAGAAAATAAAGACACAAATAAATATATATATATAAATAAAATAAATAAATGAAACTAAACAAATTAAAAATAAATTTAAATAAGTCAATCAAACATGCCTAGAAGTAATAGACAGACAAAGGAAGTATACACAGAGTAGGTTAAGGGGGGATGGTTCATTGTTTGGGTGATCTTGGCATGTATTCATTATTGTTCTAGTTTTCTCCCTAGACCTCCATCAAATTAAAAAAAAACAGCCATTAGATCCCCCTTCTATATTAATTTGTACATTTTTCGGCAGAAAAATTTCCCGGCCGAAGGCCGGTTCTTCTAACATTACAGGCTCACTATCGTTCGCCAGGGAAAAAAATCGACATCTAAATAGCACGAAAGGTCTAAATATTGACGAAGAAATGGGGCAAAAGGTCTTAAAATCGACAAACTAATGGGCCGAACGTCTTAAAACTTCAAAACTGATGGGGCTAAACACGAGGGAGATAGTGGTCCAGAAAACCGGCCCATGCCCCCTTAAACGTCGTGCTGTCTAACGATAATGAAGGCACAGGGGTTACGCACACACAATGAAGGCACAGGGGTTACACACACACAATGAAGGCACAGGAGTTACGCACACACAATGAAGGCACAGGGGTTACGCACACACAATAGGTGAAAGCGGAGGTAAGCACGCAGAGACAGAAAACCAGAAAGACAGTTTAGACAGAGTTGATTGTGTGTCGGTCTACGCACAAAGGAAAGACAGGCACAGAGAAGAGATGGGGCGGAGAAGAAAAGAGGGAAGATGTTAATAATAATAATGACAATGATAATAAGAACAACAAAAACAAAGGAATATTTTTGGCATAGATTGTGTATTGATTATTTTCAAACACTAATCTCAAACCAGGTATACTGTAAAAATGGGGTGTTTTAATACAGCAAACACGATAAGCACAATAAATGTTTCAAGTATGTATGTGTTAATATTAAATATAACACATACAAGATTATAACACTGTTTTATGTGTATCATGTTCGTTATATCTAATACATAAGTTTACAGTGTATTATACTGGATCCTTGGTATAATCTCTCTTCTTTCAAAAAGTTTGTTGACATTTGGAACTATGTTGATAATTGTCTCACGCTAGATTAGAGGTACTTATAAATGTACGGTACTAAAATTAGTGAGTGTTATACGTAATGCTAGAATCTATTGTGTAGGCCTTAACCCGAAAATTACTCTTCATTATATGGCCCCTAGAATAGTTAAAGAAAAGTGCGTAACAAAGTACAGTGACGGCGTACATAGTGCAGGCGAGCGTCGTGATACGCACTGTGTATATAGAAAACTAGTACAGAGATGACGTACACAGAATAAGCAAGGTTCGTGACGTGTACAATAGGGGGTATGAAGTGTTGTCATAGATTCCAGTGTCCGAAACTTTCTGAAATATCTGACAACACTTATCAACCTCGACTGTACATAAAACACGTACAAAGACGGTGTACACTGAGTAGATGAAGGTCGTGCTGTGTACATAGAAAGCACGCACAGAGTCGGAGTACACAGTGAGGGTCGTGCTGCGTAAATATATAAATTAACCCTTTGAAGCTCTGACGCGTTTTAGCAGTTTATTTTGGCTATCATAGACGATTTTATGCAGCTTAGGAAGGATCTGTGGGTATTAAAAGCGTAAAGGCTATCTCAATCAACCCTCTGACTTCCATATACCCTTCCTAATCTGCATAAAAACGTCTAATTTTAGCCAGAAAACAAACAAATAAATGCGTTTTGGAGCTTGAAAGGGATAAGACAAAGAGGTGAAGTAAAGGGACTACAGTATAGTCTGTTATTTGTTTCAGCTGACGGTAAATTTATTATCATTTGTTTTGTTCTTGTTACTTCACGAACAAATAATAAGCTATCATGTGTCTGCGTCATATTAATGCCAGGTTTCGTTACAAAACCTCGGTGATAGCAGAGTAATCAAGACTAAGACATGGCAATTTACCGTCAGCAGGAAATATACACAGAGTGACTATAGGCTATAGTCACTATTGTATAGTCACTATACAAAGGAACGGGAACAGCAGCAGGCAAATTATTCCTAGCTGGGCTGTTCGTTTTTCAAATAAACTAAGTTAACAAGAAAGGTGGGGGCGCTCGGTTATGGCCTTGGCCTTGCTCGGGGCCTTGGGGCTGTTCGGCCAGGCAGCTTGGGGAACAACAACAACAACAACAACAACAAGAAAGGTAAGTGCGTTTCGTGTGCGTAGAACCACAAAAACGAGTCAAGATGGTTTATGGAGAGAATACCAGGAAGGGGGTGGGTCGGTAGGAGTGGGTATATAGTGGGTAGAGAGGACGGGTACAGAACAACTGTAACTCAAAGAACACACAATACAAGAAGGAGAAGAACAAGACAAGGAGGAGGTGAAAAGAAGAATAAAGGAAATATTAAGGGGAGGCAGACCGTTTTTCCGGACCCCTTTCTCCCTCATGTTTAGCCCCATTACTTTTGAGACTTCAAGACGTTCGGCCCATTAGTTTGCTGATTTTAACACCTTTCGCCCCATTTCTTTGTCAATTTTATGACCTTTCGTGCCATTTAGTTTGCGATTTTTCCCTGGCGAGCGATAGCGAGCCAGACATTTTTAGAGCAACCGGCCTTCGGCCGGTACAATTTTCTACCGAAAAATGTACAAATTTATCTTGAATGGGGGTTTAGGGGGTGTTTTTCTAAGATTGATGGAGGTCTAGGGAGGACACTAAAAAACAGATATTAATAAATTAATTGATAGACCAAACAACCGGCCAGCCTCCCCTTAAAACCCATAACATATATAATATACATGTGGAAGGAAAGGTTAATTATATGTGAGAAGAGAGCAATATGAAGGAAAGGTTAATTATATGTGAGCAGAGAGCAATATGAAGGAAAGGTTAATTATATGTGAGCAGAGAGCAATATGGAGAGCAATATGAAGGAAAGGTTAATTATATGTGAGAAGAGAGCAATATGAAGGAAAGGTTAATTATATGTGAGAAGAGAGCAATATGAAGGAAAGGTTAATTATATGTGAGAAGAGAGCAATATGAAGGAAAGGTTAATTATATGTGAGAAGAGAGCAATATGAAGGGAGGAGTTAAATGAGAAGAGAGATAAATATGGAAAGGAAGGTGAAACATGTGAACAAAGAAAACTACATTATATTGGAGAAAAGAAGAGTTAACCTCTTCAGTACATGATGACGCTTTTTCACTTTACTCAGGCTAACATTAGATTGTTTCACTCAGTTTTGGAAGGCTTGCTAGGGATCAAAGGGGTAAATCTATCAATTAACCCTGACCTCCAACATATTTTCCTAAGTGGAACAAAACCGTCTACTGATAGTCAAAATACAGTAAAGAAAGACGACCTCGAAATCTGAGAATGAAAAACTTGAGAGAAGGACAAACTTTATGAGGCGAAAGAGAAATATGGAAGATCAAACGAAGCATATGGGAGGAGAGAGAAACATGAGAAGGAGGACGAATTATATGGGAGGATAATGGGCGACTAAATGATGTGATGCTGGGGAGGGAGTGGGAGGGGTGCAATGTGGGAGAAGGGAGGAGTTACAGGAGAGGGACAGAACGTGGGAGCAAGATGAACTGTATGAGAGGAACTAACAATGTGAGAGGACGGATTAGTTGCATGGGAGGAAAATGGGAGGCTGTAATAATGGGGTGGGATGTAGGGGTGCAATGTGGGAGAAGGAAGGAGTTACAAGAGAGAAACGTGGGCGAAAAATAAATGGTACAAGAGGACAGAACAACATGGGAGACAGGACTAGGTATGTGGGCTGAGCATGGGAGACTACATGGGGGAAGGGAGGGGACACGTAAGGATTCAAAAGAGAGGGGTAGACACGTGGGAGAAAGATAAATTACATGAGAACGAGCAATGTGGGAGGAAGGACAAGTTATATGGGCGACTAAATAGGGAGAAGGAAGTGTTGTATGGGAGAATAATGGGAGACTGTATATGGGGAGGGATGTAGGGCGGCATGAGGGAGGGGGTTAATGGGGATAATTAATAAGCGGGGAAAGAGCAGTGTGGGAGGAAAGACCATTTATATAGAAGGACATGGGGTACAACATGTGGAGAGGGAAGGGAGACGGGGAGGAAGGGGAGTAATTTAGCAGAGAGGACACATTACATCATCATCTGTTTCACCTCATGTATCTTATTTCTGTCCAAACCTTGAGACAGATCCAATTAACCTCTACCACGTTATTTATCTTCTAAAATGGAAGGTAAAGGCCCGGGGCGACTCTGTGGAGATCCAGGCTAGAAGAGAGGGGTGTACTTTTTTGTTTGTTTATCTCATTTTATATAAAATGTCCATGGCTCTATTCCAAACAGAGGAGGAAGAGGGGTAGGGATACAATATGGGGTAATGTAGGCTACGAGAGAGGGAAGGAACGAGAGGAGGAGGGGGGGGGGGGGGGGGGTACAATACAGGCTAGGAGAGAGGGATGGAGGTTACGGAGGGGGGAATGGGAATACACTATGGGGCGATGCTGGCTAGGACAAAGAGAAGGGGGGGGGGGGGGGGAGTGGGGGTGTTGAGATACAATATGGAGAGATGCAGGCTAGGACAGAGGGAAGGGGGTTGAGGAGGGGGGTAGGGATACAATATGGAGAGATTTAGGTCAGGACAGAGGGAAGGGTGGTAAGGAGAGGAAGGGGGGTACAATAAGGAGAGAGTAAGGGGGGTAAGGAGGAGGAGAAGGGGTGGGAATCTTAAGGGGAGGTATTTAGTTTGTTCCCTAGACCTCCATCAAGCTTAAAATTACACCCCCTTGAGTCCCTTTCAAGATTTTTGTTTACATTTTTCGGTAGAAAAATGTTCCGGCCGAAGGCCGGTTCCTCTTAAATTACAGGCTCGCTATCGCTCGCCAGGATAAAATAGACACCTGAATTGCACGAAAGGTCTTAATATGGGGTGAAAGTTCTTAAAATCGCTAAACTAATGGGGCAAACGTTTTATAATATCAAAAGCAATGGGGCTAAACATGAGGGAGAAAGGGGTCAAGCAAACAATCCCTCAAGTGGAGACCTCCCCTTAACTTGGGAGATTCAGACCAGGAAAGTAGGAAGGAGGGAGAGGAGGAGGGAGGGGGTCAACATGGGGAGATTCAGGTCAGGAGAGTAGGAAAGGGGGAGGCAGGGGGCAATATGGGAGATTCAGGTCAGGAGAAGGAAAGGGGCAGGGGGCAATATGGGAGATTCAGGCCAGGGGAGTAGGAAGGGAGGAGAGGGGGAGGGAAGGAGGCAATTTGAGGAGATGATGGCCATTAGAGTAGAAAGGGGGGAGAGGAGGAGGGAGGGGGTCAATATGGGGCGATGATGTCCAGGAGAGAGAGGGGGGAGGGAGGGGGTAATATGGGGAGATTCTGGCAAGGCGAGTAGGAAGCGAGGGGGAGATTCAGGCCAAGAGAGTAGAAAGGGGGGGGGGGGGAGGGAGGGGGTCAATATGGGAGGGTCCTGGTTTAAATGCCTGGGCCACCGACACACAGACATACAGGGCCTCAGACACGCCAAATAGCCCAGGAACGAGGCGACCACTCCACAGTTCTTCGCTCAAACCCAAATTGCAACGCTCAGGGGTTTTGCAATGGAGAGGCTGTAAGTATACAGTCGGCCCAAGGTGTTCTTTATCCCCTTTCTGTACCGGTGACGTCTTGTATATTTAATTTCAGCAACATGTATACGATTTTATGAAGCTTAGGAAAGATGTATGGTAGCTAAAGGGATGACTTGATGTAGTCTGTAGCATCTTAATGGGTAGACGTCCTTCCTAAGCTGAACAAAATCGTCTAACAGTGCCCAGAATGTAATGAAAAGTACATCAACGGTACAGAAGGGGTTAATGTAATGAAAAGTACATCAACGGTACAGAAGGGGTTAATGTAATGAAAAGTACATCAACGGTACAGAAGGGGTTAATAAGTACATCAACGGTACAGAAGGGGTTAATGTAATGAAAAGTACATCAACGGTACAGAAGGGGTTAATGTAATGAAAAGTACATCAACGGTACAGAAGGGGTTAATGTAATGAAAAGTACATCAACGGTACAGAAGGGGTTAATGTAATGAAAAGTACATCAACGGTACAGAAGGGGTTAATGTAATGAAAAGTACATCAACGGTACAGAAGGGGTTAATGTAATGAAAAGTACATCAACGGTACAGAAGGGGTTAATGTAATGAAAAGTACATCAACGGTACAGAAGGGGTTAATGTAATGAAAAGTACATCAACGGTACAGAAGGGGTTAATCCTCGGGTTTGTATTGTGTACAGTACGTCCAACATCCGTGCAGGAAAAGGGTTCCCGGACATCTCAACCAGTAGACCATTTCAACCAGTGCCAAATCAACCAAACCAGTGCCTAAATATAGTACTAACCTAACCTAACCTAACCGTATTGGTTGATTTGGTACTGGTTGAATTGGTCTACTGGTTGAGTTGACCGGTCACCCAGGAAAAGTATTGGACTGCGTATGAATGGTTGCTGGGAGGCGGTATCAACATGGCAGACTTTGTTCCCACACGCCGCCACCTCCGGAGGTCACGTGAATTGCATAACAAATGAGCTGTGAGATGGGAAGGCCCCAGGCAGCTCGCGAATCTATTTTATCGTGACATGTTCTTCGTATATATCAATTATCCTTACTTAGCATAATGTACTAGTAACTTAGTCTAATGCACTCGAGCCTATTCCATACAGGGGATACAGTGCATAATTATGTAACAACTAAACAATAATTAATAACATCCCGGTGTTTGTTGCATCCTAAATCAGACTCGGTGAGACGAGTAGGTTGTGTATTGACCCCCACAACACCTACACCCTTCCCTACAACTACTACACCGCCCCCACAACACCTATACCGCCCCCACAACACCTACACCCTTCCCTACAACTACTACACCGCCCCCACAACACCTATACCGCCCCCACAACACCTACACCCTTCCCTACAACTACTACACCGCCCCCACAACACCTATACCGCCCCACAACACCTACACCGCCCCACAACACCTATACCGCCCCCAAAACACCTACACCCTTCCCTACAACTACTACACCGCCCCCACAACACCTATACCACCCCCACAACACCAACACCCTTCCCTACAACTACTACACCGCCCCCACAACACCTACACCCTTCCCTACAACTACTACACCGCCCCCACAACTCCTATACCCCCCCCACAACACCTACACCCTTCTCTACAACTACTACATCGCCCCCACAACACCTATACCGTCCCCACAACACCTACACCCTTCCCTACAACTACTACACCGCCCCCACAACACCTATACGGCCCCCACAACACCTACACCCTTCCCTACAACTACTACACCGCCTCCACAACACCTACATCGACCCCCACAACTTCTACACCTCCCCACACCAATATCACCCCCACAAAACCTAAACCGCCCCCCAACACCTATACACCCTTCCCCACAACTTCAACACTTCCCCACAACACCAATGTCATGCCCCACAACACCTACGCCGCCCTCCACAGCACCTACGCCGTCAGGTGGAAGCACGGGGACTTCTGAGATTTAAGTAATACTGGTGTACAGTTGAATTCAAAAGCTTGCCAACAGCCACGGTGAGGTTTCGTGGGAGATGATAACACTTTACCTTGTCATTTATCTTGAAATATTTGATCAATCTTGAATAGTGGTATATATTTTCACTTATATAGTTTTCGAGTTTTCTTCCCAAGCTTGTAAGCTAAAATTAATGTTGTCTTACAGATTGGGAAAGAAGTTACAGTAAGACAAAGGAACCAACACAATATCCCTATGGAAACGATATATCCGATATAATGTAAACAGTGCTATGTGTATGCAAAACAGAGGAGTACAAGAGTTTTACACAGACAAAGCCCTGCTTGACCCATGCGTAATAAGCGTTTGGTATGATAAGAATTTCTTCTACGAGCGAGCGAGCTGCAAGGCGGATGAAATGTAAGGTTCAGAGAGGGGTACATAATGAAAAAATAGAAGAAAAAGTAGATGGAGAAGGATGAAGGCAATGAGTTAAGGGGAGGTTTTTAGTGGATTCCCTAGACTTCCATCAAGCTTAAAATTACTCCCCCTAGACCCCCTTTCAAGATAAATTTGTAAATTTTTCTGTAGAAAAATGTCCCGGCCGAAGGCCGATTCCCCTTAAATTACAGGCTCGCTATCGCTCGCCAGGAAAAAATCGACACCTAAATGGCACGAATGGTCTTAAAATTGACAGAAATGGGGCGAGGGTTCTTAAAATCGCCAAACTAATGGGGCGAACGTCTTAAAATCTCAATAGCAAAGGGACTAAACATGGGGGAGAAAGGGGTCCAGAAAAAAATCCCTCAAGTCGATATCTCCCCTTAATGTGGAGCTGATTCTTCACTTGAACGGGTGGAAAAGGGACAAGATCATACAAGCAGTGCAATTTAGCAACAGCGAATTTCAATACGTAAATTCGGGATTATCTCGAGCCCAATCGTCTTATTGTTATCTACAAACACTAATGTTTAAGGGGAGGTATTTAGCTTGTTCCCTAGACCTCCATCAACCTTAAAATTACACCCCCTTGAGTCCCTTTCAAGATAAATTTGTACATTTTTCGGTAGAAAAATTTCCCGGCCGAAGGCCGGTTCCTCTTAAATTACAGGCTCGCTATCGCTCGCCAGGATAAAATCAACACCAAAAATGGCACGAAAGGTCTTAATATGGGGTAAAAGTTCTTAAAATCGCTAAACTAATGGGGCAAACATTTTATAATATCAAAAGCAATGGGGCTAAATATGAGGGAGAAAGGGGTCAAGAAAAAAATCCCTCAAGTGGAGATCTCCCCTTAATCTGGAGTTACAAGATTTTGTATTAGAACCTGGCATCTGCTATGAGCTTTCACATCAATTTGAACGATTTGCGGCAATTATTCTTGTGTTAGTCCGATGTTGAAGATAGTTACATGATTCAAAATTCGTCATAGTGGAGGTAAAAACGACGTATAACTGACATCGCTATGCTATAGTTCCGTTTTTAATTAATATACATATTTAAGATGTGGGGAAGAGAGGCAAGATGGATTGGAAAGGCCATATCGAGTAAGTAGGTTACACAAATGGAACAACCGCACAAAACTGAGGGTAGGTCCAGGTCGAACGCATCTTTATTTTTATTATGCTTCCTTTGCGAGGCTAGTTCCCACGCACACATAATATGGGGGTGGCCAGCCAGTCGCGACCTTGGGCGGAACGATGACATTAGCGATACCCTCACCTGGGAACCCTATCACCAACAGGTATCAGCACATAGTCGCCATCTTGCTCACGTCTGTAGCACCATTCATTCTTAGAAGCCTATTACAGGTTTTTACCATCTATTGCATTGATTTGGCAATACTGGAACTGAACTGGCAATTTGGCAATACTGGAACTGTACTGGCAATTTGATTTCTTCCGACGTTTGACATTCCATTCTAATTGGCTTTACCTGACCTACAGGCCGTTGCCCCATTAACTCTTTTCCAATTCCCTCATTTAATCTCTCCCAAGGATTTAACTCCCATTATTAGCCTCACCTGACCCTACCAGAACAGTTTTTGTATGTATGTATGTTTGTTTGCATACGTGAGCGTTTATGTATACGGGCATGTGCACACTTACTGCATGTTCTTATGTTCTATATATGTATGTATATATATGCGTATTTATGTGTGTACGTATGCGAATATATGTATGTTCTGTATATATATGAGTAAAATAAATGTGTACTGTATATGCACTGTAAATCACTTACTCTCATGGTTAATTTATGATAATTTGTATTTTGCACTAGCATAATTATTGTATTAATTTCTTGTTTTAATGTAAAGTATATTATACTCACCCATTGTAAACTGAGCTTACCATTTTCATATCTGTACATCTCCTGTTCATCCACTAATTGCAAAATGTGTATTTTCAGCTCATGAGGCTGCCATTCTTTAATAAACCGTTTATTATTATTATTATTATTATAATCTGAATGTTGGATGATACATGTATAGTACGCTAGCGAAAATGTTACTTTAATGTAAAACATAAAACAAATATAACTCATCTGCACGAAACTTAAGGTACCAAAATGGCGTTCAGGTAAGGAGATGGTACACCCTACCTTTCTGTAGGATCTTTAAAATCTCTCTCTCTCTCTCTCTCTGTCTGACCTGTTTTATGAGTTTTTTTGGTGGTGACTGTAAATGCAGGAGGGAAAGGCTTGGAGTCTCGTTAGGGGCCGGCTCGACCCCAAAGGATAATATTTACATAATTACAGGCTACCCAGAGAGGCGTAGGTCAAGCCTGTCCCTGTTGTTGTCTGGCCTTCCCACCCACCCTCCCTTCCTTCCTTCCTCACCTGCACACTATACTTAAACAACAACGACAACAACGATAACGATGATAACAAAGACACGGACAAAACACTAAAACGGCAGTACCAATCATCTCTTTGTTTTGAATGATCTGAGCTGCATACCTTAAGGGCAGATATCCACTTGAGGGATTTTTTTCTTGACCCCTTTCTCCCTCATGTTTAGCCCCATTGCTTTTGATATTATAAAATGTTTGCCCCATTAGTTTAGCGATTTTAAGAACTTTTACCCCATATTAAGACCTTTCGTGCCATTTAGGTGTCGATTTTATCCTGGCGAGCGATAGCGAGCCTGTAATTTAAGAGGAAACGGCCTTCGGCCGGGACATTTTTCTGCCGAAAAATGTACAAATTTATCTTGAAAGGGACTCAAGGGGGTGTAATTTTAAGGTTGATGGAGGTCTAGGGAACAAACTAAATACCTCCCCTTAACAACAGCATAAACAACAACAACAGCGCGCATACCTTTGTTCCTGACTTGCACTGTATATAACAACAACAACAACAACAACAACAACAACAACAACAACAACAACAACCTGTTTTCCTCCCTGGCTGACCTACACTGCATACAACCAGAACAACAACACTATGACCTGCTTCCTTACCCTATTGAACTGCAATGGATGCAACAACATGCGGAAGGGGGATGAACGTATATATTTACTTTTATATATATATATATTTTTTTTTTTTTTTTTTTTTTTTTTTTTTAGTATTGTTTTACTTTCCTCCCTAGACCTCCATCAAACATTAAAAACATCCCTTTGACCGTCCCCCCTTCAAGATGAATTTGTACATTTTTCGATAGAAAAATGTGCCGGCCTAATATTCAAAATATGCTACAGGGGGACAATGCCTAGTGAGTTCATTGCTCAGTAGATGGCGTTCTGAGAGTGAGGGTCCGAGTCTAGAAGATGAGACAGTGAAGCACTGGAGCGAGGCAGCTTCAGAGATGGGGCTGCTTCGAGCCATGCGTGAGCAACTAAGCCCCATGCATCCTGCGAAGGCAAGATGGCAGGGGCTGGTTGCAGCTAAAAGTGCTTCACATGTCTCACCCCCTAGAGTGGAACGAGACCTCACGGGCTTCACAGTTAAATGTAGAACGGTTGAATGTAAAAATGTGAAAGTTCCCATTGCTCGCTAGGAGTGTTGATAGTAGTGATAATGGTGGATGATTAGGGTGATAGTAGTGGAGGATAATGATTGGGGGTATTAGCGGACTCGTGTAGATTGTAAAGCTGATGAGAATGATTGTAAAGTGTTTAATGGATGGGAGAGAGAGAGAGAGAGAGAGAGAGAGAGAGAGAGAGAGATACATAGTTACAGTATATACATGCGCAGAATACATAATATATCTCGCGGTGTCTACAAGGGAGGTTGGCCTTAATTTTAGACCATTAATAGGCACCATCAAGTAGAAGGCAGAGACAGCAGGCAGATCTTTCCCCACCCACTGGTTCCTCTGAGTACAAGGCTGGCATGGATTAAGGGGAGATATCCACTTGAGGGATTTTTTTCTTGACCCCTTTCTCCCTCATGTTTAGCCCCATTGTTTTTTATATTATAAAACGTTTGCCCCATTAGTTTAGCGATTTTAAGAACTTTCACCCCATATTAAGATCTTTCGTGCCATTCAGGTGTAAATTTTATCCTGGCGAGCGATAGCGAGCCTGTAATTTAAGAGGAACCGGCCTTCGGCCGGGACATTTTTCTACCGAAACATGTACAAATCTATCTTGAAAGGGACTCAAGGGGGTGTAATTTTAAGTTTGATGGAGGTCTAGGGAACAAACTAAATACCTCCTCTTAAGGAACTGATATTATAATGATCTCAATGAGCTTTAAAACGAGTCAGTCGCCCTCACCTTCCTGTCCATCGACCTACTATGCACGTCGTTAACCCTTTCAAGCTCCAATACGCGTTTCTGTTCTGTTTTATGGCTACTATTAGACGATTTTAGTCAGATTAGTAACGGTATACGGAAGTCAGAGGGTTGATTGAGATAGTATTTACCCTTTTAATACCCACAACTCCTTCCTAAGCTGCATACAATCTAATGAAAGGCAAACTAAACTGCTAAAACGCGTCAGAGCTTCAAAGGGTTAATACACAGGTGCCCATATAACCACTAGAACAACTTCAAGTATAATATTCAAGCCAATAAATGATCTTGCCCACTTCATACATACATTATTACGGCAGGGTAAACTCATAAACACCCCTTTAAACTCTCTACATACACCTGTGAGAGCATTAAAGGGAGGGGGGATGGGCCGCTTTTCTGGACCACTTTCTCCCTCGTGTTTAGCCCCATTAGTTTTCAGATGTTAAGATGTTTGGCCCATTAGTTAGTCGATTTTAAGATCTTTCGCCATATCTCTTCGTCAATATTTAGACCTTTCGTGCTATTTAGGTGTCGATTTTTTCCCTGGCGAACGATAGTGAGCCTGTAATGTTGGAAGACACGGCCTTCGGCCGGGACATTTTTCTACCGAAAAATGTACAAATTAATCTGGAAGGGAAATCTAATGGATGTTTTTTTTTAATTTGATGGAGGTCTAGGGAGGAAACTAGAAAAATAATGAATACATGCAAAAAAATCGCCCAAAAAGTGAACCATCCCCCCTCAACCTCTACATAAACCTGTGAGAGCATTAAGTCTTGTTCTTCATTTACAGCTCTGGTCCCAGGTGTATAGCTCGGCAGCTGTATAATCGTGGTGCAGGTGATGTCAAGGATTATTACCCAACACAAATGTCTCACTTTACAGCATTACGGCGAGTGAATGATTATACACACACAGCTACCAGCATTAAATCGACCGTATTATTACTTTTCAAACAACGAACATTTTATTTTCATGTATGTATGTATGTATGTATGTACGTACCGAATTTGCGCAGGCCTAATCCCCACTTTTCCTTTTTTTTTTGGGGGGGGGGGGGTAGCCGATTCAAGACAGAGCCCGAATAGGAACAACATAACAGCAAAAAATGAACACACACAAACAAATTACAAATTCACACACATCTAGTCACACCCTACACAGAACGGGTACCCTTGTCAACGTGCGTGTGTACAGTTACCTACATAAGTTTTGATCTCGTCGTTATCTTATCTATTAATAGAACATTAGTAGGAATAAATAGCTCGTTTGGTTTCTTTTACAAGTTGACAAGTCAGACGAGTTAACCACTGCCAAAAAAAAAAAAAAAAAAAAAAAAAAAAATCCCCTCGTAATTCAATCATGCGCAGTATACTTCCATGTATAGGATCACGGAGAGGAAAATAACTTATGTGGGCAACTGTACATTATAAAACAAGTGAGGAACGATGAGGTCAGTGGCACGGGGGACTTAACCTTAATAACCAACAATTAATTTACCCCAGGCGCTAAAGAGGCAGAGGAGGCAAGGGAAAGTGGAGGTGATGATGGGAGGAAGTGGTGATGGTGGTGTTGGTAGTGGTGGAGATGGTGAGGGTGATGGTGGTAGTGTTGGAGGTGGTGTTGGTAGTGTTGGAGAAAGTGGTGGTATTGGTGAAGATGGTGCTGGTGGTGTTGGTAGTGTTGGAAATGGTGCTGGTAGTGGTAAATGGTCATGGTGGTGCTCGTAGTGTTGGAGAAGGTGGGGTGAAGGAGACAAAAGGAAGAACTGCCTGTGACGAGTGCCTCCCCCAGAGTTGAAAGAGTGACAGGGCTAAAATCAAGGGACGTTCGAGCCAAAATGCCTGGACACAAGGACTTTTAACCAATGTAAGTCATAGGAAGAGGGAAAGACAGAGTTCCAGAAGTGGTGATGGTAGTGGTACTGAAGGAGTAGGTATGCTGATGATACAGGTAGTGACCCCAATGGAAATACGCCTAACGGCCTTATTGGGCTATCCTTAGTTGGAATTATGCAAAGCTGGTACATGTCATATTTGTAACATACTATGTGGTACCAACACTGTAAAATGCAAACTGAATAAATATTATTATTATTATTATTATTATTATTATTATTATTATTGATGGTGGTGGGAGTAATACTGGTGGTGGTGGAGGTTGTGAAGGCGAGGGGATTGATTGGGTTTGACCTGGGTAAAGGAGGGGGGGGGGGGGGGAGGGGGGGGGGAGATCAAGGGCGTAAGCGCATAAACCCATTCTTCACTAATAATAGCCCAATCGGTTTGTTATGGGGAGATGTCCACTTGAGGGATTTTTTATTTTCTTGACTCCTTTCTCCCTCATGTTTAGCCCCATTACTTTTCTAATTTTAAGACGTTCGCCCCATTATTTTGACGATTTTAAGAACCTTCGACCCATTTCTGTCAATTTTAAGACCTTTCGTGCCATTTAGGTGTCGGTTTTATCCTGGCGAGCGATAGCGAGCCTGTAATTTAAGAGGAACCGGCTTCCAGCCGGGACATTTTTCTACCGAAAAATGTACAAATTTATCTTGAAAGGGGCTCAAGGGGGTGTAATCTTAAGCTTGATGGATATCTAGGGACCAAACTAAAAACCTCCCCTTAACAAACAGAATAATGAAGGAAGGAAGGGGAAGTGAGGGTAGGCGAGGAGAGGTGAGGGTATACTGTATTATATCATTACAGTCGAGGGTCAATTTAGGTCTGGGCGTTACCTAGGTGGACCCATGGCGTAGGGCTGACTCAGGGCTGAGGGGAGAGAGGGGCTGAGCTGAGAGGGAGGGAGGGAGGGAGGGGGGTAATATATAGGGAAGGGTGAGGGGAGGGTAAGATGAAGAGGAAGAGGAGAAGGGAAAATAGAATGAAGGGGAAAGGGTGAGAGGAGAGGGGTGAACAGGGGGAAGAGGGAAGGGGTGAGAGGAGAAGGGAGCATTGGATGAAGGGGGAAGGGGTGAGATGAGAGGGGTGAATTGAGTGAAGGGGAAGGGGTGAGAGGAGAGGGGTGAACAGGGGGAAGAGGGAAGGGGCGAGAGGAGAAGGGAGCATTGGATGAAGGGGGAAGGGGTGAGATGAGAGGGGTGAATTGAGTGAAGGGGAAGGGGTGAGAGGAGAGGGGTGAACAGGGGGAAGAGGGAAGGGGTGAGAGGAGAAGGGAGCATTGGATGAAGGGGGAAGGGGTGAGATGAGAGGGGTGAATTGAGTGAAGGGGAAGGGGTGAGAAGAGGGAAGGGGTGAGAGTAGAGGTTAGAATAGTGCGAAGGGTGAGGGGTGAGAGATGAAGAGAGAATAGGGTGAAGGAGGGAGAGGAGAGGGGTGAATTGAGTGAAGGGGAAGGGGAGAGAAGGGGGAAGGGTGAGAGTAGAGGTTAGAATAGTGCGAAGGGTGAGGGGTGAGAGATGAAGAGAAAATAGGGTGAAGGAGTGAGAGGAGAGGGGTGAATATGGAGGAGTGAGACAAGACGGGATAATTGGGTGAAGGGAGAATGTGGGTGAGGGGTGAAAGGTGAAGGGTAGAATAGGGTGAAGGGGAAGAGGTGATGGGAGAGGGTAGACTAAAGTGAAAGGGTACGGGATGATAGGAGAGGGGAGAACAGGGAGTAGGGGTGAGAGGAGAGGGGAGAATAGGGAGTAGGGGTGAGAGGAGAGGGGGGAGTAGGGGTGAGAGGAGAGGGGAGAATAGGGAGTAGGGGTGAGAGGAGAGGAGGGAGAGAATAAGGTTAATGGGGCAGTGGGAGAAATAGGGGGATGGAAGAAAAGATGATAGGAGAGGGAAGAATAGGGAGACGGGGAAAGGGATGAATAAGGAGAAGGGGAGAAGAGGGTACGGGGTGAAGGATAATGAGTTGAAGGGGAGGGGAGGGTGGGGAGGTAATAGTACATAAGCAGATTGAGGGGCGAGGTACGGGTCCACACAACTGAGACACTATTTATTGTTCGGTACCCCTTTTATCTTCTGTCAATCCTCTCCCTATTCTTCTCTCTTTATCCTCTTTTCTCTACTCAATATATCTTACAAAAAGTCTACAGAGCGAACGTATAGGATTGATAAGTAGGGTAGGGCTACATGTACCTGATCCACTATATACTGTACCCCTTTTATTCTACCACTCTCATATATTTCACTTGATATTCTGGCTCTATCTGATACCTTCATATTACTTCAAGTACCTTATAACCATAGCCTATACAGTATAGCGAAATGGTATACAATTGAAGAGTGAGAGAAGGGTAAGGCTAGATACAAATGGGAAATTATAAATTGCACCACCTTTTCTTCTACAACTCTCCTGTTCATCCAGGAAAATAGGTAGCTTCCTTTAAGATATACAGTATATATTTAAGATATACAGTATATATTTAAGATATACAGTATATATTTAAGATATACAGTATATATTTAAGTTCCAATTTCAGTCTGGTATTTCAACAAATATGGCGACAGATAATGGGACCAATAAATTGGTCATACTTATATAGTATTCACATTTTTAAGTCACTATGTAAGGGGGGATCTCCACTTGAGATATTTTTTCTGGCCCCCTTTCTCCCTCAGGTTTAGCCCCATTGCTTTTGATATTATAAAACGTTTGCCCCATTAGTTTAGCGATTTTAAGAACTTTCACCCCATATTAAGACCTTTCGTGCAATTCAGGTGTCGATTTTATCCTGGCGAGCGATAGCGAGCCTGTAATTTAAGAGGAACCAGCCTTCGGCCGGGACATTTTTCTACCGAAAAATGTACAAATTTATCTTGAAAGGGAGTCAAGGGGGTGTAATTTCAAGCTTGATGGAAGTCTAGGAAACACACTAAAAACCTCCCCTTAACACAAAACGAGGTGACAAATCAAAATGATCTTATCCACAGCCGACCTCTGATGATCACAAAGAAGAACGAGAAATACCATCACTCATTAGTGTCCACTCTCCAGCATTGACGCAGCAACAACAACAAATAAAGAAAACAATTAACGCGATGAGACAGAAATAAACAAAGATTGAACCAGAGCCCTAATAGAGAGAGGCAAGTCAGTGAAGGTACCACAGGAGCAAAACAAAAACCCTCCCCTGAGAGCCGAAGTCATATATCAAGTCCCTTACCCTTCACCCTGACAGACCAATGAGACGACAACGTACAATAAAACAGAGCAACACGAACACACAGCACATCAGAAACACCAAACAAACACAAACACACACAACCAGCAAGGCAGGGTAAACGAGAAGAGACCGCCACAAATAATATACACCCACCAGAAAAACAGAAAACACACATCAAAACAGAAACACACATCAAACCCAAATTACATACAACCAGCAAGACAGGGTAAACGAGAAGAGATCACCACAAATATTAAATATCCACCAGAGACACACAAAACACAACAAAACAAACCAAACCACACCGAGCTCTTAAGGGGAGGTATTTAGTTTGTTCCCTAGACCTCCATCAACCTTAAAATTACACCTCCTTGAGTCCCTTTCAAGATAAATTTGTACATTTTTCGGTAGAAAAATGTCCCGGCCGAAGGCCGGTTCCTCTTAAATTACAGGCTCGCTATCGCTCGCCAGGATAAAATCGACACCTAAATGGCACGAAAGGTCTTAATATGGGGTGAAAGTTCTTAAAATCGCTAAACTAATGGGGCAAACATTTTATAATATCAAAAGCAATGGGGCTAAACATGAGGGAGAAAGGGGTCAAGAAAAAAATCCCTCAAGTGGATATCTGCCCTTAAGTCATATATCACTTGGCTTGCCCCTCGGCCTGACAGAGCAATAAGCATGATGGCTCGGGTGTCAACCTCTCTCCGAGGTGCTCTGATTTATACCCACCGTCTCGATAACCAAACAATAAAAACACTCAATCTTCATTAGTATTCCTTTAGTCAACGTCTACACACTTTTTTTATCAACCGTTTCGATAACCTTACAAATAAAAGCAACACTGTCAATCTTCAGCATGTAATCCTTTGTTCATTGTCTTTCTAATCTTTGTCTATCAACCGTCTAGATAACCAAACGGTACAACCACTCTCAATTTTCAGCATGTATTCCTTTATTCAACGTCTATCCACTTTTTATCAACCTTTATCAACCGTCTCGATAACCAAACGATACAACCACTCTCAATCTTCAGCATGTATTCCTTTATTCAACGTCTATCCACTTTTTATCAACCTTTATCAAGCGTCTCGATAACCAACTAATAATAAAACAAACTCGATCTTCATCAACTATTCTTTTTATCAGGGGTATTGTAATATTAATGTTATTGTGTTCGTTTATTACTAGATTAATAGCAGCTGTCTCGATACGCAAATAAGATAACCACTCTATCTATATCTTTAATCATGCTTTTATATATATATTCATCTGGAGCGAGATTTAAGTGGTTTGTCTTTTTGATCAGGCATAATGTGTTAATAGTCTTTGTTATCACTGTATTACTGTATGACTTTTTGATCAGGCATAATGTGTTAATAGTCTTTGTTATTACTGTATGCGTTGAAGGAGGCTCAGAGCGTCTCTAGAGTGAGTGTGGTCCCAACATACCTAAAAAACCAGTGAATAGAAAATGATGAAACTTGGTCAGTGCCTTTATTTGGTACCCGAATAAATTATTGGTTAAGGGGAGGTTTTTAGTGCGTTTCCTAGACTTCCATCAAGCTTGAAATTACACCCCCTTGACCCCCTTTCAAGATAAATTTTTAAATTTTTCGGTAGAAAAATGTCCCGGCCAAAGGCCGGGTCCTCTTAAATTACAGGCTCGCTATCGCTCGCCAGGAAAAAATAGACACCTGAATGGCACGAAAGGTCTTAAAATGGGGTGAAAGTTCTTAAAATCGCCAAACTAACGGGGCAAACATCTTAAAATCTCAAAAGCAATGGGGCTAGACATGAGAGAGAAAGGGGTCAAGAAAAAAGTCCCTCAAGTGGATATCTCCCCTTAACTTTAGTGATGAACGTTAGTTAGATTTGCCTAAATATTTAGACAAGATAAGGTACAGAATACTCAACAGGAAATATTGGTAATAGTGACAGTGATTTGGCACAAATTAGTTGTTTTTGTTGTGGACTAGGTCAGCGGTTCCCAACAGTTGGACCGTGGACACTTGAAAGTAACATATAAATGTTCATGGAATGTTATATGTTATACTGAATTATAAATATTGTCAGACACTATCTTTAATATGTCCAGGATGCTATAACTTCTCACTGTTCACACTACAATGACTACCTCCATTGTATCTTAACTTTCTTATTCACAACTCCTTATATCTTTGTTTCTCAATTACTTTCTGATTTGTCACATGTTTTCCCCACCCTCTTTAGTTTCTTCGTTCCTAGTTTCTCAGTTGTTTCCAGTTCAGCCTAATTCCTACACTTATGTACTCTTTAAAATCGCCAAACTAATGGGCCGAACGTCTCATAATCTGAAAAAAGGGGCTAAACATTAGGAAGGGGGACCATAAAAACGTCCCATCTCCCCATAAAACCGATGAGCCAGATCCTGAAATCACACGACTCGGTACCATACAAGGGAGTCAGAATTCACACACGGAATCACACGGAATCACACGACTCGGTACCATACAAGGGAGTCAGAATTCACACACGGAATCACACGACTCGGTACCATACAAGGGAGTCGGAATTCACACACGGAATCACACGGAATCACACGACTTGGTACCATACAAGGGAGTCAGAATTCACACACGGAATCACACGACTCGGTACCATACAAGGGAGTCAGAATTCACACACGGAATCACACGGAATCACACGACTCGGTACCATACAAGGGAGTCGGAATTTCAAGATAATCTCCAATAAATGGGTACTAATTGATATGAGAACTCAATAACCAAGGTAATCACATCAAAGTAACATAGCCACAACAATAAGAAAACATTCTTGTAGCTTGTATTTGTATGTAAAGCCTTTATCTGATGGGACCGGGTTTCACTCTGGCCCATGGACTATTATTGTTGTATTGTCTTACGCTTACGCCTTTCATGATCAATATAAAGTGAATCATTAATACTGATGGTCACATAATACGATTCGATTCGAGGAACCTTAAGTATTTAAACACAAATTGAGTCTCATCTCTTCACTGGGATTATAAAGTTTGTGTAGTCAGTACTTTAATGCAATCTTATGTATTTGGGAGGGACAAAATACGTGAAGGAGTAGATGGTGAAGAGGAAAATATATAAATGTAATTAGATACATGTTTCAACTCCCTCAGTGTAATTTAGGCTATGGATTTAAGCGAAGTTAAGGGTTCGTCATATGTTGTTTTACTAAACAAACTTTCGTTGATAATCGGTTTCGTCCATGGCTTAACTAATGAGCCACAACTAAGAATAGGTTTCGTGTTTTGTGGTGTTGTAATTAATAATGTTGAGTTAACTTTACATATCCCCCCATCCTCCCTTCCCTCACATATTACTTGGCCTGCCTCCTGCCCTCTCCCTCCCACCACTCACTCGCTGCCTCATAAGTTTGTTTCTAAACACACCACCTCCCTCATAGCTAGTATCTCATCCTCCCTCCCCCTCTCCCTCTCTCTCTCTCTCTCCCTCTCTCTCTCTCACAATACTTAAGATTAACAACGTATGTGTGTGTACGTGTAAAACGCTATACCATAAACCAATAGCCAGTTATTTATACTTTGTTTTGGCATAGCCACCCCCTTCCCTCAAGTCTAGGAATACGTCTGACATTCGTTCCTTACTTTGTCTCTTTATGCCAGTCTTCTCAGGTTCTTCACAACTCACTGTTCTCTCATGCACAACCCCATTCAATATTGATAACTACCACCTTCTGTTACGTTACCTTACTGTGTCTTCCCCAACTCTTATCGGAATAGCAGCCCTCTTATTTTATTTCATTTACCATCCACTTTCAATATATTACTCTTGTTGTTTGCGTTTTTGTCACTTATACAGCCGTTAAGGGGAGATGTCCACCGGGAGGATTTTTTTCTGGACCCCTTTCTCCCTCATGCTTAGCCCCATTGCTTTTGAGATTTTAAGACGTTCGCCCCATTAGTTTGGCGATTTTAAGAACCCTCGCCCCATTACTGTCAATTTTAAGACCATTCATACCATTTAGGTGTCGATTTTTTCCTGGCGAGCGATAGCGAGCCTGTAATTTAAGGGGAACCGGCCTTCGGCCGGGACATTTTTCTACCGAAAAATGTACAAATTTATCTTGAAAGGGGGTCAAGGGGGAGTAATTTTAAGCTTGATGGAAATCTAGGGAATAAACTAAAAACCTCCCCTTAACTCCCACCTCCTTCTTGGTCCATTACTGTATTTTCTCCTACCCGTTTCTGCAATAGCCTCTCTGTTGTATGTTGCCATTTACCGTATAGTTTCAATCTAGTAATCTTATTTCTCGTAATTGTTTTACCTCTTAAACTATCAAATTGTTTTACCTCTTAAACTATCAAATTGTTTTACCTCTTAAACTATCAAATCCCACCTCCTGGCCTTATCTGTAATTACTATGTCTTCCCCTGCTCATATCTGTAACAGTTATCGCTTTATTATGTTCTCCCATTCCACCCCCTCCAATTTCAATCTAGGACTATTACTCCCCCCATTTGATGCCTCTTCTCCCATTTACCTTTCATTAATAAATGGCTTCATTGTTATTATCTCCCATTGCCTCTCTTCCATTTTCAGATTATGACTATTACTTCTTGGGTTTTGCCTCTTAAGGGGGGATGGGCCGGTTTTCTGGACCACTTTCTCCCTCATGTTTAGCCCCATTAGTTTTCAGATGTTAAGATGTTTGCCCCATTAGTTAGTCGATTTTAAGACCTTTCGCCCCATTTCTTCGTCAATATTTAGACCTTTCGTGCCATTTAGGTGTCGATTTTTCCCCTGGCGAACGATAGTGAGCCTGTAATGTTGGAAGAACCGGCATTTTTCTACCGAAAAATGTACAAATTAATCTAGAAGGGGGATCTAATGGATGTTTTTTTATAAATTTGATGGAGGTCTAGGGAGAAAACTAGACAAATAATGAATACATGCAAAAATCGCCCAAAAAGTGAACCATCTCCCCTTACAAACAATCGCCACCTTCATTATCTTACATTACGTTATGCAATATATTCTCCCACTCTTATCAGCATTAGTCCTCTCTGTGATTTTCTTCCATTTCCTTCAACTGCATCACACAATTAGTTGTATCGTTCGTGCGTCTTACAGTCTTCGCTAGTCTACACCTTCTCCTTGTCTTAGCTAATCTACACCTTATCCTTGTCTTAGCTAATCTACACCTTCTTCGCTAGTCTACACCTTCTCCTTGTCTTAGCTAATCTACACCTTCTCCTTGTCTTAGCTAATCTACACCTTCTCCTTGTATCTTAGATTGCTATAACCTTGCCCTCTGTTATCTGCAATCACCTTGTTATTTTCTTCCGCCCCTCCATATTCCTCTATCCTCAATATTTCTTATACTCCAGTACTGCCTATCTTAGTTTCAAGATATTTTTTGTTGGTTAATTCTGCCTTTGGTATAGCACGAATACTTATAAGTTTCGAAGTGTGCCATTCAGATTACTACATCCAATTTCCAAGTCTGAATTCCATTGTCTTCCCCCACACAAACCCGCACTGACTGCGTTTGTAAATGAATAACTTTATCCTCCCCTCAGTTACTAACCCATATGTCCCCTACTAACTTCCTAGTCCTGCCACGTTAGTGGCAGGGCAGTAGTTCCCTTTCCAATGTTCCCTTACCCACTCTAAACCACTGTTTGGACACTTGATCCTCAGTGTTTTGGAGGACAAGCAACCTAGAAGGGTCACTAGACCTGTTGTTGCTTGATTTCCTTTGTACTCCTTTGTACATATTTCACTCCACCACCACCTTACTTTCCGATTAAATCCTTCCTTCATTCCTCCCTCTCCCGTTATGAGCTCTTTCATTCCCTCCCTCCCCTCCTTTCTTCCATCCCTTGATTAACACTTACACTGCACACCCTCCCCCCCCCCCACCCCTCTTCACACTGACTCCTATCTCCCCATCCCTCATAATTCCCCACACCATCACAACTCAACTTTGACTCCAACCCAACCCTCCTCCCCCAATTTAAAGAGTCCCATGGATACTTTTCCGGCAACTTTTAATGGCGAACTTGAGGCAGTAACAATTCAGGGTTGCTTTGCATTAAATCGGAAACCATACAAACGTTTTCTCCGGCTGAATGCTTAAACTCAGAAACAGACCGTTCTCGAGACGCCCAATAAAGTTGTCAGATGTTCTTGATTTAATGCTGAATTAATTCAGAAACTGTCAGACCCGAGACACAAAAAAAAAAAAAATAAATAAATAAAAATAAATAAATAGATGTTCGTGTGAATCAGGCTTCACTAAATCCTTATCAAATTTAGCTAATGACCAACATAACCCGATACTCCGATAATAGTTGCCAGTGCAGTGTGTTGGTGTGACTGTGGGTTTATTGACACAGGCAGGGCCTTCAGGGGAGACTGACCGTTTGTTTGGTCTATTAATTAATTTATTCATATATATTTTTTTTAGTTTCCTCCCTAGACCTCCATCAAGCTTAGAAAAACACCCCCTAGACCCCCCTTCAAGATAAATTTGTAAATTTTTCGGTAGACAAAATTCGGCCGGTTCCTCTTATAATTGCAGGCTCGCTATCGCTCGCCAGGAAATAATCGACACCTAAATGGCAAGAAAGGTCTTAAAATTGACAACGAAATAGGGCGAAAGGTGTTAAAATCGACAAACTAATGGGCCGAACGTCTTATGATCTCAAAACTAGTGGGGCTAAACATTAGGGAGAGGGGGTCCAGAAAAACGGTCTGCCTCCCCTTAAGTTAGTGGGTATGACAGGTATCAGGGGTGTGATCTGCGGCGGGGCCCACCTGTACATCTCTGCTCTTTACGGCCCCTCGCTATCTGCACCATCAACAAGGCAAGCAACACGGGGCCCAAGTACAGACCAACACGGGGCCCAGGTACAGACCAACACGGGGCCCAGGTACAGACCAACACGGGGCCCAGGTACAGACCAACACGGGGCCCAGGTACAGACCAACACAGGGCCCAGGTGCAGACCAACACGGGCCCCAGGTGCAAACCAACACGGGGCCCAGGTACAGACCAACACGGGGCCCAGGTACAGACCAACACGGGGCCCAGGTGCAGACCAACACGGGGCCCAGGTGCAGACCAACACGGGGCCCAGGTGCAGACCAACACGGGGCCCAGGTGCAAACCAACACGGGGCCCAGGTGCAAACCAACACGGGGCCCAGGTGCAAACCAACACGGGGCCCAGGTGCAAACCAACACGGGGCCCAGGTGCATTCTGTGTTCCATTTCATATTCATTCCAATCTTAACCATTTCAAAATTCGAGGCCGCGTTTCTTCCTATCAATAGGCGATGATATTCAGCTTGGGAGTTTTTTGGAAGTCAGTGGGTTGATAAGGATAGTTTTTACTCATTTTTTGGAAGTCAGGGGGTTGATAAGGATAGTTTTTACCCATTTTTTGGAAGTCAGCGGGTTGATAAGGATAGTTTTTACTCATTTTTTGGAAGTCAGTGGGTTGATAAGGATAGATTTTACCCATTTTTTGGAAGTCAGCGGGTTGATAAGGATAGTTTTTACCCATTTTTTGGAAGTCAGTGGGTTGATAAGGATAGTTTTTACCCATTTTTTGGAAGTCAGCGGGTTGATAAGGATAGTTTTTACCCATTTTTTGGAAGTCAGTG
This sequence comes from Paralithodes platypus, assembly GCA_032716605.1. NCBI lineage: Eukaryota > Metazoa > Arthropoda > Malacostraca > Decapoda > Lithodidae > Paralithodes > Paralithodes platypus. The sequence goes on from CM064572.1 coordinate 61,029,221, forward strand.
GGTTGATAAGGATAGTTTTACCCATTTTTTGGAAGTCAGTGGGTTGATAAGGATAGTTTTTACCCATTTTTTGGAAGTCAGCGGGTTGATAAGGATAGTTTTTACCCATTTTTTGGAAGTCAGCGGGTTGATAAGGATAGTTTTTACCCATTTGAGTCCTAGAGATCCTTCCTGAACTGGCTGATAGCCAGCATAAAGGGTTGAAGCGGATTATAATACTTAAGGGGAGATGTCCACTCGAGGGATTTTTTTCTTGACCCCTTTCTCCCTCATGTTTAGCCCCATTGCTTTTGATATTATAAAACGTTTGCCCCATTAGTTTAGCGATTTTAAGAACTTTCACCCCATATTAAGACCTTTCGTGCCATTCAGGTGTCAATTTTATCCTGGCGAGCGATAGCGAGCCTGTAATTTAAGAGGAACCGGCCTTCGGCCGGGACATTTTTCTACCGAAAAATGTACAAATATATCTTGAAAGGGACTCAAGGGGGTGTAATTTTAAGCTTGATGGAGGTCTAGGGAACAAACTAAATACCTCCCCTTAAGGAGTTCAAACCAAATTGACACAATTCCTCAATAATAATTTACCAAAATATTATAATAACCCCAAGAATATTATAATAACCCCCAAGAATATTATAATAACCCCCAAGAATATTATAATGACCCCCAAGAATATTATAATAACCCCCAAGAATATTATAATAACCCCCAAGAATATTATAATGACCCCCAAGAATATTATAATAACCCCCAAGAATATTATAATAACCCCCAAGAATATTATAATAACCCCCAAGAATAAAGCTAGCCCACCAGCCTAAGTGCAGAGGGCTTAGGTTAGGTTAGGATGCATTCGTTAGTATGATCACTATGGGAAGGGGAGAGTACAAAAACCTATCGCCTAACACGACTTGGAGAATATACTGCCACAACTAATGTTCCTCTGATTGGCCTGTCTTAGTGAGGCCCACTTGTCACAGAGGGACACTATATTTATTGCTGGCAGAGCTAAGAGGGGAGTTATTTTTTGTGTATCAAGGTAATGCTTGTTAGGTATGTAAGTTTGTATGCCTGCAAAATATGCAAGTGTATTTATAAGAACGAACGTAGACATAAAAGTAAAATAAAAACACGGAAGAATGTGTTTATGAAAAACAAAACAAACACAAAACAGAATTATGCAAACCAGAAAAATAATCACTTAATTATGCATGCACAGTATGAACGTTTCTAAACAATCACTTAACTATGCATGCACAGTATGAACGTTTCTAAATAATCACTTAACTATGCATGCACAGTATGAACGTTTCTAAATAATCACTTAACTATGCATGCACAGTATGAACGTTTCTAAATAATCACTTAATTATGCATGCACAGTATGAACGTTTCTAAATCCTTTAAAACGAATAGGACGAGGGGGGAGAGGGAGGGGGGTGGGCAGCAACAACAAAGCCATCTATAGGAGGAATTTCACTGATGTTTACAAAGTAGCATACATGTTGTTAACCCCTTAAGGGGAGACTGGCCGTTTGTTTGGTCTATTAATTCATTTATTCATATATTTTTTTTAGTTTCCTCCCTAGACTTCCATCAAGCTTAGAAAAACACCCCCTAGACCCCCCTTCAAGATAAATTTGTACATTTATCGGTAGAAAAATTTCCCGGCCGAAGGCCGGTTCCTCTTAAAATGGCAGGCTCGCTATCGCTCGCCAGGAAATAATCGACACCTAAATGGCACGAAAGGTCTTAAAATTGACAACGAAATGGGGCGAAAGATGTTAAAATCGCCAAACTAATGGGCCGAACGTCTTATAATCTCAAAACTAGTGGGGCTAAACATTAGGGAGAAGGGGGTCCATAAAATCGGTCTGCCTCCCCTTAGCTTACGTAGTTTAGGACGCACTTCTTCCTTTCACCTGGCTATCAGTAGACGATATTTAGGGAGGAATTTTGGAAGCAGAGGAATAAGTGAGACATTCTTTACTTTTTAATCGTAGAGGACCTTCCAAAGCTGAATACAATCATCTAATACTATCTATCTATCTATCTATCTATCTATCTATCTATCTATCTATCTATCTATATGCTCAGGCCCAATCCCCACTTTTCCCATACTAGCCTAAATAATATCCTGAAATACGTCCTCGAATGTTGAAAGGGTTAACTGATATTATCTTTTCCATGTGTATTGAATCACGAATGTTAGACTGCAGACAATTCAATCACAATCAAAATGGCAGTCCCAACTCCATAATTTAAATCTGTGTTATCCGTAACACACATATACAAACATGAAGCACTTATATGCAACATACCACTGTCCCTACTACTGACTTCTGTTTCACTTTCTGTACCTTGCCTGTGTCCAAACCCTGCGGCAGATCCCACTAACCTTCATTTTTTTTAACATTTGCTAAGGCTTATTGAGGTATATTTCTCCATGTATCAAGAACGGCAAATAAAGTTGAAGTTATGAAGGTGGAATAAGACTTTTGAGCCTGCCTGTACAATTCCGGAAGGCAGACAGAAGACAGTGAAGGGGAAAAATATACAAAATGTCGTCTAAAAAATAAACCGAAGATACATTAACCCATTCAAAATACAAGGAGGCGTTTCTTTCTATAATGCTACCTATTAGCAAACAATTGTATTCAGTTTCGGAAGGAATTGAATCAGAAGCTTAAGGGGAGATATCCACTTGCGGGACTTTTTTCTGGACCCCTTTCTCTCTCATGTCTACCTAGCCCCATTGCTTTTGAGATTTTAAGATTTTTGCCCCATTAGTTTGGCGATTTTAAGAAGTTTCACCCCATTTATGTCACTTTTAAGGCCTTTCGTCCCATCTAGGTGTCGATTTTTTCCTGGCGAGCGATAGCGAGCCTGTAATTTAAGAGGAACCGGCCTTCGGCCGGGACATTTTTCTACCGAAAAATGTACAAATTTATCTTGAAAAGGGGTCAAGGGGGTGTAATTTCAAGCTTGATGGAAGTCTAGGAAACACACTAAAAACCTCCCCTTAATTTGACTCCTAGAGGGATTTTCAACCCTGAGTAAAATGGTCTAATAATAGACAAAATTAACCTCTTGAAGCTCTAACGCGTTTTAGCAGTGTATTTTGGTTATCATTAGACGATTTTATGCCGCTTAGGAAGGAAATGTCGGTATTAAAAGGGTAAATACTATCTCAATCAACCCTTTGACTTCCATATAATGTTGCTAATCTGAATAAAATCGTCTAATAGTAGCCAGAAAACAGAACAGAAACGCGCAATGGAGCTTGAAAGGGTTAAGTGAAAAGGCGTCTTCGAAGACTGAAAGGGTTAAGTCTCCCAGCAGAAGGCAAGGGTGCGAGGCGAAGACGGATAAATAAAGCCATGGAAATAAATAAAGTGGGAACAACACTGCATTTGACCTACGATGACCCCACCTTTGACCCCACCACCACCACCACCATTCTTGGGTCATCTCCGCCCTTGTCGGATTTTTTCTCTCGCCAGTATTATTTTTGTGTTCTTTACATTTTCTTTGAGTTTTATCAGTCTGTCCTCATATTAAATTGTTCTCTCCATTTTCTATCATTATGACGTTCCTTTAATTTTCTTGAGTCCCTGCTCTCTATTCTTGTTTGTGTTCTCTCCATTTTCGTTTGTTTTGTGGTCTTGCTATTTGCTTTGTGCTCTTATCTCTCTCTTTGTTCTTTCTTCCATCTGTGTATCCTCTTTCTTTCGATTCTCTGGCCTATCTCCTTTTGCGTTCTCTCCATTTTCGTTTGTTTTACCTGTCAATTTCCTTGCGTGTTCTCTCCATTTTCTTTTGTTCCTTCTCTCTATCCCCTTGTTGTGTTCCCTCCATTCCTTTTTCCACCAGTCTATCCTCTTTGTGTTGTGTGTACCTTTCGTTTATTTAAGTTTGTGTTCGTTTCACATTCTCTTGTTCCTTCTGTCTATTCTCTTGCGTTTTCTCCATTTTCTATTGTTCCTCTTATCTATTCCCTCTTGTGTTTTCTCCATTTTATTTTGCTCTTTTATCTATTCTCTCTTCTTTCCCTCTACTTGCTTTGTCCCAACTGTCTAGTCTCTCTTGTTTTCTCTCTAACCCTTCCAGTATTCTAAGAATCACTAATTAATTCTACTCTGGGTATTATTGACGAATTTTCTCAATATAAGAAAGGTCTGCTGGATTGTAATGAGAACGGAAGTTATCAATCTCTCTCTCTCTCTCTCTCTACAGAGTATATATATATATATATATATATATATATATATATATATATATATATATATATATATATATATATATATATATATATATATATATATATATATATATATATATATATATATATATATATATATATTATATACGAGGTTGAAGGAGGTTGAAGTTTTTTATTAAATTTGTCTAATTTTTGTTGATTTTCGTTGATATTCTGTAGTAGTTGGCCTATATTGAACAACGTTTCGGATATAGCTGTCTCCATCTTCAGGTTGGAAGAGGTAATAATTTGACTTGGGGGCCTTCAAGCTAAATTTGTACATTTTCGGCAGAAAAATTTGGAGACATAAATGCCCCCACGCCCGTCCGACCTGTCTTGAAACACAATCCCACCCCTATTCTGTGCAACTCTCCAACTCAAGAGTAAAGAGTAAAACAATATTCCCAATTTTTCTCCTATTCAACAGCTGAGCTCTGGAACTCTCTCCCTGAATCCATATTTCCCTCATCCTATGACTTAAATTGTTTCAAACTCCGTGAGTCCGAGTATTTTGGCTCGACGGTTCCTTGATGTTGGCCCTGTCACTCTTTTACTCTGGGGAGGCACTCGTCACAGGCAGTTTTGCCTTTTGTCTCTCATTCACATTGGAAAAAAAAAAAAAACAAAAAAAATATATATATATATATAGACAAAGAAATGGTGCGAAAAATCTTTAAATCGCCAAACTAATAGAACGAAAGTTTTAAAATCTAAAAGATAAGAACATGAGGGAGAAAAAGCAACTACTTCCCCCTTAAGAGGTGACGTCACATCTGGAGATACAAACCGTGGCATCCTGGGTAATGTGATGTAGTAGCCCCTGTGTACCAGGATGGATACTTAATCATCGGCTACCACAGGCTTCAAATGGGAGAGAAACGAATATGAACGCCCCAGCAAAGCGCAGTGTAGCTTAAGGGGAGATATCCACTTGAGGGATTTTTTTCTTGACTCCTTTCTCCCTCATGTTTAGCCCCATTACTTTTCTAATTTTAAGATGTTCGCCCCATTATTTTGACGATTTTAAGAACTTTCGACCCATTTCTGTCAATTTTAAGACCTTTCGTGCCATTTAGGTGTCGATTTTATCCTGGCGAGCGATAGCGAGCCTGTTATTTAAGAGGAACCGGCTTTCAGCCGGGACATTTTTCTACCGAAAAATGTACAAATTTATCTTGAAAGGGGCTCAAGGGGGTGTAATCTTAAGCTTAATGGATATCTAGGGACCAAACTAAAAACCTCCCCTTAAGACACCTACATTTACCCATACTCTATTTAAGGTTAATTGAAACAACAAGTACACATGGGTACCTTCGAGTTTCTATGGACATTTCTATAAGGTAAAAAGGGATTCCCCTTTTGATGATGTCTCCAATTGTATAATGTGCTGTAGATATGGAACACAATAGGGGTACATTAAGGGGAGATTTCCACCTGGAGGATTTTTGTCTGGACCCCTGTCTCCCTCATGTTTAGCCCCATTGCTTTTGAGATTTTAAGACGTTCGCCCAATTAGTTTGGCGATTTTAAGAACCCTCGCCCCATTTCTGTCAATTTTAAGACCATTCATACCACTTAGGTGTCGATTTTTTCCTGGCGAGCGATAGCGAGCCTGTAATTTAAGGGGAACCGGCCTTCGGCCGGGACATTTTTCTACCGAAAAATGTACAAATTGATCTTGAAAGGGGGTCAAGGGGGAGTAATTTTAAGCTTGATGGAAGTCTAGGGAATCAACTAAAAACCTCCCCTTAACCCGTACAGTACCGGTGACGTCCTTTTCATTTTATTCTGGCAGCTATTAGACGATTATATTGAGCTGGGGAAGAACCTTTACCCATTAAAAGGCTACAGATGATCTCAATGACTCCTTTTAGCTATCATAGAGCCTTCCTAACCTTCATATAATCAACTAAATGTATCTAAATTCAAATACAACTTAGTAGTGGTTAACTAAGCGTCAGATTAGACACAGTTATTTATACAAACTTCCAATGTACAGTCGAGGTTGATAAGTGTTGTCAGATATTTCACAAAAGTTTCGGACACTGACTAATACTCTGAGGGATAAGTACTTTTCCCAGTAACTATAAAGATACCAATAACACTTGTTGAGGGAAAACTACTGGAATCTATGACAACACTTAAGGGGAGGTATTTAGTTTGTTCCCTAGACCTCCATCAACCTTAAAATTACACCCCCTTGAGTCCCTTTCAAGATAAATTTGTACATTTTTCGGTAGAAAAATGTCTCGGCCGAAGGCCGGTTCCTCTTAAATTACAGGCTCGCTATCGCTCGCCAGGATAAAATCGACACCTAAATGGCACGAAAGGTCTTAATATGGGGTAAAAGTTCTTAAAATCGCTAAACTAATGGGGCAAACATTTTATAATATCAAAAGCAATGGGGCTAAACATGAGGGAGAAAGGGGTCAAGAAAAAAATCCCTCAAGTGGAGACCTCCCCTTAATACCCCCGATTATACCCATGTATATCAAAAGCTCGAGCAGGTTAAACATATGACAAAGAAGAATATATAACACCTACCACTCCTTCCCCAGAGACATATATAACACCTACCACTCCTTCCCCAGAGACATATTTAACACCTACCACTCCTTCCCCAGAGACATATATAACACCTACCACTCCTTCCCCAGAGACATATTTAACACCTACCACTCCTTCCCCAGAGACATATATAACACCTACCACTCCTTCCCCAGAGACATATTTAACACCTACCACTCCTTCCCCAGAGACATATATAACACCTACCACTCCTTCCCCAGAGACATATTTAACACCTACCACTCCTTCCCCAGAGACATATATAACACCTACCACTCCTTCCCCAGAGACATATATAACACCTACCACTCCTTCCCTAGAGACATATATAACACCTACCACTCCTTCCCTAGAGACATATATAACACCTACCACTCCTTCCCCAGAGACATATTTAACACCTACCACTCCTTCCCCAGAGACATATATAACACCTACCACTCCTTCCCTAGAGACATATATAACACCTACCACTCCTTCCCCAGAGACATATTTAACACCTACCACTCCTTCCCCAGAGACATATATAACACCTACCACTCCTTCCCTAGAGACATATATAACACCTACCACTCCTTCCCCAGAGACATATATAACACCTACCACTCCTTCCCCAGAGACATATATAACACCTACCACTCCTTCCCTAGAGACATATATAACACCTACCACTCCTTCCCCAGAGACGTATATAACACCTACCACTCCTTCCCCAGAGACATATATAACACCTACCACTCCTTCCCTAGAGACATATATAACACCTACCACTCCTTCCCCAGAGACATATAACACCTACCACTCCTTCCCTAGAGACGTATTTAACACCTACCACTCCTTCCCCAGAGACATATATAACACCTACCACTCCTTCCCTAGAGACATATATAACACCTACCACTCCTTCCCCAGAGACATATATAACACCTACCACTCCTTCCCTAGAGACATATATAACACCTACCACTCCTTCCCCAGAGACATATTTAAACACCTACCACTCCTTCCCCAGAGACATATATAACACTACCACCCTCCCAGAGACATATTAACACCTACCATCCTCCTTCCCCAGAGACATATATAACACCTACCACTCCTTCCCTAGAGACATATATAACACCTACCACTCCTTCCCCAGAGACATATATAACACCTACCACTCCTTCCCCAGAGACATATATAACACCTACCACTCCTTCCCTAGAGACATATTTAACACCTACCACTCCTTCCCCAGAGACATATATAACACCTACCACTCCTTCCCTAGAGACATATATAACACCTACCACTCCTTCCCCAGAGACATATATAACACTTACCACTCCTTCCCCAGAGACATATATAACACCTACCACTCCTTCCCCAGAGACGTATTTAGACCAGAAATTAGGCTGGGGCACAAATAAATCTGTACCTCGGCGCCAAGCCCTTGTAGACACCCTAACCTGAGCTAAAAAGGAGAGTTACTCTACGCCCAACATATGCAAAACACACACACTCACATACACAAACACGCACCTGCCCGCAAACATGAACACATAATTATACAATCATGAACACGCATACAGACACACACACAGTTATGAACTCAAGACACACACGCACAACTATCCCACCTACCCCCCCGACACACAAACAATTACACACATACATAAGTATCCACACACACACACACACACACACAACAGAGTACACACCGACTGATGCCATCAAACCTCCGAATCTGATTGTGAATATCTTACATACTATAAATTTCAGTATATATATATACTCTACTCTGTGCAACTCTCCAACCCAAGAGTGAAACGTTACTCTCAAACTGTCTTCTACTCAACAGCTGAGCTCTGGAACTCTCTCCCAGAATCAGTCTTTCCCTCTTCCTATGACTTAAATTGCTTCAAACTCCGTGTGTCCAGGCAGTTTGGCTCGAACGTCCCTTGATGTTTGGCCCTGTCACTCTTTCAACTATGGGGGAGGCACTCGCTATAGGCAGTTATGCCTTTTGCCTCCCTCAATCACATAGATTTTTTTTTTTTTTTTTTGTTTACCTAGCTTAGAATGTATATCACTATTATGAGCTCGGAGCTATTTTCACAGCTTTCCCCTTTTGCCATTGTTATTTGTTATTTGTTCCTTTTACTTCTCTTCATTCTAAAGACCAGACATTACAATTTTCTTTCAAGATTTGCTATAACTGTGGTATTTACCTATTTGTATTTACCTATTTGTAGTATACAGGAGTTGAGCTTTTTAGGCTCGTATTGTCCCGCTTCCTGAGTTACAATTATCTAACTTTGCCTTAAAAATATGAATGTTTTTGGCACACACCACTTCCTCTTCCAACTGATTCCACTTACTTATACTTCTGTAAGGGAAACTATACTTTCTCACATCTCCTTTACATCTTCCTTTCATTAGTTTATATCTATGCCCCCTAGTTCTACCATTATCTTTCACAATATAACCTTTCTTGTCCACCTTTTCGAGTCCTCTCACACATTTGTACATCATAATCATATCGCCTCTCTCCCTCCTATCCATTAGAGATGGTAAATCTAATTTCTTTAATCTCTCCTCATATGGTAATTCTCTCAGTTCTGGTATCATCTGGTATCATGGTGTGTGTGTGTGTGTGTGTGTGTGTGTGTGTGTGTGAGATGAAGTGTGACTATGTGAATGTACTGTTCCTTTTACTTATATATTTTCTAGATCTCAAGTGACGGCGTCTCTTCCGTGGATTGACCTCCCAATCTACCAAGATTGGAAGCCAAAGCGTCACATTTTTCCTTTGCCCCTCAACTTTCTCTTCATAATTGCTGAGGGGCACAGGGCCCTGGGTGGGGCTTTGGTTTCCCGGGTGTTTCTGCACCCTCCTCAGCTCCCCGCCATGGAGTGGCTTCGGTCACCCAGGCTTTATTGTGGTCGGCAGGGAAGGTTCTGTGGGGGCGCTCTGTTATGGCCTTGGCCTTGCTCGGGGCCTTGGGGCTGTTCGGCCAGGCAGCTTGGGAAACAACAACAACAACAACAACAACAACAACTGTATATGCATGGTGACGACATCAAGCCCCCTGACTGCCTGGCGCCAATTCCTCCCACGTTAATTGTACCATATACCTCACACTCCATACTTCCTGTCTATAATACACACACACACACACACACACACACACACACACACACACACACACACACACACACACACACACATGCACGTCTGCACTTTAATTATTTACTATTTGTTTTCTAGTAGTTGAAGCTATGTCATATTTTCTAGTAGTTGAAGCTATGTCATATTGTCTAGTAGTTGAAGCTATGTCATATTTTCTAGCATAATACAAGAAACATTTGTATCACTCTGTATTAATGGGCTTAATTCAAAATATATTGTACCTGCCTTAGAAAACGCCCTCCGAGTTTTATCAAAACTACTTTCTACTACGTCTTATGTTCTTATTTATTCTTCAGCTGAAAGAGAATCTATAAGAATCGAAGCATTTAAGGGGAGGCAGACCGTTTTTCTGGACCCCCTTCTCCCTAATGTTTAGCCCCACTAGTATTGAGATTGTAAGACGTTCGGCCCATTAGTTTGGCGATTTTAACAACTTTTGCCCCATTTCGTTGTCAATTTTAAGACCTTTCGTGCCATTTAGGTGTCGATTATTTCCTGGCGAGCGATAGCGAGCCTGCAATTTTAAGAGGAACCGGCCTTTGGCCGGGAATGTCTTTTACCGAAAAATTTACAAATTTATCTTGAAGGGGGGTCTAGGGGGTGTTTTTCTAAGCTTGATGGAGGTCTAGGGAGGAAACTAAATAATATATGAATAAATTAATTAATAGACCAAACAAACGGTCAGTCTCCCCTTAACATAAATCTCTCGGTACTTTTCGGTGGATTACCATAATATGTTTAAAGCCAACATCACGTATAATAATATTTTGAATATACGTATTGGATCACTCAACGGGCTATATTATTCGATCACTCAACAGGCTATATTATTTGACAACCTCTTGGTTAATATGAACTGAATATATAGCAATAGAATGTGTATTAAATTGGAGGACCACAACAAATCTGATATCGATATGTAAATATGCACAACGTCATCTATCATTATGGCTCTGAGGTGTGAGAGAGAGAGAGAGAGAGAGAGAGAGAGAGAGAGAGAGAGAGTGAGTGAGTGAGTGAGTGAGTGAGTGAGTGAGAGAGAGTGAGAGAGAGAGAGAGAGAGAGAGAGAGAGAGAGAGAGAGAGAGAGAGAGAGAGAGCTCTAGACAGACATGAGACATTTGTATAACATTATATAGAGAAACTCAAAAGAACATCTCCCTCCCTTCTCTCTTTCTCTAACACACATACACACACACACACACGCGCGCGCACAACACACACACACGCACAATACACATACACAACACACATACACACACGCACATACACACACGCACAACACACACACACACACACACACACACACACAAATAGGTACACGACCACAGGAAGGTAAACTGCAAGAAAAGGAAAGTGCCATTACCATTGACTGACCAGAGGTATATAACGTACAAGAGAGGGTGTCCGCGGTGTTGTGGTTCAGACGGTAATGAGTTTTGTGTATGAGAGAGAGAGAGAGAGAGAGAGAGAGAGAGAGAGAGAGAGAGAGAGAGAGAGAGAGAGAGAGAGAGAGAGAGAGAGAGAGAGAGAGAGAGAGAGAGAGAGAGAGTATTCTAAGAATCATTCATTAATTCTACTCTGAATATTATTTGACGAATTTACTCAGTATAAGAAAGGTCTGCTGGATTGTAATGAAAAAGGAATCTCTCTCTCTCTCTCTCTCTTAACTTCCACTGGCGTATACACATATATTTGACTCCTTTACTTCCTATATACTAACAGCATCATATTCCTTACAGCCATACCTTTACTTTTCTGTCCCCCTTACACCTGCTCAATATCACCTGTATACCGAGTTATTTAACCCCTTATGTACCGGTGATGTACTTTCCATTATATTCTGCCAACTATCTAGTAATAATAAGGCTACAAACAATCTCACTCAGCCCTTTTTACTACCACGGATCATTCTTAAAACTGTACAAAATCGCCTAAAATAGCTAGGAAAAAATGAAAGAGACGTCGCCGGTACAGATGGGGTTAAATACAAAGATGATGTTTTTTATGTACTGACACCTGCATCAATTATCAACTCTAGTCACTTATAGCATCTATATTAAGGGGGAGATCTCCACTTAAGGGATTTTTTTCTTGACCCCTTTCTCCCTCATGTTTAGCCCCATTGCTTTTGATATTATGAAAAGTTTGCCCCATTAGTTTAGCGATTTTAAGAACTTTCACCCCATATTAAGACCTTTCGTGCCATTCAGGTGTTAATTTTATCCTGGCGAGCGATAGCGAGCCTGTAATTTAAGAGGAACCGGCCTTCGGCCGGGACATTTTTATACCGAAAAATGTACAAATATATCTTAAAAAGGGACTCAAGGGGGTGTAATTTTAAGCTTGATGGAGGTCTAGGGAACAATCTAAATACCTCTCCTTAACTTACTAAAAATAATAATAATTATTGTGGATATATTTAATGCAATACTCTCAGACGAAGCCTTCACTCCACTGCCACACCACTCTAATGCTAAGCTCCACCTGTGACGTAATTTTAATCTATTCTTTACCTTTTACCTCCATAACTCGTGCCCATGTACCCTCCATCTCTTACCCTTCAAGTACCCTCTCATTACCCCAACCTTTCCTTAACACACGGTAAAGGCCCGTTTAATAGTCCTCGCACCAATAGTTGGGGCCACGTCTGCTGTCCATCAATTGTGAGACATAACTTCTTAGTAGCCTTGAATGAAGCTTCTATATTCAATGCATTTATAATGTGCTAATAAATAACTCGCTTATGGCCATAGTCTCCCCAAAGTTTATAGATATGTTAGCTGATTGCCCGAGTGTAATGTGAGATAGTGAGATAGATTCTTGCCCAATTCTGTTCAGGAGTCATTCACAATATAAGGATAATTGTCTGCATGTTCCTAGCGAGAACATTCATATATAAGGCCCAAAATACTGACCGTAACTTATTATATTGAGGGCTACGAAATAATTCCCTATCTAACAAGTAAACTTGCATTACTCTTCCCTTTACGCAAGGTATCTGTTCTGAAAATCACCATCACTTTCAGTAATTAATATTTGAATAATTGGCACATTATAGAAAATGTACTTCCTATCAAATTAATTAATTATAACAGGAATGTTCCTGCTATAATGCTTCCACTCCCGTTGTCTTACGGTACTCTTGACAACAAAGCATATATTACTGCAATGTTTAATTTATGTGTATGTGTTGGTGTGTTCTCTCTCTCTCTCTCTCTCTCTCTCTCTCTCTCTCTCTCTCTCTCTCTCTCTCTCTCTCTGCGGCATAATGAAGTGGAAATAATTGGCACGAGCCGGATGAAGAAGACTGTAATTTATTGGACGTGGAGATGAAGAGACATGGATGAGTACAGAAACAAGACCTGGAACAAGAGGATGTATGGTGGATAGAGGAGGGTAATGATAAAGTAGAAATAGGAAAAAATGGGGATTGGGTCTGAGCATATAGATAGATAGATAGATAGAAAGAAAACTGTGTGCACGGGATGGCTGGGTGGGGCGAGTACGACCTAGGGGGTGATGGAAATGGGTGCTGGGTAGTAATTTAGATTCATTGTTAATCTGGGTATCTACATGTGCACTGTATGATAGAGAGAGAGAGAGAGAGAGAGAGAGAGAGAGAGAGAGAGAGAGAGAGAGAGAGAGAGAGAGAGAGAGAGAGAGAGAGAGAGAGAGTGTGTGTGTGTGTGTGTGTTTTTGTGTATGTGTATGTGTATATGTGTGTGTATGTGTGTTAATCTCTCTATCTATCTATATTCACAGGGAAATACATATATTGTTGCTTTCTACTGTACTTCTACTCCCCTCTTTTCCTAGTCTAGGTATTTTTGGATTTAATAATTGAAACTCTCTCTCTCTCTCTCTCTCTCTCTCTCTCTCTCGTGGAAAAATGTTCACATATAAGATCTGTTCTACCTGGAAAAAACTTCCCTCCGAAATTGTAAATAGTTCGTCAGTAGAGCAGTTCAAGAAGAGAGTAGATAGTATTTTGCAATCCCTGTAAAGAGTGTAGTGCACTAAACAGTCTCTCTCTCTCTCCTTCCACTTCGAGTATCTCCTCGGAATGGACTGCAAGGTCTCTGATATATTAACTATTACTTGTGACTCATTGTAAATCGCTCTCTCTGTATTTCCCTGTGAGCGCCTCCCCGTGTCAGCCCCCCTGGAGTTCCTAAGATCCCCGAGTAAGAGTGACCGCCGGGGCTGTTACTAAGAAGCCTTGGTGGGGGTCTCTCCTAGCAACTAAGAAGGGTAGGAGGGGGGCATTAGAGACACGGGGAGAAGATGGATGAGGGGGGTGGGGGGGATACTTGAAAAATATAGATAGCTCTTTTTTCTGTATACAATAGTGCCCAAACTATTGCTTTATCCATAACTATACTGTGATAGTACTGTACAAACACCAAATACCTACTTGGTAATACTCACAGGTACGGGGAATATAGTGTTGTACCTTAGATATCTACTTTGAATTATGATATGAAATAAATCACAAAAAGCATAATTATACATGAATATTAATAATTATGGTACCAAAATGGCCGCCACAGACAAAGATGTCTTATCTCTCTGACTACATTGTTTGTACGGGTGCCCACTGTTAGCAACCTATAGTCTATTCGTTGTAAGTAGGCGAGAAATCATGACCTCTATTCTTTGTAACTCTAAAACGACTAGAGTAATCGAGCTAATATTTCTACCATTTGGGAAGAGTCAGTCAAGGAATAGATGTGGAAATGTACAGCCAGTTTGCTCTAGCCCATTTGAGTTACAGAGGATAGAGGTCATGATTTATCGCCTACTTACAGCGAATAGACTATAGCAACCTAGGAGGCCGACCTTAGCAATTGGGTGATGTGTCAAGGCTGAGTTATGTGTGAGGAAGGTGATGGGAGGGGGGGAGGGGGGACGGAGTACAGAGGGGTTTGAGGGGGCTCACCTGCCTTTTTCCTTTCCTTTTCTCTCTTTCTCTGGCTTGTATCCATTCGGCCCCATTCAGCCTACTGTTTTAACGCGTTTATCTCCATCCAGGTGTCGATTTCTACCTGGCGAACGAAAGCGAACCAGCATTGTATGGGGGAATCTGGCTTCGCTGCAGAAATTTTTCTGTCGAAAAATATACAAATTTAGCCTGCTGTCAAAAACATGTTTATAAATATGTTGGTTCGTTATCGCTCGCCAGGAAAAAAAAACGACACCTGGATGGGGATAAACGTTTTAAAACAGTAGGCTGAATGGGGCCGAATGGATACAACCCAGAGAGAGAGAGAACAAAAAAAAGAGGTGGGCCCCCTTAACACAATCACTGCGGCCGAGTTATAAATGCATATGTTGCTGCGGACGACGTACCTATACGTTTTGGTATTACCGTCTGACTTGGTAGTACTGAGCTGCTCCGCTTGTTGCCAAATGCTTCCATAAGCTTCTAACCTTCCCTCCCATACTAAAAATCAGTCTACTGCAATCATTGGTTGTGAGAGGGTGTGTCCAAGCAACAGGTGTTTTAGAAGCTGAAATTCAAGGAGCACAGGTCTACTTCTGTACATATTTGTGACAGTTATACACCAGATACAAGTATGATGTTAATTTCATATTACAGGCCATAACTCATACTGTCTTCTTAACACAACACTTGATGGAATAACGGTGTCACTCATATATTGCTTAATAATATCTTACTACTAATTATAAGCCAGTGTGTTATTCTTTCTTTAGAGATTTGTACAACTTAAGGAACTTTTGAGTATTTTGTGCAGTCCTGTGTTTTAATAGCTATATAATAATTATGTCTCTGCTTGCAAAACAATTATTTATATTAAGTATATTTGAGCTTTAGCTTTCTGTTAAATAATGTGTCTTTCTCCCCACTTCGTAACTAGTAGTTGTAGTGATTATGGTAATATCTCTTATAATAAAATACATGGGAAATCCCTATGGGCAATTATTTAAGGATTGCTCTATATATACTGTACATACATTCATATAATATATGTATACTGTATATATATATATATATATATATACATATATATATATATATATATATATATATATATATATATATATATATATATATATATATATATATATATATATATATATATATATATATATATATATATTATTTTAATCATGAGCATCCCCGTGGAAAGAACCAGAAGGTATTGATTATTCCTTGTAACTATTCAGCTGGTGTCCAAGGTTAAGCCAAGCAGAGGCAGTGATGTATGGTGAGGGAGAGGTCAGGGCTGATGTGGTCAGGGGGTAGGTCAAGAGGGTAGGGTGGAAAGAACAGGTCAGGAAGGTGGTCAGGAGAAATGGAAGAGAAGAAACAAAGAGAAGGTGAAGGAGAAAAGAGAATAAGAGGAGAAAAAGACGAAGAAAAGCAAACTGCACACAATATGATAAATATGGTGAACAATGAATATGACGATGATGATGATAAATATATTGATGATGAGGAATATATTGATGATGAGAAATGGATGAACAACAACAATAAGAAGAGGAAGTGAATGGAAAACAAGAAGAAAGAGGACGAAGAGAAAAAATGGAAGACAAGTTGCAGAGAAAACCAAGCAAAAACCTACTTAATGACACTTGTGAGGCTACTTGTAGCTACTCTAACTATCGTAAGCTATGTAATATTTAATACAGGCAGAAAAGTAACTGAGCAAGAAAGGATCCCCTCTCCCATAATTTCATTTATGTAAAAGGTTTTAAGATTTATTTTTGATTATTTGTATGGAAGTAAAGTTAGTATGATTGTCTTACGAGTTAGTTTTACTAAACAGTAAATTAGCAGATTTATTAATCAGTATATACTGGGGATCATTTGGAAGGGTTGAGTGGGGATACACTTAAGAGTGTATTGATTGGGAACGGGATAGTTGGGGGCGTGGTGGGAGACATGGTAGGGGGTGCACTGGTCACCTCGCCCCCTCCCCCTTCCCCACAACCCTCCCCTCCCCCTCCCAACCTTTGTCTTACACACTTTACGAGGTCTAATGGGTGGTTCCTCACTCACACGGCCAGGGGGAGGAGGGCACCTGTCCGACACACTCCAATGGATTTATCGCTATCTTGGATCCACCTGGTGACAGCAACTCAATTTTGCAGTATCCCAAAGTGTTTTAATATTCACAGCACGTATTTTGTCAGAAACTTAATTTTGACGGATGTTGAAGAGAACAGGTTTAAGGGTGGTTCACTGTATTGTGTTTAATTGTGTATTTATTTGCCAATATATTGGACAACAAATACATTTTTGGATGTATACATTTTGTGCTTGTTAACTTGAGGCTCACTTGAGAATTACCGAAGTGCGACGTTGCGTTTGATATCCTCAGGGGAAAAATATTCTAAAATTAACCATTGCTAGAAAAAGTAGTTCCACGTAATTCAGTAAAAGGTTAGCCGACTTTTCTTCCTCGCATGTTATTTGGTTTAGGTGAACTTTATTTTATATACCTGTTTTCTGGAATATTAATATATAAACAAATAATAAAATAAACCATTTAATGATCGAGCTTAAAGGTGGGGGTGCATGGGTTGAGATAAACATTGATTAATAATTGCCAACCCCCACATAATTATCTTTGCAAAACGCAATGGCACCGAAATAATTATTAACAATGGTATAAAGGATTTTGTGAATCGTCTAAACCGGACCTGTGACGTCATAGGAGTGTAAGTCCACCATCCAGTCCACGATGAGGATACTGGTGTGACGTCACAGGTCTAGTGTAGACGATCCACAAAATCCTTTATACCATTGTAAATAATTATTTCAGTGCCATTGCATTTTTCAAGATATATAATTATGTGTAGGTTGGTGATTATTATTCCATGTTTATCTCAACCCATGCACCCCCACCTTTAAGGGGAGACTGGTCGTTTGTTTGGTCTATTAGTTCATTTAGTCATAATTGTTTTAGTTTCCTCCCTAGACCTTTATCATGCTTAGAAAAACATCCCCTAGACACCCCGTCAAGATAAATTTGTACATTTTTCGGTAGAAAAAATTCCTCTTAAAATTGCAGGCTCACTATCGCTCGCCAGGAAAAATCGACACCTAATTGGCACGAACGGTCTTAAAATTGACAACGAAATGGGGCGAAAGGTGTTAAAATCGCCAAACTAATGGGCCGAACGTCTTATAATATCAAAACTAGTGGGGGCTAAAACATTAGGGAGAAGGGGGTCCAGAAAAACGGACTGCCTCCTCTTAAGGGAGGTTTCCACTCGAGGGATTTTTTTCTGGACCCCTTTCTCCCTCATGTTTAGCCCCATTGCTTTTGAGATTTTAAGACGTTCGCCCTAGTAGTTTGGACATTTTAAGACATTTTGCCCCATTTCTGTCAATTTTAAGGCCTTTTGTGCCATTAAGGTAACCATCGAGTCATCGAGTAACCTAAAACCGAGTCAACAATGTTCAGAAGTTGTTAAGAAGGCAAACAAAATAATTGGCTTTATAGGCAGATCATTTGAGCATAAATCCAAAGACGTAATCCTAACCCTTTACAATTCCTTAGTCCGCCCTCTTCTGGAATACTGCGTTCAATGCTGGTGCCCTTATTACCAAAAAGACATAAAAAAGCTAGAACGAGTTCAACGTAGAGTTACCAAAATGATACCTAGCCTAAGAACAAACCATACGAAGAGCGTCTTAGAGAATTAAATCTATTTCCTTTAACCCAGCGCAGATTAAGAGGTGACTTAATTCAAGTGTTCAAAATCATCAAAGGCATCGACAATATGAACTGTAGTAAGTACTTCACTATCGACCAATCTAATTACACGCGGGGAAACGGTTGCAAAATTATTGGTAAATCTTTTAACTCACACGAATCTAAGAATTTCTTCTTCAATCGAGTTGTCAACTTGTGGAATGGGCTTCCCCGAGACGTTATAGACTGCAGCACCGTTGATTCATTTAAATTCCGCCTAGACAAATATCTCGCATCAAACCCGCGTCTGACTGCGTTTGTAAATGAATAACTTTATTTTATCCTCCCCTCAGTTACTAACCCATATGTCCCCTACTAACTTCCTAGTCCTGCCACGTTAGTGGCAGGGCAGTAGTTCCCTTTCCAATGTTCCCTTACCCACTCTAAACCACTGTTTGGACACTTGATCCTCAGTGTTTTGGAGGACAAGCAGCCTAGAAGGGTCACTAGATCTGTTGTTGCTTGATTTCCTTTGTACTCCTTTGTACTCCTTTGTACTTAAGGTGTCATTTTTTTTCTGGCGAGCGATAGCGAGCCTGTAATTTAAGAGCAACCGGCCTCCGGCCGGGACATTTTTCTATCGAAAAATGTACAAATTTATCTTGAAAGGGGGTCTACGGGGTGTAATTTTAAGCTTGATGAAAACGTAGGGAACAAACTAAATACCTGCCCTTAATATTACAGGCAGGTGTCATATATGAATCTCACACACGTTATGAAGCAGAGCCACAATCAAGCAAGACAGATAGGTCACGTGACTATAAGCGGAACAAGACTAGAATCATTATATTTGGTTAAAGCGTTCGTATAATCTTTGTTAGACGCAGGATGGCCTAGCCCGTGGAGTTACGGGAGCCCACCTCGGTTTTTTTCTCTCTTTGGCTTGTATCCATTGGACCCTATTCAGCCTAATTGTTTTAAGACGTTTACCCCCATCCAGGTGTCAATATTTTCCAGGCGAGCGGTAGCAAGCCAGCATATATATATTTTTGTTTTGACGGCAAGCTAAATTTGTAAATTTTTCGATAGAAAAATTTCTCCGGCGAAGCCGGATTTCTCCATACAATACAACAAGAAATCGACCCCTGGATGGGGATAAACGTCTTAAAACAGTTGGCTGAATGGGGCCGAATGGATACAAGCCAGAGAAAGAGAAAAATGGAGAGAACAAAAAAAGCAGGCGACCCCCCTTAAAGCATTGTTATAATCTTTGTTGGACGCTGGGTTACCTAGCCCGAGGAGTTAACAGAATTCTTAAATTCCCATTATGTAAGCTAGATAATCTGATATGAATGGAATATTTGTGATCTTATTATTGATGTTAAAAATTAGGGACCATTCCCAAGTTAGGGCAATTTTAAACTGTTAGTCTGATTATAACAGATTAGTTAGTTGCTTAAAATAGGACTACAGAGGCTATAAACACTTTTGGATTATTAAGCCAGCACGCTGTAAGTCAAGAATAGCGTCGAGACTGGAGCCCCTTTTGGAGAACTCCAGTCCCTTATAAAACAGATATTTCAATCTTCATTATACCTTGAAGAAATGAACTACTATAAAGGGAATTTATAGTCATTATTATATCGTATTGCATAGTTTGTGTTTCAGTCAGACGAATCAATAAAAACTATGAACAAATCCTAGTTATCATTTTAACACACACACATACAAATAAATTAATACAAGCCATGGAATAACACAAAAATATACGTACAACTACAGCGCAATCACAGTTATAGACAAGTAAGCCAAAATGCAAGCATAAAATTAAACCCAAACCGGATAATACACACACACACACACACATAATCTGAAAAGCACACCTAAAAACACACACATGAAAGGTAATACACACACAGGATCAAAGGACGCTATCCTCCCTGGCATTTCCTTTCAGTGGTCAGGGCAACTCTCTTTATTCTCTTTCTCTCCTATCTTCTCTCTCTCTCTCTCTCTCTCTCTCTCTCTCTCTCTCTCTCTCTCTCTCTCTCTCTCTCTCTCTCTCTCTCTCTCTCCTGTACAATCTCGAAGTTTGCTGACGATGCAAACATTGCAAATAGCGTACTCCCAAAAGAACAAGTTGGCGACATGCAACACAATCTAGATCAGTTATCATGTTGGCCCCAAATTTGGCAAATGAGTTTCAATGCGGATAAATATAAAGTTGTGGAGAATTTCGTCTCGGCTGCCCTAGTCGACCTTCGTCAACAAAAACTTTCTCACCTCCCGTAAATTATATGGGCAAAATGTTGTAGGTTCAATAATATCTGAATAACTGTGTCACGTACTCACCACATTAGTCACTCCCTGCATTTATGCCTGATGGCAGACCTAAGAACCACTCACTGAAACAAATAATTAGTCTAAATTAGTATTGAGACTTACTTTGTCTATTGATAAGTATAACGTGTTATAATATTTTAACCATTTTAGATATCTTATGTGCCTTTTGAGAGAGCTTTCATGCTCCCAAAATGCTCAGCCAAGACCGTTACCATGCCTGTTTTTGTAAAAAAACAAAAACAAGAGAGAGAGAGAGAGAGAGAGAGAGAGAGAGAGAGAGAGAGAGAGAGAGAGAGAGAGAGAGAGAGAATTGCATTTATACAATCCTTATGATAATTAAATTGGCGGTGAATGTAATTTTGATGAAATGGAAAACGTATATATTTTTTAAACATGACGCACTGTCGGTCGCTGGCTTGGAGCCAGCCTGTGTTGTTTTTCCCGTTCTGTAATTATCTTGCGACGGCTCGGTTGCGACGATGGTCTTGCGACAGGACCGGAAAAAACACGTCTTAGATGGAATAAAGACTGGATTTCAAACAGGTATGACTTTCTTATACTTATTATATATTTTATAACCTCATACCTCTCTTCCATACTCCCTCACCCATATCATGAATGTTCATAACCATACACTCTAAAATATTTGGAAAGGGAAAGTGTATATAAATATCCATAATGATATACCAATATCAATAAACTATATTAGCAGTAACATACCCATTTTATATATGGATAGAAAGGTACAATCGATCCAAGAAGTATCTGCACCCCTACCCTGATAATCTGGTGGGTACAGCTCGGTAGGGTTGGCATATCTACCTGTAGCTATATCCATCTATACTACTACCTACCTATACCACCTACGACCTACGACCTAAGACCTACGACCTAAGACCTACGACCTACGACCTACGACCTACGACCTACGACCTACGACCTATACTACCAAGCTGTACACACCAGATTATCAGGGTAGGGGTGCAGATACTTCTTGGACCGAGTGTACATACTGTATATGTCACTATCAACAGACCCTATTATCTTGTACGCCCTTATTATACCCTTTTATTTGTGTTACAGTGTACTCCCTGTTTTTATACCCATCCCACTTCCATTATATAATATACTCCCTGTTTCCATAACCTTCCTCTCTAATTCCAAACCCTTTCTAGTATCACTATATTCCAATTTCCAGCTGATCTCACCATTACTATTTTGTAACTAATGTCTAGATTAACCATGCCCCTACTCTAAGCTTTAACTGTCTTGATGGTGTAATGATTAGAGTGTTTAAGATCTATATGTGGTAACCCAGGCTCGAATCCCAGTAAGATCACATGCTTTCATTAATCTCATTGGAAGGTGTTTGGTGTTGGGAGTAAAATTAATATATTAGATTATAATATCTTTGTCTATTCCCCCCTTCCACACCCTTCCTACTTCCACACCCTTCCTACTTCCACACCCTTCCTACTTCCACACCCTTCCTACTTCCACACCCTTCCTACTTTCATCACATCTGTACTCCTTTTAATCACATCTGTACCCCTTCCACACCCTTCCTACTTTCATCACATCTGTACTCCTTTTCATCACATCTGTACTCCTTTTCATCACATCTGTACCCCTTCCTACTTTCATCACATCTGTACTCCTTTTCTTCATTGGTTCTTTGCTTCCTGCATGCCAGCCTCCTCCTCCTCACTTCCTGCCATGCACATACCTTTCTCTGGCCTTGGAACAGTTCATGCACCCCACCACCACCACCATGCAGACAGCCATATCCCTCAATGCTCACTTTCTTTACCCTCCCTCTGTCTTTGGCTTGTATCCATTCGGCCCCATTCAGCCTACTGTTTTAAGACAATATTTTCCTGGCGAGCGGTAGCGAGCCATCATATATATATATATATATCTTTGTTTTGAGAGCAAGCTAAATTTGTACATTTTTCGATAGAAAAAATTCTCTGGCGAAGCCGGATTTCTCCATACAATGCTGGCTCGCTATCGCTCGCCAGGAAGAAATCGACACCTGGATGGGGATAAACGTCTTAAAACAGTTACCATGCACATTCCTTTCTCTGGCCTTGGAACAGTTCATGCACCCCACCATGCAGACGGCCATCCCTCAATGCTCTCTTTCCTTCCCCTAGTGTACCTTTCTCGCTTGGGGCGGGATGAGCCAGGTTGGTGAATGTTGCCGTTAGAGGTCTTGAGCCTCGGGTAACTTGGAGGGAATTGTGTTTTTAATAATGGTCTGCCTGCTTGAGAACCTGTTTTTCTGTCTGTACAGTCGCGCTAATAAGTCATGTCCCAGCTGTCATTACGTTTGGCTTGCTCTGGGCTGTATTAATGTCTGTCAGATGTTGAATAGGGTGGGTAAGTGTAGGAACATGTTTGTATATGTCACTCGATATGAAGAAATTAAACTTAGATATCGCTGATACCAATTATTGATGAAAACATACTTGGTGCCGAGACATCACTTATTGGCGCGACTGTACAACCGCGGACACGTATTTCTGGACATTTTTTGGAAGAGGAACATGTTAGATTGGCGAAATTTTTTGATTAACTGGTGGAGTTAAATCGAATTATTTAACGCAGCCCTGTAACATCTGGGCGTGTGGCCAACTATGGTCTATTTTGGTCCCAGCTGATGGTACAAAGGAGTACAAAGGAGTACAAAGGAAATCAAGCAACAACAGATCTAGTGACCCTTCTAGGTTGCTTGTCCTCCAAAACACTGAGGATCAAGTGTCCAAAGAGTGGTTTCGAGTGGGTAAGGGAACATTGGAAAGGGAATTACTGCCCTGGAACTAATGTCCGTGGCAGGATTAGGAAGTTAGTAGGGGACAGATGGGTTAGCAACCGGCCTCCGGCCGGGACATTTTTCTACCGAAAAATGTACAAATTTATCTTGAAAGGGGGTCTAGGGGGTGTAATTTTGATGATGCTTGATGAAAAAGTAGGGAACAAACTAAATACCTGCCCTTAACTACCTTTATTATAGCTACATAGCGTTAACTACCTTTATTATAGCTACATAGCGTTAGGCTGATACTGTACAATAGGATAGGGTAGAGTGGGCTATAGTCTACAATAGGATAGGGTAGAGTGGGCTATAGTCTACTTGTTTCCAGTTGATGGTAAATTGAATCCCTTAGTAACTG
Organism: Paralithodes platypus; assembly: GCA_032716605.1. Lineage (NCBI taxonomy): Eukaryota > Metazoa > Arthropoda > Malacostraca > Decapoda > Lithodidae > Paralithodes > Paralithodes platypus. The sequence goes on from CM064572.1 coordinate 61,053,418, forward strand.
ATTTCTCGATACTTAATGGAGAAATGTGAAACTACTATGGCTGTGCGTCGTATGAATGCCATGTTTTCATAATTAACATCATATTTCGCTACAAAATCTACCTTATAACCGAGTAAAAAAAGAGAGATCATGTCAATTTAGTCTCAGCTGGAAAAAATAGAGTATAACTTTAAACCCGTTCTGAAGTGTTGACAGGATTGAAACCTCTCATTAGCTTACTGAATATTTTATTAGCTTACCTGTTTGCAGTAATGTTGCAAGATCATTAAATCACATTAACCCCTAATTAAACAAAGCTGACTTTATTAATGCTACAGCTACGTCATTTTACTCAGCTTTGGAAGGACCTTGAGGAAGCAGCGTTAAATTTGCTCCTAACTGACGAGTCTTTAGTCAGGTGAATATTGCGAGTAAATGGTGAAAACTATGCAACAACCGTCTAACACATTTGTATCAGGTTTATGTGTCCCCGACTGTACCTCCTCTGATCCATCTGTGCCCTTTTGTATCTTGTATTGACCTTCAATATCCTCTGTTTACTTTTCGCTGACCCTAATTAACGTATTATGGAGAGCCTTCATTGGTAACGCCGGTACAAGTGTGGCTAGCTGGCTGTATCTGTGTGTGTGTGAGAGAGAGAGAGAGAGAGAGAGAGAGAGAGAGAGTGAGTGAGTGTGTGTGTGTTGTGTGTGTTTGCGTCAGGCATACGTGCGCTTAATTAGCCATATTCCCATTACAACTAACGCCATCTGGATCCCGTGGCAGTACTAAGTCAAAAGTTACAAACACTGACATTTTGGAATTACGGTTTAGAGGATTTGTTATCACTGCTTGTTTGGCAATTAACGCTACTGGCAAAATAAATAAATTGGGACTGAGATCATTCACTCATCTTTAGTAACTCATTCTTTGACAGTTCTCACAATCAATACATAATGAAAGTAAAAGAATGATTACATATTTTCTACATTTACACAGAGGTACGAAACATCTAAAAAAAAAAATCATACGAATGTGGCAATGCCGACAAGATCTATGAACGGCAAAATTTCGTTCAGTGATCTATGGTTATTTTTGTACTAACATCGCCTAATGATAGCCAAAATAAACGGCTAAAACGCGTCAGAGCTTCAAGGGGTTAATATCCCTCTTCTTGTAATATTTGCAGAGCCTCTTTCTCTATACATTATTCTTTCAGCGCCTCCTCTTAAAATACTCCTCCTCACATAACTTCTCCTTCAGGCTTCCTATACTCGATTTTTGTCCAGCTGATAGATGGTAAATTGATGGATGGTAAATTGAATCCCTTAGTAGCTGATTTCTCGATAATTAATGGAAATATATGACACTACTATGGCTGTGTGTCGTATTAATGCAAAGTTTTCATAATCAACATCATATTTGGCTACAAAATCGACCTTATAACTGAGTAACAAAGATAGAAACATGACAATTTACCCTCGGCTGGAAAATAATAAGACTAATAGTGGTGCGTGGTGCGTGGTGCGTGGTGCGTGGTGCGTGGTTCGGGTGCGGCCTAATGAGTGCGGTAATAGAGGGGCGGTGATGGGCGTGCGGCAGCGGGTGCGGGCGTGTAGCGGCCAAGACCCTGGGCTGATAGTGTCGCCCGGGATACAATGTGGGATATTCTGTATAGGGAGCTCACCTCGCTTGTTTTCTCTTTTTCTTCCTCTCTCTTTGGCTTGTATCCATTCGGCCCCATTCAGCCTACTGTTTTAAGACGTTTACCCCCATCCAGGTGTTAATATATTTCTGGCGAGCGGTAGCGAGCCAGCTTATATATATGTTTTGTTTTGACAGCAAGCTAAATTTGTACATTTTTCGATAGAAAAATGTCACTGGCGAAGCCGGATTTTACGAGTGAGTGGAGCTATAAATGAGTGGAGTTACGAGCGAGTGGAGTTACGAGTGAGTATAGTTATGAGTGACATGGACTTTCCACTAACATCCGTAGCATTAAATCATTTCTCTAACATTATTCTTTTACGAACAATAAAACATAACTCACATCGACTTTCTCCAATCCCTTTCCTTTCACCGTGTTGGCCCCTAGCCCCACATATCAATCTCTCTCTATCTATCTATCTATCTCTCTCTCTCTTAAAATCCCTGATTCTACCACGGCTAGAGTACTGTAACGTATTAACATATCCATACAAAGTAAGTGAACTAAATGATCTAGAGAGTGTACACATAAATTTCACTTCACACAATTATAAACTCCGTAAAACATCATTCTACACTATAGGGAGCGATGCAAATCCCTGACGCTCTGTATTCGTTAGTGTGTAAAAGGAACGATACCTAATAATATACATGTGGAAAATCACGGAAGGTTTGGTACCAAGTCTACACATCTCGACAGTCATGAAGTTCAGTGATAGGAGAGGCTGAGAATGCGATATTCCCCGGATGAATAATCGGGGTGGTACTGGCTTGTTGCAGGAGGCTTGGTTATCACACAGAGGACCACATCTCTTCAACAAACTTCCATGGCGTGTAAGAGACATGAGGGACGTCATTTTAAACAACTTCAAGAGAGCACTAAGTGTCGAGCTGCAAAGGGTGCCTAATGAGCTCTACTTCGCAGGGGAACGTTCTGCTCCTTCGAACAGTCTGGTGCACCAGGTGTCAACCCATAACGAGGAGCGTCGTGCTCTTCGGTGCCGCTAGGAGAGCAATGAACTCTTCCTAAGGTAAGGGAAGGGGTCTCTCTCTCTCTCTCTCTCTCTGTTGGCTGGTTCTCACATTTCCGTAATTCCCCGGGGGTGGCCACGACAAGGCTCTCCTGACGTGGGCTTCTAACGATTATATTAGGCCATTAGTTGTGTAGCCGTCCAGGGCCCTTGTCCAGTCCCCCAACCCCTCTGATGGCTCCCACCCCACCACCACTACCACCCTTCCTCACCGCTCTGTCTTCTACCCTTTCACTGGTGTTGTGTTTCTTCTCGGACCTGGCATACCTCATCTAGTCACTGTGTTCCTTTAAAGTACAACCGGCTTTAAAATGTTACGGTAACTCTGAAGCTCAAATGCGTATACATTATTAAAGGTCTGTCTAGAGATCTGTACTCGTAGAAAGAGTGCAGTCATAAATTGGGACCTGCTGACTTAGCTGTCAATAATTGCTTTTAATCATCTGTGATTGGCAATTTTATATTTACGGTGCATTCTGGCAATTGTCGAGTTATAAGCATAAGCAGTTAGGACACAAGGAACAGCAACAGTAAAAGTAATGCTAAGTACAAAGCCGAAACTGTTTGTGCATTTGTAAGCACACATTATGAGGCAAACAATAAGCAATCTAAAAATTGATTTACATAATCATAAGATTGTAATCGAATATGTTTATTCACTAAAGAGATTCACTCCTCCCTCCTATTAATGTCCCTTGACTATCCACCCCTCTTCCTGAGTACTCCATTGGCCATTTATCCTCTCAAACATCTATGTACACCAAACTATTTCCTCTGTTCACCGATTTCACTTCAAATTGCTCTTAAATGTACTCATGACCAAACTATATAACTCTTTCATATATTTCCGCTCTACCTTCCCAACCCCTCTCCTGTTTCACTAATCTTTTATAACGCAAGGACACGGCAAGAGGACAGGAAAAGTAATAGATCGTGATTTTGGACAATGGATATGGTCGATTGTGTGCATCCTCCTCCTTCTGATCTCTGTAATTCGTCAGTATCCCTGTCCATTATATACCTTGCTAGTCCTTTTCTTAAGGGGACATGGGCCGGTTTTCTGGACCACTTTCTCCCTCATGTTTAGCCTCATTAGTTTCCAGATGTTAAGATGTTTGCTCCACTAGTTAGTCGGTTTTAAGACCTTTCGCCCCATTTCTAAGTCAATATTTAGACCTTTCGTGCTATTTAGGTGTCGATTTTTTCCCTAGCGAACGATAGTGAGCCTGTAATGTTGGAAGAGCCGGCCTTCGGCCGGGAAATTTTTCTACCGAAAAATTTACAAATTGATCTAGAAGGGGATCTAATGGATGTTTTATTTTTTATTTTATTTGATGGAGGTCTAGGGAGGAAACTATAAAAATAATGAATACATGCAAAAATCGCCCAAAAAGTGAACCATCCCCCCTTAATCCCTTCACTACAATGGCGACACATAAACTGGGTTACATCCGAGAGTTTTAATCAGCTAAGGACAACGTCAGGTGGACAAGGAGGTAATGTAAATCTCATTGAACCTTCTGCCTTCCCAGACCCTACCGTCTTATGAATTAAAGGAAGACAGGAAATGTTTATGTCTTTGTCCTATCTCGCCAATCCCTCGGTATAACCTTTGAATCCCCCCCCCCCCCCCCTTGTGACTGTGCCGTGGCCCCCGAGTGACAGGAACACGTGTGGTGGTGGAGTAACGCAAGGCAAAGGGTCGTAACTCGTCCAGGGGTCGGGGGTCCTGCTGGTGGCACAACTAGCAGGTCACAGCCGTACTCAATACCATTTGACACAAGGGGATCCGTTTACTCTATCGGGAAAACTGTATGTATATATATACAGAATATATATATATATATATATATATATATATATATATATATATATATATATATATATATATATATATATATATATATATATATATATATATATATATATATATATATATATATATATATATATATATTCTCCTCTGCACTATATATCTTCCTTCCTCCCGTTCCAGTACTTCATTTGTCCTTCCGTTTCCCCTTCCCTCTTATAGTACCTCTTCTTCTTCTTCTAATACAATCTTCTGATTCCAGTAGCATTTTTTTCCATCTCCCGGTTAATTCATCATCTTTTCCATTGTCCCCTGTTGTAGCACCTCCTCTCTGTTTTCTTATAATTAACCTTATCCTTTATTTTCATGATTTACCCGTACTTCTCTTTGTTTGCACCTCACCTGCTTTTTGTTTTTATAACTTTCTTCTCTTACTTTTCCAGTACCCTCCTTTCTTTTCTCCCCATTACCTCAAGTGCCTGTCGATTTTCAGTACCTGCTCCTCTTGCCTCTTACAGTACCTCCTCTTTCCTCTGGTGTCAGTAACTATTTCCCCTACTCTTCCAATGTGTAAAAAAAAAAAAAAAAAAAAAAATTGTTCTTCCTTCTACGTTTGTCCTTTTTTATAACTGCTCCTTCCTCCAATTCCAATAATCATTTTCTTCTCCTCTTCCCATGACTTGGGTTGTGTGTGTGGCTCTGGAGAAAGTTTGTCTTTGATGGGCCGGTTTTCTGGACCACTTTCTCCCTCATGTTTAGCCCCATTAGTTTTCAGATGTCAAGATGTTTGCCCCATTAGTTAGTCGATTTTAAGACCTTTCGCCCCATTTCTTCGTCAATAATTAGACTTTTCGTGCTATTTAGGTGTTAATTTTTTCCCTGGCGAACGATAGTGAGCCTGTAATGTTGGAAGAAACGGCCTTCGGCCGGGAAATTTTTCTACCGAAAAATGTACAAATTAATCTAGAAGGGGGATCTAATGGATTTTTTTTTTTTAATTTGATGGAGGTCTAGGGAGGAAACTAGAAAATAAAGAATATGCAAAAATCCCCCCAAAAATGAACCATCTCCCCTTAAGTCTTTTAGTGCATCCCTCGCCTTCCTTCTTTTCCAGTACCTTCTTTGCAACTATCTTAATTCAATGTCTCCTTCACCTCCTACCTCCCCTTCCAGTACCTCTTCCTCTTTCGTATTTCCCCCGGTACTTTTCCCTTCCTCTTTCTCCTTTACTTTGATTTGCCCTCATTGTCCAGTACCTTCCACTCTCTCTTCTGCCAATACTTCCTTTTGCCTTTCCACCTCGAGTATCTCAATTGGCCACTGGCGAGTTTCAGGGTATACAGAAATTGGAGCCAAATACTTCAATATTTAGCCAAATTACCAACCAAAATAAGATAGAAATAGTTATATAAATACAAAATCCAATTCATCAAAATTTACCTCCATAAAAAAAAAAAAAAAAAAAAAAAAAAATATATATATATATAGCCTAACTTGTTTTTATCTGCTATATATCGTTGTTTACGGCTTCAACTTACTTATAGCTCGAAACCCGCAAGTGGTCCCTTTCTGTTCTGTTCCTCCAGTGCCCCTCTCTCTCCTAAATGTATGTCTGTATTCGCGGGGTCCTGGTGAGTGAGGAGAGGGTTAAGTTGTGTGTGTGGTTCTGGAGAAAGTTTGTCCTGGGTCGCATGCTGACAGATCCTATCACTGCTTGTACCGGGACACAGAAATAGGAGGAGGAAAAGAAGAAGGAGACGAAAGAGGTAGGAGGAGGAGGAATATATAAAGGAATATACAGAGGACTTACAAACTGCAACAGACCTATTGGTCCATACGGGGCAGTTTGGATATCTGCACTGCAAAGCTACTAACTACTAGGTCAAGAAAAGGATAGTAAAGTAGAAGGCTCCTCCCCAGGAGGAGAAAGAGGAAGAGGAAGAGGAAGAGGAGGAGGAGGAGGAGAAAGGGAAGGAGTAGGATAGAGGAGGAAGAAAGAAGTAGAGGAAGGAAGTTAGTAGAGGTTTTGGAGTATGGACGAAGAAGAGTACAGGCAAGATGTTTCCAAGGAGAATGAAATCAATGGGACAGAGGTAAACGATATTATGAATTAACTACTGTCACGAATGAAAGGTGTTAGGTGATGTTTTTATGTTGTGTGTACTCTCTCTCTCTCTCTCTCTCTCTCTCTCTCTCTCTCTCTCTCTCTCATACACAAACTCACAGAGATACACACATACACAATTACAAGCACACCCAACATATGTGTCGACCACAGCCATTTCCCTCCCTCCCTTAAGCAAGGACCAAACATTACGACCCTCCCCAAACACTCACTGCGCCTCAATTTCCTACTCCTTACACCATCACTAGAAACACTGCTTGCCGAGGAAATAACCCATATTTGGTTATACATTAAACCTGTGTTTATCGGGTCCTTTAACCTGTTTAGTACAGGCGAAGTATTTTATAACTTGGTTTCAGCTTCATTCAGACGATTGTATTAAGCTTAGACAGGGTATATGGTATCTAAAAGGAGTTATTGAGATAGTCTGCAGAATTCATGCTACACCCTTGATTATCCAGCTTTAACATAGATTTGGCAGTGAAATATGTTGTTGATTATGATAACTTTATATTAATATGATAGATATAGTATGTTCACATTATTCTATCAAGTATCGATAAAGCAGCTACCAAAAGTTTAAATTTTCCGCCATGTGAAAAAGTGCTTTAATACACGAATAGGGACAAAACTGTTCATAAAGAAATCGAACGTAAACTAAGCTTACTGACATTATCATCGCAATGCTGTGTTCGAGATGTCAACAAGAATTATGACATTGGTACCGTCCTAAATAAACAACTACAGTATTAAATATCAAAGCAGTATAGTTGGCATACCGTATTATTGATCACATCACACTTGCCAGATTCATACAACCAATTACATGTTGCAATATATTCAGCGTGTAATAGAGATAATGTAAATGAGGTAAACCATCATAACTTCTTATAACTTTAACCTTTTCAGTATATCATGGCGACTTTATTGTATTTTGACTGACATTATATTATTTTGCTCGGTTTAGGAATAATCTGTGAGAGCTGCAGGGTTCATCGAGATAGCTGGTATCTTATTTGTTTCTTTAGCCCCCCGTCCCCAGCTGTATACATTCGTTAATAATAGCACACACTATATATAAGGAAAAGAATATGTCATCGTCCCGTCTGAATGACTTAACCACCTTTGTACCTTTGTACCGATATCAATCAATCCAAGTAACAATCGATTCACACACACACACATTATATATATACTGTATATATATACAGTATATACGAAAAAGATAGATCGATATATAGAGAGAGCAAGGATAAGCGCGAGTATAGATGATAGCATGGTTGGATTTGTGAAACGTGGAGTGAATAGACCGCAGATTTCGAGTAAATTGAATATTATGTAATCCAGCTTTTGTAAAATTATGGAAATCAATATACAAATTGTTTTAGTAATTTATATTTATATTAATTGATCAGCCTAGCGACATCCATATATATTTAAAAAAAAAAAACACTGGTACATAAATGGACACTAGTATTTATAGCTATGTTAAGTTAGTTGTTCATACTTCTCCCATATCTTTATTCCTTAGCTCCAAAGTATTTACAATATCACACATAATATATAACTAAGTACACGCACACAAGTAGAAAGTTAGAGAGAAACAAAAATGAAACTTGTTTAAAAATATAGGAGTGAGAAGAAGAAAAGGAAGAAGTTAATTGATATAGTTAATTGATATGGTTACTCCTAAGCCGGTTCCTTTATAAGTGTTCTTTTAGTAAATGGTGTTACTTTCCTCGTGCATTATAAATATGTAAAAGAAGTAAATGGTGTTACTTTCCTCGTGCATTATAAATATGTAAAAGAAGTAAATGGTGTTACTTTCCTCGTGCATTATAAATATGTAAAAGCAGTCAAGGAGATTTGGCAGGCATGAACGTGTGTTTCGGAAACTATGCTGTGATTCGTTTATTATTTTATTTTGTTATTAATGGATTACATAATTTTACATCATTTAACATCATTTTCATGATTGTTTCCAGCATTTTACATATAATTGAAGTCAAAATTATTGGCCAAATGTTGCAAGGTAGTGATTTGTTGCTCTTTTTTTAAGCAAGAGGGCAAGACAAAAAGGAGAGAGAAAGACAAGGATGAGAAAGGGAGGAGAGAGAATAAAAAGGGAGGAGAGAGAATAAAAAGGGAGGAGAGAAAGAAAAGGGAGGAGAGAAAGAAAAGGGAGGAGAGAAAGAAAAGGGAGGAGTAAGAAAGAAAAGGGAGGAGTAAGAAAGAAAAGGGAGGAGTAAGAAAGGAGGAGAGAGAAAATGAGGAGAGAAAGACAAAGGAGGAGAGAGAAAGACAAAGGAGGAGAGAGAAAGACAAGGAGATAAAAAGAAAAGGGAGGAGAGAGAAAGAAAAGGAGGATAGAAGGGCAGATAAAGAGGTGTAGAAAGAGGAGAAGGGAAGGAGAAAGAAGAGGACAAGGAAAGGAGAATAAGAAGGAGGCGTGGGGGGACAGGAAAGGGGAGGATGATGGAGGAAGAGGGGTAGATAGAAAAAGGGTGAGAACGAAAACGAGGAAGGAATAAAATGAGAAAGGTGGGGGAAGATAAACGCAAGAAAGGAGGTGGAAGTAAATGAGGGAGAAATAGGGTAAACAAGGGTGAAGGGAATAAGACAAGGGAGAGGAAGGGAGGGAGGAGGAAGATATGGAGAATGTGAGGGAGGAATGAACTGGGGAGGACCGAAAGTGTGAATAGAGAGAAAGAAAGAGAGAACAGGAGGAAAAGAGAGATCAATCGGAAGGAGTTGTGAAATATGAAGTAGACGGAAGGGAGAACATTTAAAAAGGGAGTGAATTATATAAGGTTAAGTAGGAAAAGAGAGAAAACAGGAAGACACAAGAGGAGAGAGAAAGGGAGGAGGGAAATGAGAGGAGGAAGAAAAGGGAGGAGGGAGGAGGGAGGAGGAAGGAAGAAAGGGAGGAGGGAGGAAGATGGGAGGGCTTAAAGGGAAGAGGGAGACAAAGGGAGGCGGGAGGAAGAAAGGGTAAATAGGGAGGAGAAAGTAAGGGAAGAAAGGAAGAAGAAAGGGTAAATAGGGAGGCGGAAATAAGGGAAGAAAGCAGGGAGAAAGGGAAGAGGGAGAAAGAAAAGACAGGAAGAAAAAGGGAAGAGAGGAGGAAGGGATAATAAAGGAGGAGAGGAGGGATAGAAAGGGAGGAGAGGAGGAAGGAAGGGAGACAGAAAAGGGAGAAGGGAGGCGGGAGGGATAAAAAGTGAGGAGGGAGAAAAGGGAGGAGGGAGGGATAAAAAGGGAGGAGAGGAGGGAGGAATGTTCAACCACTTGGGAGAGTGAGAAAAAAAGTGTCTGCAACTGAGAGGGGAAGGTGACCGGGTGTGTATGTGTGTGTGTGTGTGTGTGTGTGTGTGTGTGTGTGTGTGTGTGTGTGTGTGTGTGTGTGTGTGTGTGTGTGTGTGTGTGTGTGAGTGAGTGAGTGAGTGAGTGAGTGTGAGAGAGAGAGAGAGAATCACAAATAATTAAATAAATACCAATTACTATATATGGAAACAAAACGTAATTAAAACAATACCACTAAATGATAAACCCATCAAGCGAACTACACTGTCAACAAATAAAAAAGCAAGGCCAATGATCTACTTATGTGAGCTGAGTAGTAAACAATGGAGTAATGTGGCCAAATGAATGGGCCCTCGATTACGTGATGAATGAAATATCTTGAACACTACTTATGAGAGGAACGCAACAAGGCTCATTCTACCCTACTCAGACAGTCACGTAACAATTTCAGTTATTTTAAGGGGGGTCACCAGCTTTTTTTATTTGTCTCTCCTTTTCTCTCATTACCTGGCTTGTATCCATGCGGCCCCATTCAGCCAACTGTTTTAAGCCGTTTATCCCCATCCAGGCATCGATTTCTTCCTGGCGAGCGATAGCGAACCAGCATTGTATGGCGAAATCCGGCTTCGCCGGAGAAATGTTTCTATCGAAAAATGTACAAATTTAGCTTGCTGTCAAAACAAGTATATATATATCTATATATGCTGGCTCGGTACCGCTCGCCAGGAAAATATTGACACCTGGATGGGGGTAAACGTCTTAAAACAGTACGCTGAATGGGGCCGAATGGATACAAGCCAAAGAGAGAGGGAGAGAAAGATAAAAAAAAAAGCGGGGTGGGCCCCCATAAGAAAGATAATTAAATGGTTCCATCATTCTTATGTTGATAATACCATCAAATGATATCAAGAACACAGTTAATACTTTCAAGAATATGATGCATTTTAACAGTGTGTTATGGCTATCCTTATTCAATTTAATTCAGCTTAGGAAGAATCTGATAGAGTGAGATGCTTGATTGAGTTTTGACTACCGTACTTATATTACCAGGTTCTTCCGAAACTCCATAAAATCGTTTGATGATAGCCAGGATAAAAGGAAGAAACGTCATTGTATAACGAAAGGGTATATTTTGTCATCGTACTTATAGCACTTAACATGACACCCATTGGAAATAACACTGGCAAAGGGAGTGTGAAACCATTCCCTATATTTAAAACTGTTGGCTTCAAAGAAACCTCATATACTATATATATATCTATATATAATCAACCAACGATTATGCTTGAATAGTTGTAAAATCAGGTTGAGTTTTAGTCAATTCCATTGATCTCGAGATATATACGGACTTTTGTCAACACTGACGATAAGATGATTTCATAATTAACCATAAATGTACGATACTACTAAACCACTAAGCATAATAATAATATATTTGTATTCGATGAATTACATCCATCACCGCTGACAGTACTGTGAATTGGTTTGATCAACTTATAAATAGTATTGTGTATTATTCTTTCTTATCTTTTCGCGTTAATAATTCAAATAGAAAAAACACATACAGACAGAATAAATATAATGAGCAAAGAAATACAAGAACAAAAGAGTGAGAGAAAGTGCAAATAGGAAAAGAAAAAAGAGTGAGAAAGTGCAAATAGGAAAAGAAAAAAAGTTAAAGAAAATTAATTATTACATAAGACATTAACAATAAGAAATATATACATACTGGAGATTCTTAAGAAAAACAAATTATATATATATATATATATATGATACTGACAGTGCTGCCATCTACCAGGAATTGTTTATCCCGTGCACATGAAGGTCAAAGACGCCAGGGTGAAGGAGAAAGCTGAGAGAGAGAGAGAGAGAGAGAGAGAGAGAGAGAGAGAGAGAGAGAGAGAGAGAGAGAGAGAGAGAGAGAGAGAGAGAGAGTAATAAAAAGGAAGAAGAAGGGAAGGATGCAAGTCAGAAATATGGGGTAAGGAAGGAAACAAACCATACCAATATGCAGTGTTTGCGTCATGCTTTGCAATATATAAAACGGTGCTTAGTTGAAATCAAGCTAATACTAAACTTTCCAAACGTATTGTTAATGTCTTAAAATTTTCCTATTAATACCAAACCAGGAAGTATGGCTAAGTACTGCTACGGTGGAGGTGATAATGAAGTAAGAGCAAATTCTTCTGTATAATATAGGTTATTAATATGATGTGACCACCAATCATCAACTTGGTATCTCTACAATTACTGCACAAATCAAAATTATGTATTTAACCTCCATATCCTGAAGGCCACCAAATTTCTGTTCAGGATCTGCATAAACGCAACAAATCAAAATTATTTTAACCCCAGTTTTGCAAGGATTAGTATGCCTAGAGCCGCGGTGGTCGAGTTGAGAGCACGCTCATGTGTGAATCTGCTTGACCTGGGTTCGATCCCAGCCAAGGCGAACAATTCGTGCGTATGATAGTACGTCCTATCATGTTTCACACGCTTGCACCCAGTCGGGGTACACCTCGATGACGTATACAGTCTAATAACACACATAACAAAGCCACTCCAACAGCTTCCTCTCTCTCCAAAACCCCTTCTTCCCTCTCTACACTCTTCAGCAAGTAGGAAAAAGTAGAAAGTAGCTACGAGGAGCCGTTGTAAAGGCTTGTCCCTCAATACCTTCACCTTCTTCACCTTCAGTAATCCTATCCAGAATCTATACAAACTATTAATGATTAATACCTATGCTAATACCTGTACTAATACCTATGTTAATACCTATGCTAATACCTATGTTAATACCTATGCTAATACCTATGCTAATACCTATGCTAATACCTATGCTAATACCTATGTTAATACCTATACTAATACCTATGCTAATACCTATGCTAATACCTATGCTAATACCTATACTAATACCTATACTAATACCTATACTAATACCTATACTAATACCTATGCTAATACCTATACTAATACCTATGCTAATACCTATGCTAATAGCTATGCTAATACCTATACTAATACCTATACTAATACCTATACTAATACCTATGCTAATACCTATACTAATACCTATACTAATACCTATACTAATACCTATGCTTATACCTATACTAATACCTATGCTAATACCTATACTAATACCTATGCTTATACCTATACTAATACCTATCCTTATACCTATACTAATACCTATACTAATACCTATGCTTATACCTATACTAATACCTATACTAATACCTATGCTAATACCTATGCTAATACCTATACTAATACCTATACTAATACCTATGCTAATACCTATACTAATACCTATGCTAATACCTATGCTAATACCTATGCTAATACCTATGCTAATACCTATGCTAATACCTATGTTAATACCTATGCTAATACCTATACTAATACCTATGCTAATACCTACACTAATACCTATGCTTATACCTATTAGCCTTTCAAATTTCAGTTTGGTATTTATTACGATATCAGTTATATAATGTCTTATCCACATCTGGCCTTATGTTTAGAAGCAGAACAATAATAAAACAATGATCAACTATCCATTTAAAGACGTGTTTAGTAGAATGGTTAATACAACTATGTTTGCTAATGTTCAGGTCAGTAGGCTATCATTTCTTACTTTATTATATAGATATATATTTCGGATACAACTAGGTTTGTGTATATGTATGCACAATTTCAGTTAATATCTCTACAAATACTGCGACAGAAAAAAGAATATTTTATCTCCCAGTTGTGCAGGATAAGGCATGCAGTGTTCTCATCAAGTAAACTAAAAACGTTACAGTGAAACTATTGAGCTCTATATTGATTGGCATCCAAATGTAATCAAAATTGTTAAGTGCCCGTTTTTGTAGGGTCGGGAAGGAAGTTTTGTAGGGTCGGGAAGGAAGTTTTGTAGGGTCGGGAAGGAAGTTTTGTAGGGTCGGGAAGGAAGTTTGTAGGGTCGGGAAGGAAGTTTTGTAGGGTCGGGAAGGAAGTTTTGTAGGGTCGGGAAGGAAGTTTTGTAGGGTCGGGAAGGAAGTTTTGTAGGGTCGGGAAGGAAGTTTTGTAGGGTCGGGAAGGAAGTTTTGTAGGGTCGGGAAAGAAGTTTTGTAGGGTCGGGAAGGAAGTTTTCTTTTCCAGCATAAAGTGTATTAGGAGCTACTTATTACCATATTATACAAAATATGATTGCTAAAATTCAGGTCAATATCTCGATAAACATGACGATGAATCATATTTGAATTCTCCACAGCCCACCGTGGATTTCTCAGGACTGGGCAAGCAGTTTATGCTCCAAATCGGCACAAGCCATTTCGTGGGTCATATCTTTCAACATGCCAAGTTACAGATCACTATCTCAAAACGTACGACTACAATTCGATTATGTCTTATCCACCGCTAATCTCTGGTTGCCATCAACAACAACAGCAAAGTCGACCATGCATAAACCTTCGACGCAGACAAAAACACGAACAGAAGAGGGGAAAGTGGGAAAGAAGTGGTGGTTTGAGGGGTAGAATAAATAAAAGTAGGGATAACAAAGAGGAATAGGAAAAACTGAAGAGGACCGGGCGAAAGAAAGGAAGGAAAACGAGAAAAAGGGAGGAAGAAATGTGGGATGGGAAAGTGAGAGTAGAAAAAAATACTTAAAATTAGGAATAATAAATGGGAATAATAAGAAAACAAGGAGCATTCGACACATGAAGAAAAGGGATACAGGAAGGAAAGCAAGAGGAAAGGAAGGAAGGAAGGAAGAAGAAAATAGGAGAGGGCGAAGGGGAGCTGGTCGGATCTAGAATATTAGAAGTAAGTGTGAGAAAACGAGGAGAGCCGCCGGAAGAAAGAGGGAAGAAGAGCAGGGGCAAGCACGAAGAAGAACAAATGGAAGAATGGTGGGGAATTGGGAAGAAGGGAGAAATAAACAAACATGATAAAAAGTAGACATAATGGAGAGGATTGTGAGCTAAGGAGGATGATCCGAAGAAAGAAGGAAGGAGAGCAGGGAAAAGGAAGGAAGGAAAAAGAAAAAAACACATGGAAGAATGAATTGGGAGGGAGAGAAAGGGAGGAAAGGGGGGGGGGCGGTAAGGGAGGGGGGAGTTAAAGGGCCAGAGGAAATGCCAAGCGTGCTAAGACAAGTTAAAGGCGAGGAGGAGGAGGAGGAGGAGGGAGAAGCCGAGAAGGAGAAAGTAGGAGGAATTTGATATGAGGAGGAGGAGGCATACGGGAGGAGGAGGTTGACAAGGAACAACATATAAGCGGGGATGATGATGTAAAGTAGAAGAAGAGGGAGAAGGAGAAAGCTGTACAAGAGTAACTAAAATGAGGAGGACGAGGTGGGTAGAAAGTGATGCAATCAATATGTAAAGGAATAATCAGGTTTCTTAGAAAGGTACACTCACTCACTCACTCACTCACTCACACACACACTCTCTCTCTCTCAGAAGAAGAAGAAGAAAGGAATACTAAAGTGATACAGCGAAGATTTAAAGGGATGGTTAGATCTTGCTGTTTACACACACACACACACACACACACACACACACACACACACACACACACACACACACACACCATCAGTGCATAGTTTCAAAGCACAGTATGACATACATATCTTAGGAGGCGGGAATTAACGAGCATGCTCACTCCCGCAAATACAACTAGTGTAAGTGTACACACACACACACACACACACACACACACACACACACACACACACACACACACACGGGTCATGGGAAATTTCAGATGCTTAACCCTTTCAGTATTCGGGAACACGTGTTTTCCATTATTTTGGCTATCATCATCATTATGGAATTTAGTAAGGAATTGTGGGAGTCAGAGGGTTGATTGAACATAAGAACATAAGAACATAAGATTGAGATATACTTTACCATTTTGAAATCTAGAGGGCCCTCCTAAGATGAATACAATCATCTAAAGTCATCGACAAATGTACACATTTATCTTGAAGGAGGATCTTGGGTGTGTGTGTGTGTGTGTGTGTGTGTGTGTGTGTGTGTGTGTGTGTGTGTGTGTGTGTGTGTGTGTGTGTTTTTTTTTTTGTTGTTGTTAACCTTGATGGAAGTCCAGGGAGGAAACTAATACAATTATGCCAACAATACACAAATGATCAAATACTGTAAATACGCCCATCCCCCCTTAATTCGTACCGTGCCTGTGTATCTATGAAGCTGAGGTCTAAATAAAAAAACAAAATCCTTATCCTATACACTGGTGAGCTGTAAATAATCTAGTGGGAACGGAATGAATCGGGTGAAACATAGGGCTCCGTCTGTGAGGTATTATCATAAGATTTCGACCCACTTCCAGAATGTTTAGAGCGTTAGTGTAAAGATTGTTTTTTGGTTGAGTGTACAATCGCGGTCATTAACCCTCTCAGGACCGGTGCCGTCCTTTTAACTTTGTTCTGGCTAATATTAGATTGCATTCAGTTTAAAAAGGGCCTCCAGCAATTCAAAGGCTTCGAACTATCTCACTTGACTATTTTTACCATCACAGATCCTTCTTAAAATGCCTAACATCACCTACATAAGTACATACAGCTAGAATAACATTGAAAACACGTCACCGGAACAGGAAGGGGTTGATGTCGTCAATAAATACGAGAAGTTCAAAATGTATCAGCACAACTGTATATAGCTGCATACCTAACCCTGCGAGACCTCAAATATCAATATTTATTAGATGCAAAGTAAGAGTAATATACAAAACAAGGAATTCATTTCCAGTATGTTCTTCCACCCAACCCTTACAAAAACTCCATATGTATTTGATATTATTTGATCTGTATTATCTCCCTTACATATATACTGTATACCAGCTACATTATGTATTAAGGGGAGGTATTATCTCCCTTATATATACAGTATACCAGCTACACTGTATTAAGGAAAGGTATTTACTTTGTTCCCTACGTTTTCATCAAGCTTAAAATTGCATCCCCTAGACCCCCTTTCAAGATAAATTTGTAAATTTTTCGGTAGAAAAATGTCCAGGCCGGAGGCCGGTTGCTCTTAAATTACAGGCTCGCTGTCGCTCGCCAGGAAAAAATCGACACCTTAATCGCACGAAAGGTCTTAAAATTGACAGCAATGGGGCAAAGTGTCTTAAAATGTCCAAACTACTAGGGCGACCGTCTTAAAATCTCAAAAGCAATGGGGCTAAACATGAGGGAGAAAGGGGTCCAGAAACAAATCCCTCAAGTGGAAATCTCCCCTTAATGGCTGTATATTCTTATTATCATCTATATTATCGAATACCGATTGTAGAGGACCGGAAAATTTATTCAGACAAGCGTAGCATATCTAAAATATTTACTATGCCACGATTTATCAATGAAAGCATGCATATACTTAAGGTTCACAACATAAGCATATATGGAAATGTGTTGAAAATATTGAGGAAATGATACAAATGTAACTAAAGATTCCTGCATATTTTGATCAACTTGATTGTGTATACACTTCAAAAGCTCTGGTCCAATGTTTAGTTAACGAAATTAAAACAACAAAGAAAGTTGTAACACAATCATCACATACTTGCTATCAAATTTTATTATCTTGGTATTTATTGTGATTACTTAGTGAATCAATGTGAACTATTTTGTTTTCAGCTCAATGTTAATTTTAAGTTTCTG